>CM050323.1:7661773-7962180 GCA_027475135.1 Bactrocera correcta | reverse complement strand
GCCGGTTCTGCGATGAGGAGCCTGAAACTCCAGAACACCTGCTACATGATTGCACAGCAGTCTGCAGACTCAAGATAAAGACCCTCAGAACCATGTTTCCAATTAGCGATCATATCGTCTCAATTGCACGTAGCTGTAACCTTAAATGCATCAATGTGCTCGGACTAAGTTAGATGATGTGACCTAAGAGAGGGCACTATAGACCCTAAGTCGCGATTAGTGGAGGCAAAAAGCTAAATTTCTCGTTAAACTTTATATACTGATCAGTAACAGTATTACATAGTCAACCGAAGAGATGAGAGTAATTTTTTCCGATATTTTGAGGCTATAATAAGGTCCAGAATAAGTTCATCAACTTTTGTCATCAAACCACTTAAATATATATACTGACCAATAGTTTCTTCACAAAGTCAACCAGAAATTGAAAAGTCTAATCCCCAGTTCAATAAGATCACACCAAACCGTTGTTTTTTCTGAATGAAATGACCAGAAATGGGCCTCATCTTCAAACAAAATTTGGCTCGAAAGCATTTGGATCTTCTTGGAACTTTTCAAGGGCCCATAGAGCGATGCCAAGTCGCCTGGGAAGGTCGAACAGCTGCAGTTCTTTCACAAGCTGTATTTTCCATGCTTTCAATGTAAGATCTCGACGTATAAGTAAAATGGCACGTCGTTCCACACGTCAGTCCGAGTTGTCGCGAACGGCGCCGTATCGACTCTGCACGGTCTTCGTGTACACTCTCAGCTACAGCTGCTACATTTTCTTCACCGCGTGCTGGTAGTGATAGGCCTCAAGATGAGTGATGGGCTTGGGAATATTACGCTCAGTAGGCCGATTATGTTGACCATAAGTTGAGCGAAGTCTCTATAAATATACTCGTATACAGAAACCATAAACACCATTGTGTGCTTCGAAGCTTCCGCAACATATCTCAATTCATATCCATGTATGTATGCCTGTACATAATTGAAATAATATCCACCATTCTTCCCTTTTCCATAAAAATAAGCCAAAGAAGCCTCTCCACTCACTGTGAATGCGCAGAGTCATTAGTAAACATAGATTTAAGATAATTGTCACATATTTTCTCTTCCTGCTATCTATTAAAATTATTTATTGCTCAACCATCATTTGCACCAACCTCTTCACTGCACGCATACTAATGACTTTGTCCACACTCTCGTTGTTTCGGCTGCGTCTAATGAAACCAACCACTCGTCTGCACGAATTAAAATGCCAGACTTGCCATTGCCTTGCGTCAGCCTGTGCTGTCGCTGAGTGCTTCTTAATTTCCTTACTTCATTTACAATTCGCGAACAAATTAATATAAGCATTTAGCATTTAAGTAAGGAGAACTCAGAATTTGCTGCGGACAGCATTCTGCCATTTGTATTTACAGGTCACGTTTTGTGGAAAGGGTGTGCAAGGATCACGAAAAATTGGGTACATAATCAAGTTAGGCAGGAGGCTTCTGGAGACGCTGTCAATGGTGTATGTTCTTGTGTATGGGCCTTAAAAGTTTGAAACGGTTTCTATTTTTAAATATTCTCAGGGGTTGTTATATTTTACTTTTGAAAAGAATAACCCAGAGCAAAATTTCTGCCCACTGGTTTTATTTGAATAAAGTCAGCTTTAGAGGGTCTTTTAGATTACACCCAAACTCACCCTTGTTTCTTGAGCAGCACTAGCATTAAGTTTATCAAGAGATGACGTAACTGGATTATTATTACATTGTTCCAATATTCCGCATGTTATGTGCCGTTCATTTTAACAACAACACTTTTTTCACTCAAATATATTGAACTTTGCGCCTGAAACAGGCCTTTTTATTGGGGAGTCATTCTCTTTACTTTCATATGAAGTAAACGTCAGTCTAAAGTCATTGCATTTTGATGCGAGGTTATGTCGAACATGTTCTAGTCAAGAACGTCGAGGACGACCAAAAAAGAGTCAATATGAAGATT
The DNA here is from genome assembly GCA_027475135.1 of Bactrocera correcta. Taxonomy (NCBI): domain Eukaryota; kingdom Metazoa; phylum Arthropoda; class Insecta; order Diptera; family Tephritidae; genus Bactrocera; species Bactrocera correcta. Next base: position 7,960,215 of record CM050323.1, on the reverse strand, counting down.
TGAATTACTATAAGAAATGTTGAAAGCCAGTTTTACATGTTGGCAACGTGGCTTGAATGAAGAGGGAAACGTTATCGATAACAACTCTTCAAATTGAAGCGAGCAATAGCGAAGAATTTCCGAATAGACACCAGGCAATAATGTACCATCATGACAACACTTGACCTCATGTTACAAATAAACTTAATTGTCGTAATTGGAGTGCTAATGAAGCCTTGACGCCTTGAAAGATAATATTCTGCGCGTTATTGCTGACATACGGCCTTCGGCAGGAATTTATTAGATACCGCAAATGGGATATTCCAAATATAGCCAGGTCCTTCACCACCTTGTCTTTCCAACGGAGTGGATATCTTCCTCTTCTTTCCCCGACGGGTACTGCGTCGCATATTCTCAGAGTTGTAGTGTTTTCATTCATTCGGACGACATGACTTAGCCAGCGTAGCCGCTGTCTTTTAAGTCACTGAACCATGTCAATGTCAATGTCGTCGCATGCCTCGCATGCCATCGGCAATGGTGCTCGCCGTTTCCAAAGCGCAAAGGATCATAAATATTCCCAAGAACTTTCCTCTCTAAAACCCTTTGCCCATCCTGGCGCTAAAGTCTCTAAGCACGATTTTGACAAACTGGCGAGAGCAGCTCTCACAGGTGCGCTGCAAGCGCTCATAAAAAACATCTTTAGTCCTTCTCTTCTATCGGGGCGTGTGCGCAAATCAGCGATATGTTGAAGAACTTTCACACCGAATTTAAGCTGCTTTATACGGCCACTATAGCAAATGCCACAAGGACCTACTCGTTTCAGTCCTTGTCCCGTCCATCGCACTACTTGTGTTCTTAAATCATAGTTCTTAGGGCGTTTGCCTGATTGTCAACAAAATGAAGGTCTCGCATCGCAGGCTGTTGTTTCCTTTTATTGGGGGTGTACTACTGTGCCCCAAAAATAATTTAAACTGCGCGCGTGGAAGGATTTGGAGAATTATTTTCTTTTTTAGGTGGTGGTACTGTCAGTCACATTTATGTCAAATTTCATGTTAAAATATTTATTAGTGTTTGAGGTACGTGTCGTTTTATGAGCTGCTAAAAGTGAGTTTTTCGTTTTTTGCGATGTCGAAATTTGTTGGGCAAAGAATTTGCATTAAATTTTGTTTACGGAATCAATTTTCTGCTGCGGATACATTGAGGATGGTGCAGAAAGCTTTTGGTGATGAGGCTATGTCTAAAAAAAATGTTTACAAGTGGTGTAGTGAGTTCCAAGCCGGCCGTGAAAGTGGCGAAGACGAAGAGTGTCAAGGGCGACCATCAACCTCAACCGACGAAGCTCACATTCAACAAATCAAAGATTTGGTGTTGAAAAATCTTCGATTAACAATTAGAGACCTTGCTGATGAAGTTGGCATATCGAAAGGCTCAGCCAATACCATTTTGAAGGATGTTTTGGGCCTCAAGCGCGTCAAATCTTGACTGGTACCGAAAACATTGAATTTTTCGGAAAAAAGGCGTCGCGTTGAAGTGTGTGAAACGATGCTTTCCGACTAACAGGGTGTCATGAAATGCTTTATAACTGGCAATAAGACTTGGATCTATGCTTACGACCCCGAAACCCCGTTCAACCGATCAATCGAGCGAATGTCGTGCCAAAAGAGAGCCGAGACCAAAAAAATCGCGCCAAATTCGCTTAAAAATCAAGGTCATGTTGACTGTTTTCTTCGATTATCGTGGTGTTGTGCATTCCTTCCAACTGGTCGAACAGTCAACAAGGAATACTATTTGAACGTTATGCGTCGTTTGCGTAACGCTATCCGCCTAAAAAGGCGGGAATTGTGGAAAGACAATTCTTGGTTTTTGCAACACGATAATGCACCATCCCATACTGCCCTCGTAATTCGTGATCATTTCGTCAAAAACTCAACCCATATCGTTCCGCAACTACCGTATTCACCTGATCTGGCGCCGTGCGACTTCTGGCTGTTCACCAAGCTCAATAGACCGCTCTGGGGACACCGTTTTTATACGATAGAGGAGATTCAAGCGAAGACGGAACTGAAGGCCATCCCGGAAAATGACTACAACCAGTGTTTCAAAGATTGGAAAATCCGTTGGCATAAGTGCATTGCATCGGGAGGGGATTACTTTAAAGGGATGAAATTGATTTGGAAGAATAAATAAAGAAATTTTAAAATAAATACAATGTCACCTTTGGGCACAGTAATATTTTACATGGCAGTCTCAAACTCAGCTCACAACCCTGGCGAGGAATGGTTCGCCTTCTCACTTATCAGCCATATGCAAAAGAACCATTTCTAGGCACTCTCCAGTGAATGACGCTCAGAGAATTATCGTCATTTCCTTGAACTTCTACAAATGACTCTATCCTCTACACATGTCTGCATCCTCCATATAATTAAGCTTTATAATAAAGCTAACTTCTTGGCTTTACCACTAAATTGTATGCGTTTCATGGTATTCACCTGAAGTTAGCTCTATTATCTGCCGGGACTTCGTTTTGCACTGAATTTGAGTCTAATGGAACTTTGTATAATTTTTTATTAGTGGTGTTAATCTCGAGAAAACTTTCGCATATTTAGTTCTTCTTAATCGCATCATACCCTTCACTGTTGGTATATCTTTATTTTTGTAAAATTAACAATATTATTAACTTGTATTTAAAAGCTTACTATCCTAAGTGAGTTCAATTCGAAAATACCTTAGTTATTAATTATTTTTTCAAGCTGCGCCTACAATCTTTTATTTATATATGTAGTCATGTTCCTTAAACATCAACGCAATTTTTATTCGCTGTTGACGTTTTCGTATTTCCTTAAATTGCCAAAATGCGAGCGAATATTTTTTCTACGCTCAACGCAGTTATATTTAGCTAGCGAGTGAGTGCGTGACATTTCGTCACGGTTGGGTATTTTCATATGTAAATGTCAACACTATTTGCCACTAGTGGATTGTGTTATATTATATTTAAGCTATATATTTGTATATACTTAAAGTGAGCGTATTTTGCGCTGGATTTTCCGTCGGAATTTTGTCATCTGTCGCATATTGTGCGTGACTACGAATTTATCATTATTTATTAAAATTATGCTTGCCAGTATTTTCAAATAAAAAAGAAAAATGTCATATAGCTTTCATTGCCACAGCGAGTTTGCGTATCCGCAACTCTCTTCTCGTCAAAGGCAATGTATGTACTAATTTAAATTGGTTGAACTTTGTGGTGCAAATTCATTTCTATAATTGGTGCAGAGAATTTGTTTGTTTGTTTTAGTGCTTATTATAGCTAAACAGTTGTGGGCAGCCATTTGCTGTAAATGAAATGAAATTAAAAATTCTACAAAACTTCAAGTTTTCGGTCAAATGTAAAATTATTTGACCCCAAACCAACCTTCAAGTTAAAATACCTAAAATATTATGCAGTCATAAAATGCTTTTCCTATTAAACACTCCAAGCGGTGACTCGAATCAACAGTAATGTTTTCTTTTCAGCCAGCTTCAACAGATTATAAACTAAGAAGAACGTAGTAACTTCGTTTATTAAAGGTAAGATTTCATTCGCTAACCCAGAGGGAACACAGCCTTACAAAAACTGAAAGTTTCAGGAATCAATTGGCCTACGCGGTTTTCAATCAAGACAAGTCTATCTAGTCTGAAGTATTTTCTTTCTTAGAAGCTGATATTGCATAGAATTCATATTGAAAAACTTTTCTTTCGACAGTTTCTGCATGAAAGAAACAGCTGGTAGTTGTTTACACATATACATATCTGAAATTCAGTCAGTTTAGTGGTAAACAAGGTATTTTGGTTACGGGTGTATTATTAAGGCTCTGTATAATTTCTATGCAATCCATAATAATGTGAGTTGTAGAATGTTGTGGTTGCAGTACACTTTAAACTTTGATAGGGTGTTTTCAGTATGTAAAATTTTCTTCATCTTCTTTGCTGGCGTAGACGCCGCTTACTACGAGAATGATGAGGCACTTATAGAGTTTGGTCTTTGTTCGTCGAGAAAGCACATTCAATTCATAAACCAGGAAGTTGTAGTCCGGTGTCTGAAATTATGCAGAATTTTATTGAATTTTACAGAATTATATTAATAAAGGGTGATTTTTTAAGAGCTTGATAACTTTTTTTAAAAAAAAAACGCATAAAATTTGCAAAATCTCATCGGTTCTTTATTTGAAACGTTAGATTGGTTCATGACATTTACTTTTTGAAGATAATTTCATTTAAATGTTGACCGCGGCTGCGTCTTAGGTGGTCCATTCGGAAAGTCCAATTTTGGGCAACTTTTTCGAGCATTTCGGCCGGAATAGCCCGAATTTCTTCGGAAATGTTGTCTTCCAAAGCTGGAATAGTTGCTGGCTTATTTCTGTAGACTTTAGACTTGACGTAGCCCCACAAAAAATAGTCTAAAGGCGTTAAATCGCATGATCTTGGTGGCCAACTTACGGGTCCATTTCTTGAGATGAATTGTTGTCCGAAGTTTTCCCTCAAAATGGCAATAGAATCGCGAGCTGTGTGGCATGTAGCGCCATCTTGTTGAAACCACATGTCAACCAAGTTCAGTTCTTCCATTTTTGGCAACAAAAAGTTTGTTAGCATCGAACGATAGCGATCGCCATTCACCGTAACGTTGCGTCCAACAGCATCTTTGAAAAAATACGGTCCAATGATTCCACCAGCGTACAAACCACACCAAACAGTGCATTTTTCGGGATGCATGGGCAGTTCTTGAACGGCTTCTGGTTGCTCTTCACCCCAAATGCGGCAATTTTGCTTATTTACGTAGCCATTCAACCAGAAATGAGCCTCATCGCTGAACAAAATTTGTCGATAAAACACATTTCGAACCGAACACTGATTTTGGTAATAAAATTCAATGATTTGCAAGCGTTGCTCGTTAGTAAGTCTATTCATGATGAAATGTCAAAGCATACTGAGCATCTTTCTCTTTGACACCATGTCTGAAATCCCACGTAATCTGTCAAATACTAATGCATGAAAATCCTAACCTCAAAAAAATCACCCGTTAAATGGTCTTGACGGTGAGCACCTATGTAGTTACCATCGTGAGATATAATTCATGGGGCTACGTTATTCCTATGAACCAATAATAACAGACAATATTCACGATATAAGGACGACTATGTTAAAGAAGCGAAACGAAATTAGACTGTATTGGACCCCTAGCATTTTTCTGCGAGTAGTAAGTGCAGGTAGATTTATAAATTTTAAAGGACTGTTGTATGAAGGTAGACTTAACAAAGAATCCCATCGGAAATGCCCCAAGTCAAAAAGTAAAATTGTTTTTGAACTTGGCAGAATGAATTTGGTAACTAGGGTCCCATACAACAGAGTCATATTTCAATATGATCTAACCAAAGTTGTAAAACAGGGCTTAGTATCATAAAGATTTCGTTTAAAGAAAGACGCATTTTCTAAAATTTCCAATATTAAGTATGTTTAATATGCTCCAACGAAAATTTGTATTAAAACATTTATACAATACAGAGATGTCATAATACTACACGCCGGACTATTACAGCAAGCTTCTTGATGTCCGTGGTCAAAAATTTCTATATCGAAGCCCGTATGCTTATGGTTAAAGAACATAATGAAATTCTTTCCAAACAAGAAATCATACCTGAAGTGGATCGCTTCAAGTGCAGTTGCCACCTGGGACCCTCAGGAGACCTTTCCCTGACTACGTCGACGACATTGGACTGTACGCCGACCATACTTCCGATGCGACTCACTTCAGACACGCACTGATCGCCATTCACAGTGGAGCCATTATCACTTTCAACGAGTCACTTTCAGTGAATGGAGTACTTAAAGTAAAACCACCATCCGTTGCAAACGACGTTCTCGAGAATGTAGAGTGATCCTTGCGCAACTTTGTTCTGGACACTGCAGCAGGTTAAACTCCTACTTATCTATAATCGACTTCGACATACGGAAAAAATACCCAGCATGCAACTAATCACCCCTTTTATGCTCAGCAAACCCTACTCTCTAACACCGTCCTCTCAATAGTCCGACCCCGTCGAAACTTTACATATGAAGTATGTTATAAGAAAAAAACTTTGCATAAATAGCGCCCTGCTGGTTTCCCTTCTTCCAGCGAAAAATTTTCGAAATCGAACTATATGGTAATTATTCAAAAAAACCAGACATAAAATAAGTCGACCCCAGTGTATATGGCTGATTTTTTACCGAACATGTCGGTCAATTAGTGTGGCCGAGTATTGAAATACGGGGAAAATATTTTTGAGATAACAGAAGGAAGTATGTAAAATTAGGTCAATACCCTTTAACTCATATATGGACCCATATAAATATTCTCGAAATACAAGTGTCAGAAATAATCCCTTTCTAATAAAAGTATTCTTTGCATAAAATCTTTGAAATCATAGGAATACATCACCTAATCTCATATTCCTAACATAACGATTTTCAAACATCCGTTTGATTTATATCTGAAAAAAGCGTCAATCTAAGGCGTTTCTTAATAAAATTGAGACAGAGTCTATTTTGGAAATTATACGTATGTCCTACCACCTAAACTGCCAAACTTAGGTTTTGTTTTAAGCTTCTAGACTGGCATACGACTTAGCACAAATTTTCTTTTTTTTGCTTACAACACAAAGTTCGTCCTATATTGGACAGATCTGAGCTTCCACAACTGAATTTTCTCTTTATAGCGTTTAGCGCTGCGTCTTGCATATTTAGAGAGAAATAATTGAAAAATAAATTATTAAATATAATTGCATTATTGTCATTTCCGGTTCCAAGTCAGTGTCATTAATTTCAAGCAAAAATTATGTTTCTATCTCCAAACTGTCAGTCAAACTAACTGTGCGCAACTACATAGAATAAATGTAAGCAAGACATCATTTTTGGACAGTCGGAGGAACGGAACTAGTAATATGTCGTTGCAAAGAGTAGAATTGTAGCAAATCTCGCAGTATTCACAGAATCATAAACAATCTTCAAATAGCAAAAAATAGAGGAAATTCATTTCAAAAGACACCCCTGTCGGCTGTAGGTGGATGGAGGCTTGTAAGCTGAAAAGGCAGCAGCTCTAAGCCGCTTTTAGAAAAAAAGAAGAGTGAAAAAAAAAATACAAATCGTTTGCTTTTGGTGACTTTTTGCTGAGGTAAACGATGTTCATAACTCACTGACAATGTCAACCTGAGCTGCTCGCACATTAAGCGGTTCTTTTTTCTTATACCCCGCACTCCAAGTGTACCGTCACCAAGGACAGCCGACTAGCTGACTGGCTGGCTGTTTGACTGACTAACTAGCTGAAGGGCTGTTTGGGGTTGGCTATAACAAAAAGACGCTAAAGTACGTGCTCACAGCAAAGCCGAGCGATAAATGCGCGCATTAAGGCAACAACAACAGCAAACTCAATACAAATGACAGCGACAAAGGCTACTACATGGAAAATTACATTGCCAACAATAAATATGACAACTGTACTCATTGCACACAGCAGCAACAACACGCACACAAACAAACGCACACATACATATGGAAGGCACACACACATACACGAAGGCATGGCGAATACATTCGAGTGCTTAGCCATATTATGCTCGCAGCAGCAAGGCGACCAAACAAATTATCCTCTTGCTTTTTATTATTGCGGGTAATTTATTTAAAGAAAATTGAAATACACACCATTTACCTGAGCCCTTGACAACAACAACAGCAACAACAATAATAATAATGAAAGAAACAAACAAGTGAACTATTTGCTATGCTGGCTAGAATTCGAATTAGACTTGCTCACCCCGTTCACCACGAAAAAGCAGAAAACCCACTCTACTTGGTTATCATAAATACAAGGGAGATTTGATAAATACTTAACCTTGCTGCATGATGTGCTATAGAAATAAAACAAAACTATGCCGCTGTTGTGGGTAATAATGTGGGATGGCAACTCTATCCTGAGCGAGCTGACTGAGCGAGCTGCTGCATCATCTCACTGAATTGAGGACGACGAGTAGTAGACGAGACGGCGAGCGCGCCTGATCGAGCATTAAAAAGAAGCCTTGTTACTTTTGAATTTTTCTTTCACTTTTAATTAAAATACATTTTTTTGTTCAAATAAACTTAAAGCTACATTCAAATAAACTAAAATCTACAATAATGCATGCCGAATTTCGTAGATATTTCTCGTCGAAAAACGGGGTTTTCAATAAGAGCCTCTTGTAGTGCTCTTTGGTGCCATTATGTATGGAACTCGATTTCTTTAGCATGAACAACGCAGGCATGCTTGAAGAAGTCCAGATGCCGAACTCCGTTTTCGACGGTTTTGAAGCAGATTATGCAATTTTACTATATATTCGTACAAAGTTCATCAGTCGTCGCTGGCTTGATGGCATAGACCATAGACTTGACGTAGCCCACTGGAAATAGGACATAATGACTGTGCCATATCATAAGATAACACGTCTGGCGTCATCCTGTTGGAACTATATATTGTCCAAGCCCATATCATCCAATTCGAACCAAAACAAGAAAAAACGTTAACTTCGGTTGCACCGAAGCTAAATACCCTTCACAGGTGCATTTCTGTTAGTAACTATGTGTCCAGTTTGTATAGAAGCTATATGCTATAGTAACTTGTTCTGAACAATTTCTTGGGAGATTACATTGTTACCTTAAAAAATAATCTATACCAAATTTCGTGAATATATCTTGTCAAATGTGAAAGTTTTCCATACAAGGACTTGATTCCGATCGTTCAGTTTGTATGGCAGCTATATGTTATAGTTAACCGATCTGAACAATTTTCTCGGATATTACATTTTTTCCCTAGAAAATAATCCGTACCAAATTTGGTGATGATACATTGTCAAATGCGAAAGTTTTCCATACAAGAACTTGATTCCGATCGTTCAGTTTGTATGGCAGCTATATGCTATAGTCAACCGATCTGAACAATTTCTTCGGAGACTACATTTTTGCCTTAGAAAATATTATATACCAAATTTCGTGAATATATCTTGTCAAATGTGAAAGTTTTCCATACAAGGACTTGATTCCGATCGTTCAGTTTGTATGGCAGCTATATGTTATAGTTAACCGATCTGAACAATTTTCTCGGATATTACATTTTTTCCCTAGAAAATAATCCATACCAAATTTGGTGATGATACATTGTCAAATGCGAAAGTTTTCCATATGAGAACTTGATTCCGATTGTTCAGTTTATATGGCAGCTATATGCTATAGTGGTCCGATATCGGCCGTTCCGACAAATGAGCAGCTTCTTGAAGAGAAAATGACGTTTGCAAAATTTCAAAAGGATATCTTAAAAACTGAGGGACTAGTTCGTATATATACAGACAGACGGACAGACGGACAGACGGACAGACAGACGGACATGGCTAAATCGACTCAGCTCAACATCCTGATCATTTATATATATACTTTATAGGGTCTCCGACGCTTCCTTCTGGGTGTTACAAACGTCGTGACAAAGTTAATATACCCTGTTCAGGGTATAAATATTTGGTTATCATTGAGTGGTAACGTGGTAACGGAAGAAGAACGGTCCAATGACGCCATCGGCTCATTAACCGCACCAAACCGTAAATTCTTCGGAATGCAATGGTGACTGACAAAGTACGTGTAGACTACGACCTGTATGGACCTGACTAATAACGCATATTTTGCTTATTGGTGAAACCATCATCGCTGAAGATGATTTTTCGAAGAAAATCTAGATCTTTTTCAAATTGTTGATCAGCCCAATTCACGAATATACGGAATTCGTTTGCTGTTCCTATTGGGCTACTTCCGTAGCGTCTCTATGAAAAAGCTCTTTAAAACCCATTATAGCACCAAAACTTGTTTGCCATTATTCATTTTGTATGACAGTTATATACTATAGTAGTTCAATATCGGTGGTTTCACCAAATGAACATCTTCTTTGGGAGAAAAGAATGTGAAAGGTTGCAGATCGATATCTCAAAATCTCAGCGAGGACTTGATTAAATCGGTTTAGATCCTTATGATCATTTATATACTTATTTATAGACTTTCCAGCGTTTCCTTCAGGGTGTTAAAACTTAATATACCCTTTTCGGATATAGTTATACAAGAATGAAAAATTTGTAATAGAAGACTTTCGATCGCTGATCCGATACTGGTTTTCGAAGGAGAACTCTCGAAGTGAAATCAGAGAACGCTTGTTTAAAATATACGTTGACGCTTCTCCTTCAATGGCGACTGTCAAACAAGGGGTAAGGGACGTCGTTTTATGATAAGCCTCACCCAGGAGCTCCGCTAACGTTTCACCGAAGTTAATGCGACAAAAATTCACGATCTCATGCGGAGAGGCTTCCTAATGAACATACTCGAGCCGGCTGAGACTGTATGGACCTCAAGAGCTTGCATGGATCATATCCAGTATGAAAATTTGGACATAAGAAAGCTTACGACGTGGTGAAGTCAAATTTCCGCACAAGGTACAACGAAACTTGGATCCACTGGTTCTCGCAAAAGACCTAAGAACATTGGATTTCATCGGCCAACCTGCTTTGTCGTAAGCGCAGATTAATTTGTCGGTCAGAAGGGTGATGGTCATAGTAGCTGCGATGCATGTACGTACACATGTATGTAATCTATATCGGTTTCATTTAGATGTTAGTTATTTCAGCTGAATGGGGAATTTAATCCCGCCCCGCAATCTTTCTTTGTAGAGCGCCAAAAAAAGATATTAAATTTCAGATATTTGAATGAAATTCGAGAGCATAGCTGAGTTAAGCGCATGGAGCTAAAGTCAGACCATATGGAGAAGTAAGTATACATTATTCCAAAATTTTCAATTTGTTTTGTACACTAAGTACTCATCGCACCAACCTCGTAAACTTGTACACACATACACACACAGTAATATAGCTGTTTTTTACGGGCTTAAGCTCATTGCCATCTGCGCAAAATATTAACCTTGACTCGTATTGGCATATTTTGCCGCTGTATGTGTGTGTGCGGAAGTATGTAGATCTGTATGTATGCGTTTATGTTGTACTTGATGCCGTCGTGCGTTTTTGTGGCAGCAAAACTAATTTATTTATTATGCGTCATTTTGCCAAGTATTTACGCGGCAAATGAAAATTTCACTAACAGCATCAGTAAGGTGGGGTTAAGTTCGCGCGACAGGCGCATTATAATGTATTTGTCTCAGCTAATATTTTTAAGATATATGTATGTATGACCTAAGGCAATAACCCACAACAAGTTTCTTGTAGATATGCAATGATATGAAAAAAATTGCCTGTTCAAGCACATGATTTCGTTCATTTGTCTACCAGCTAGGTGATATTGTAGTTCAATATCAGAGGTTCCGACAAAAAAAACAGTTTTTTGTGGAGAAAATTTCAATTCGATATCTCACAATCTAAAGAACCAGTTCGCATAAATACAGAAGGACAGACGAACATCGACTTAGCTTGTCATTCTGATCATTTCTATATATTTTTCTTATGGTCTTCGATGTTTACTCCTATTTGTTACACTGTGCAACATATTGCTAGGGTACAAAAATAGTTCTTATCCTTACAACCACTGAATGGGAAACAAGAAATGAAAACCTCGAAGAATAATATCTAATAACTAACAAAAAAGCCAAAATTGCAACGAAATACTATGCCACATCATTCGCTACGCATTTGCTTATTTTCAGTTTTCCATTAAACACACAAACATACATCCGCAAACAGTTACCTGCAAAGTCAACAATCGCCTTATCTGTTTGGCCAATCTTTTGATTAAAATTGGCACTGATGAAGGCCAGATGAAATGACGTTTGCTCTGGGTAAATAAGCGTTTATGATTATTACAAATATTTTCCGTCCACCAGTTGGCTTCCGTACTTGAAGAATTCTTAGATGCTACTTCGAGTAAATGCGTACATATTGGTAAGGTACATATATATACAAACATAAGTATATATATACATATGTAATACAACATTAAAAGAAAATGCTGGATTTATATTTAAACCTACGATATTTAGCTTAATATATGTAGAAAAAATTCTTCAGTTATAAAAAAGGTTTTCATAAAAAAATATGGACTTCAGACTCGTGTAAGCCACAAAAAAGTGATAAAGAGAAAATACCTCAATTTTGCTTTTAGATCAAATAGTTGTCATCTTACAAAATTTCTGTAAATGAATCGGTCTAATATGGGACTGTTAGTGTACTCGAAACACATGGTTCAAAAGACCCTGATATATCGAAGAAGTGTGCAAGAAAATTCGACCGGCTCACCGAAGGTTTTGTTTCCAAGCAGTCACTTCCCCTTAAGTGTAATAAAATCTAGTGAAGAAAAAGTATTTAGATGATTCCATCTCACTTTCCACTATATTCAAGCATTCCTACAGTTTGTCAAGTGCCAGAGTATGCGAGTCTTAAGACAAAATATGAGGAAATGGGTTTCTTAAGTGAAATTTTCTTATCTCACGAGCCATTTTATTAATTTTAACAAGTTTTGACGCGTAGCATTCCCACCATTTCACTTTGCTACAGTCGAGAAACATTTTTTTTTAGGACGACATTAGTCCCAGTGGCTAAATTTCGCCAATCCAAAACAATAACTAAAATATCTGAAACTAGTAGACCAACGTTGAGATTACCTTTTCCAAAAAGTAATATTTTCGCTTACAAATATTTATCATCGCCTTGAAACTAGACTTCTTACAAGTACGTTAACCCTTGAACCAATTGTCCATACCCTTGTTTTAAGCATCGACTGGGATGATCCTCAATGCCCTCAGCGAATTTTATTTTACAGACTTCGTCTATTTTTTATTTTTTGGAGCCCCTTCAGCTAGCTTGATTGTTAAGCAGTTTTGACGTCACATTCATAAACTCACGTCTAGTCAGCAGTAATGATTCGTATGATGAATGTTGGGTCCTCAGCTACATTATTAAGTATCTCTTTCGTGACTTCAACTCGACGTCGGTTTTTGCAAACGATTCTGATATAATGGCTAGCATTGTCAGGCTTCATACCCAAGCCAATAACCAAATTATACTAAGTTGATCCATAGGAGATGTTGAATTCGTCTGCTATTTCCCTGGTTCTCAAGGGCATTTTCCTTAACTTTTTCGAAGTAATCATTGTTAATAGAGATTTGCGATGACTTCACACGATTCTCTGAATGTTCCCAGACACTCAAATATAATTAAATTTCTGAAAACCGAACACCTACCAACGCAGTGTTTTTGTCCGGCTATAGGATCTGTCCACATATGTATGGTCCGGTTGTCAGAGATAATTTGAACAACATATACAAAGTATGTTCCAAAGTAAACAGGACTTTAAAAAAACAGAGCAAATGTTTTTTTCGGCAAATTCTATTAATTTTATTCAAAATAGTCTCTTTCTGCTTCAATACAGCTTTTTGCACGGTCCAAAAGCATGTCGAATGAGTGTTTGGTTGGTTGGTTGGCCGGCGTGGCCGCCAGTATGCCTGTGTAAGACTTTTGAATGGCTTTTACGTCTGCATAATGTTTTGCTTTCATGGACAAATGCATTTTTCAGAAAAGGAAGAAGTCGCACGGTGCCATAACAGGTGAATATGGGGAGTAGTTAATGATTAAAATGTGATATATTTGATCAAATAATCGGTCACAAGCGTCATTCGGTGAGACGGTGCATTATTGTGTTCACTTTCAATCGATGAAATGTCATGAAATCACTCACTGAGCAATCGATAAAGATAGCAGACTCTAACGCATCGGTCGACATATAGATGGCGCCATCCGGGGGCGCTAGATTCAAAAAGTCCTGTTTACTTTGAAAATTTATATTTATTATTTTATATGTATTTTCTTGACAACAACATAGTTTATTGATGATTTTTATAGATGATTCCCTAGTTCCCGTACACATACCAGTATCAAATATTATGTTATCCACTCCCACAGTCGATTTCTTACTGCACATCTCGGTTACTGTGGGTAAACTCATCCATTTCTATTTGGGTGTCCATTATTAGACATCACATCTTTAGTTATTCCTGCAACACCATAAATGCACACGCTACAACAAAACAAAGATGGTTTTCGGTATTCCTTTATATAATTGATGCAAATTTAGTATTCATTTGTGTGAAGCCTTATTGAATACGCCGCACTCCACCACTTAGTATTAATCTCATTATTTTACGCCACAGCACGTTCGTCCACAAACATTTTGCCGTCGCTTTGTTTATATGAATTGCTGTCGGCACTAATTGTGCGTGGCATTTACGTAATTGACGGTATTAAGTTTATATCTAGTACAATCAGTATTGCGAAAATATAGGCAAAGTTGAAAGAAATTGGTGAAAAAAATTTGATAACACTGTGATACCAAACAGAGAATCGAGGCTAGGTATTTAATAAAATCAAAAAAAAAATAAAAATAAAAATAAATAAATAAATAAATAAAAGCTTGAAAGTAGATCTATTTTCATATTGGAAATTAAACAGTTGGTATAAGAAACCAAACAATTAGATCTGTGTGATAAGTTATGGAATCTCTTTCATCGCACTGGTTTATTTAAACTACGTGCGTTAACCGAAGCGATAAAATTAATTTTATACAAATTAGTATAACTATTTTTGGGTTCCTTTGAAGTTCAATCTCCATAAATTAATTAGTGTGTTTCGGCTGGTTTTTTACGATACGAAAGACCTTAGCATCACTACTAAAGAATTGTTGAAAATGTTGCAGTTTTTTGTGGAGTCCACGTTTGAGGTCACGATATCACGAACCCAGGCATTTGAGTGGCACAAAGCATTCAGTGAATATCGTGAAGTCTTTCAAAACTTACATGATGAGAATGGCTCATCCCTAACTGTTAATGACGATAACATCGAAAGGTTAAAGAAACAGTGTTGGAAAATCATTATGTGCGCTTTATGAGATCTCAATCATCTGTTATAGATCGACTGAGTATATTTTGGTTAATGTTTTGGGTATGAATCGTCTCAAAACGTTGTTGAGTAGAGATCGCAAAACACATGCTTGGCATTAGTGGAGCGGAGAACCCTATATTCAATATTCAGCAAACGAATCGCTACTGGGGACGAGACGAAAGTTTATGAATATGACGTGGAAACTGTCCAACAATCAAGCGAATGGCGCTCCAAAATGAGACCAAAGCCAAAAAACCATGTAAGTCGGTTAAAAATTAAGCTGATGATCAACGTTTTCTTTGATTACGGTGCTGTGGTTCAGAAAGAAATCGTTTCACGGGTTTAAACGGTATGTAAAGAATACTATTTTGGCCGTGAAGCCACAGGTTTGAGAGAAGAAAATGCATAGACTTTTTACCACGATATGTGCCGTCACATTCTAGCATGATTGTATGTGACATTTTGGCTAAACACGAAACCAGAGTCATCGCTCAGTCACCGATAACACCAGATTTTGATCTTTTTCTGTTTTCGAAACTGAAATAGACGCTTAGGGGAAGGCGACTTGAGTTCATAAAAGGCTTTAAAAGTCATTCACTGAAGGTACTGAAAAAATTCAAATAAGTATATTGAAAATTGGATAAACACGAAACCAAAGTCATCGCTCAGTCCGATAACTCCAGATTTTGATCTTTTTCTGTTGTCGCAACAGAAATAGACGCTTAGGGGAAGGCGACTTGAGTTCATAAAAGGCTTTAAAAGTCATTCGCCGAAGGTCCTGAAAACAATTCAAATAAGCATATTGAAAATTGGATAAACCGTTGATATAGTGATAATAGCACAAAAGGTCCTTATTCATTCGGCGATTTTTACGATGAATGAAATTATTCAATAAAGAAGTTCTTTAAATTTTGTGTGAAAATTAAATTTCTGGTGCTGAAATATTCAGAATGTTGAAAATAATTTTCGGTGATAATTGTTTGTCACGAGCAAGTGTTATTGATTTTTAAAAATTATTCATAGAGGATCGAGAATACGTTGACGACGAACCACGTCCAGGACGGCCATCAACATGAACTGAGGGTCAACACGTCAATAAAATAAAGGAAATAGTGCTTGAGAATCGACAGTCAGCTCAGATCAGATCAGATCAGATCTTTCGAAAGATTTTAAAAAATCATTTAGGCCTAAGAAAAGTGACAGCACGATTGGTTCCAAAATCACAAAATTTTTTCCAAAAACAACGTCGCGTTAACGTCCGTGAAACAACGCTTTCCGACTCGCAGGATGTCATTAAGCATTATTGACAATGAGTCTTGCTTACGATCCGGAAATAAATGATCAATCGGCCGAATATCGTCGCAAAGGTGAGGAGAAGTCGAGAAAACCACGTTAAAGCAGGTCAAAAATCAAGGTTATGTTGACAGTTTCCTTCGATTGTTGAGGTGTGGTACACACCAAATTCCCTTCGAAGGGCCAAACTTTCAACAACAAATACTATTTGAGTTTTATACGTCGTTTGTGCGAAGTTATTCGTAAAAAGAGGTCGGAATCTTGGTTTTTGCAAATGTTTAACCAATATCGTGCCGCAACCACCGTATTCGCCTGATCTAGCTTCGCGTAACTTATGGCTATTCAGCGAACTCAAACGATCGATCCGGGGAGACTGTTTAGAGTAAATTGGAGACATGAAAAATGAATCGCTACTGTTTCGAGAATTCGAAAAAAAAACGTATCCACAAATATATTGGAACCAAACTGGATTACTTTGAGGAAAACGATTTAGGTTTTGAAGAATAAATTAAGAATTCTAACTAAAATTATGAACAATTGAACAATGTCTTACTAATTTTTGCTCATAGTAGTAGTGTTTACCCAGCTAAACTTTTTTAGGCTTTTGGAGTCGGATTGCAACTTGTGCGAACCTTCAATTAAAATGTTGAAATAAGCACTTAATCAGGGTACACAGATTACTTAAGACAGAACTCAGCATGACACATCATTTAAATTCTCATTCCATAATTTCTGCACAACAAATTTGAATTCGAACAAAAAGGTTCGCATAGATGGATGGATAAATGAGCTAAGCCTCCTTCTACGACATTACTCTATTCGGTAAAAACTGCCGCACCCTAGTATAATAGACCATACCTGAGTACTCCACCACACTCAACAAGATGTCACCATCCGACGACATAGACAATTCGATATCACACTGCGCCGCGTCGGCACCACCTCGACACCCATCACGCGCGCCAATATATTTCCCACCATCGGAGACGTGTTTAAACAATCCATTAATTGCAACATACATAACTTTGTTATAAAAATAAAGTTTTCTTATAATCTGTCTGAGATCCACCGCATTGCGACTTACATACATATATTAAAGAGAGCTCGGGCACTTCAAAGCGAAAGTGTGAAACTTTAAACGCGTTTTTCTCAAAACTATGTTTTTTGAACTGGTGACAACTGGAATTCGAAAACCGCTCAGTAGATTTTAATAAAATTTATACAGCTTTTAGAATACATAATAATTTTTTTCAAAAATTTCGATTTTTTAAGACAAATTAACTGTTGATTTTTTCCCAAAAATTTAAAAAAAAAATTTCCTGAGGCCGCCATTTTGTTAATCTTTGAGAAAAAAAAAAAACAAATCCTTCGATCAGGGCTTAGATTATCTTTTTATTAAATTAATTTTTTTTGCCAATTGATTTTAGATTAATCTCCAAGGACTTATAGTTGTCACCGCAAGTATCTTTGTTTGGAACTGGGTCAACAAAAACAACTATAAATTTTTTTTGTTTTTGAAATTTTCTTGACTTCGAACACATTCTATAATAATTCCATATTGCTACTTTTGTAAAATAACACGATTTAATAGCAAAAATACAAATACACAATTGTGATTTCGTGCCTCTGACTACCCCTAACCCCTTAACGCGGGTGTAAGTGAAATGTCAACCAGTGATGGATGTTTATACCCCGAACAGGGTATATTAAGTTAGCCATGAAGTCTGTAACACAAAGAAGGAAGCGTCGGAGACCCTATAAATATATATATATGATCAGAATGCTGAGTTGAGTCGATTTAGCCATGTCCTTCTGTATATATACGAGCTAGTCCCTCAGTTGTTAAGATATCGTGACGTGGTATCTTTACGAAATTTGACATAATATTATAATCTCCGAAAAAATTTGAACACATAGTTACTAAGAAAAATGCACCTGTGAAAGGTATATTAGCTTCAGTGCAACCGAAGTTAACGTTTTTTCTTGTTCCTACTAAATTGGTTGAAATATTTTATAGACTCGTTTTTTGTGGTCGATTTCATACACATTGTGTATGAATATGTTATGAATTGAGACATACGTAGTTGTTAAGATGCGAAATTCTGTGAATTACATATTTACAAGTATATTTTATTGTGAGCGTTTCAAAATACTACTTTCCAGAATATAATTTCATAGCTGCTCTCGTGGTGGCGCAGACACTTGAAACTGTCAAATTATGGCGACAACTCACATATCCGTTTCCGTTTGATTTAGACAAACCATTTAAATGTGGATACTTGAGAGCAGATATTTATTTCATTGTTTATTGCGGTCACATGCACACCCAGCACTACGCTCTCCAGTCCCCACAAATAGCACAATATCGTTTCGTACAATTCAGCGCATTGATGTTGTTTTGCCGTTATTTTGCTGTTGATTTTTCAGTTATTTGCCATCTTCCGCGTGACAAGCTTTCTCTTCTTCTACGACGGCAGTTCGATAATTTTGGAAAAAATGCGATTTTTTGCCTCATAATCGTCGGACAATAGATTTGCGGCTTTCTGGAGGTCTGCAGAGTAAGTCCTTTTTCAATGAAGGTTCTTGATTGAACTCTACTGTTTCGATTGGTATTGGGCTTCTGCGGTGTAAAAGTGGATCCATCTTGCGTTCTGAGTTTAAAAATGAGCAGAAGGTTTTTCGGATTGCACTTAAACCACATCATATATTGCTGTCGGTTTAAGGGTTTTCTCAAGCACAATATTTAATAGAGGTTTGGCCCATGGACCCTTTAAGTTTCCTAATATCTGACCTATATGACGTACCATCGTTCGGTGGTTGACCAATATGAGATCGTGACCTTATGTCACGTTATCCTTCGTGTTAGCTGAGCTCAAGAGCGTCGCTCATCAATAAGTGAGGAACGTTAAGCGCTCTTTGATTTCACTACGCGATTTCTCAGCCTAGATCTAGTATCGAATCCCTAACCGACTGTACAATTTCTTAATTTTTCGTTCCACGTGCCGTCAAAACCGAACTTCGAGTCCTATTCCGCTAGAATTTTCCTGTGTTTGTGACGCCAACGGACGGTGAGACCAAGTACTTATCGAACCGCGCTCGTAAAACTGTTTGTATGTATTTGTAAATATTCTCCAGAACCAGCTTTTAACATAATTTATTTCTTTTTATTTCGATTTATTTATTTTATACTTTTCCTTTGCAATTCTCTCTTCATACCAGTTTTGTGAAGACTACACAATATTGTATCTTAAAAGAATCTTGTTTGTATACAAACTGGCATTTAAATATACAATTGCGCGTATATATGTATGGTATTTGTGTTGGTTGCCGTCGTGGGGCGTTGTGCGAAACAATATTGCTAGCAAAGCCATGCTCAAATATTTGCTCACAAACTCTATAGATAAACACTATTCGTAATGTGTGACATTCAATTGAGTAGAAAATTGAGTTTACGAGAGCGACATTTTTTATTGCATTTTATTGAAAATATTCACTGAAGCAATGTATACATTCCTAGGTACGTACACTTTACACAGGCATTATAAGCGATCTTCTATGTTCGGAGACAAATAGGTAAGTCTCAGTCCCGGTGATTATCGTTTCGTTGTCCTATCAGCGAATACTCTCTTGAAGTCCAAGAACACCATAATATTTAGGGAGCAGATCCGGGGAATTCTGCGGATTCGTGGTCCTATCAGTGAGCACTCACTTGAAGTTCAAGAACGCCATAATATTTAGGGAGCAGATCCGGGGAATTCTGAGGATTCGAGGTCAATTCACAAGCTTCCAGCCAGCAAACTAATCCACTTTTGACAGAAAAAGCTAGTAATCACTGGTATTAGCTTCAGACATAAGAACCACATAACCATGCTGGCAAGTCCTTTTCTTGTGTGGCCTACCGTTGTCCTGTTGAAACATCAAGCTGGTCGCTTCTGGGTAATTGCTTTCATCAAACGGTCCGTATTGCATCTTTTCAAGAACTATGGGTCAGATCCGAGCATTCAGCGGGCCTAGCAAGTCCTTTTCGTGTTGGAACACAAAGACTCACAAACTAAAATCGAATATATTAACATAATGACTGACTCACAACAATCTTTGCTGAAGTTTAATGGGGTTTTATGAACAAGATATCCCACACGAGTAAACGGTCGAACCCTCCGTTCATGAATGAGACAATTTTTGTTGACATAAGAAGCTTGACGCTTCTTAAGCCAGGCGATGCAGCCTTTTGCAAGTCCAGTTAATGAACACGAAGGAGACTGTTGCAGCTGAAAACACTAAAGAAATCCTCAAATTGATTTCGGCTGAAAGCACGATGAGGTTGAGCGGAAGACCAATGATAGCAAAGGATTTGAATGAGCGAAATCTCTGTCTAAAGTGGTTCCTCGCGAGTTTACATGTAGACCCACTAATCGCATCTCAAATCAAAGGAAACTTTAGTGCAATTTTATTCTCACAAGCTCAACTTCTTTCTTTTCTAAGACCTTGAAGCAATGACTATTTTCTTGCCGTCAGACCTCAAAAGAAAGCTCTGTGAAAAAAGACAAAATTTTCGCCACCAAATACTTTAATTTACCATTAGTCAGTGTCAAATAAGCCTCCCACTCTCTCGCTTGCCGTTCGTTATTACGAGGGCTGCTATATATATTTCTGGCCGAATAATGAAAATAGGAATATTTATCAATGAAAATGGTTTTATTGTTTTTCAAAATATTTTCAATCAAGATTTATACACTTTTGCATGCGCTCAAACCAATTTCGAAGCACTTTTTCCACTCCGATTGAGACACCTCCAAAACATGGTTTTTGAATACTTCAACAGCATCTTCTGGCGACGAAAATCGTTGACCACGCACTATTTTCTTGATGTGTGGGAATAAAAAGAAGTCATTGGGTGCCAAGTTCGGGTTGTACGCCGGATGACCTATCAATTCGACGTTTTGGCCGGTCAAAAAGGCGCTGGTTTGAGCCGATTTGTGAGAGCTCGCATTGTCATGATGCACAATGATTCGTCTTCTTTTGTTCGTTTTTCGAATTTCTCCGAAGACTTCAGGCAAACA
This sequence comes from Bactrocera correcta, assembly GCA_027475135.1. Lineage (NCBI taxonomy): Eukaryota > Metazoa > Arthropoda > Insecta > Diptera > Tephritidae > Bactrocera > Bactrocera correcta. The sequence goes on along the minus strand of CM050323.1, from coordinate 7,938,929 downwards.
AATGGTGGTGTACCATTCAGAATTGGCCGTCCTACGTTGCTCAAGCGGAACAGTCGCCACATGACCAGTTTTGCCGAAGAAACAGGCGACCATTTGCTTCGAAGTGCTTCTTCCACGAACAACTTTCGTTGGATTTGGCTCGTCTTGGATGACCCACACGGTCAATTGCTGTTTTGTTTCGGGCTCGTACGCATAGATCCATGACTCGTAATCTGTGACGATCTTATAAAAGTGTTTTGAAGCACCGCGATCGTATTTTTCAGCATTTCTTTCCACCAATTCACAAGAGCCTTTTTTTGAGTGATTGTCAAATTGTGCGGGATCCAACGAGAACAAACCTTTTTTACGGCCAGGTGTTCATGCAATATCGAATGTATGCTGGTGGGAGAAATACATAGGCATACCTCTATCTGAATGTATGTTACATGACGGTCTTGCATTATCAGTTCACGTACGGCATCGATGTTTTCTGGCACAACGACCTTCACGGAATTCGTCTTTGAGCGAGGGTCGGTCACGATTGAATTCGTTGTACCAGTTTCTCACAGTGCTATAGGATGGTGCTTCATAGCCATACAAAGATTTTAGTTCATCGATGCACTCTTGTCGTGATAATCCACGTCGAAAGTTGTGAAAAATGATCGAACGAAAATGTTCACGAGTTAATTCCATTTTTTGGCCGAGATGAATTTTTTAATTCCCTGTAAATAAAACAATTCACTATTAAATGACAAAACGTTCTGAGTGATGTTATGCTAAAAAATGTCAAACTTTCCAATGGAAATGTCAGATTGCACCTGGCAACATTTAGCGTTGTATATAGCAACCTACGTTTTATACTCCGTAGCAATATCTACAGATGTCTTCGTCCAACACATTTACCACAGTTTAATTAAAGGCTTGTCTGAACGAAAAATTCTTATGTTATTGTCAGTTATTCGTTAATTATATTTCAAAACTAGGTGCTTTGTTATCTTTACTTTCCCTGCAACTGAAATTCGAATGCTTAATTGCAATTACTAAGTAAAACTGACTGAAAATAGAAGTTCTTAATTTAATAATCGTAAGAAACCTTCAAAAATTTTGATTTCAAAGCATACTGCACACGCACATACCCACACAAACAACAATGCATTCATCATTTCTCTAAAACTAATTTCCATTGTTGACATTTGTTTGTTTAGTGTGCTAATTGCTTTCAATTGCAAATAATTTCGAATATCTGCCTTTGTGTGCGTTCATTCATTCATTACCATACCTACGATGTGTGGGTGAATTTACTCCCTACATTGGGTCAGCTGTGTCTCTGCAGTTGTAATTGAACTGTTGCCACCAATTACTATTTATTGCTGTCCCTGTGTGGTCATTATTGCCGAAAAGCATCAATCAAAATTTCATCTTGCTAAATCATAAAATTCGTTTTGAATCATTTGTGTTTGTGCGGATGTGTCTGTATATACGAGTATGGTAGGATAAGTACATTGTTCTAACGAACAGCAAGGTACTGTGTTCTGGCATTAGCAAAGTGTGTTGTATAACGACTACGTGGAGAAGGGTCACAGCAAAAAATTTATCGAATTATTGGCCCGCTTCATGATTGTTTACATAACACATCTCTGCGGCCAATCGGTTGAAGCTTTCATACTGCTGCTGCTTCATTTAAATTCTTCGAATTTAAACTCAGTTTCCGAACTTGAAAATGTGAAACCCATTTCTAACTCTTTTCCAAAATTTTCCTTCGTGGTCTTATCAGTTCACCCTCGTATCCTTTTAGTTCTATAATGATTTGCCTAATTGCTTGTTTTATTGTTGTCAACAAAAGTCCTTTCTGTCGATAGTTTGCGTTCAGTTAGGAGTTGTCTATGTTTTCTAATTTGTCGCTATACAGAATATGATAATTTTATTCAAAAACGTAATTATTGAATTTAATGATTGGAAAATTCTCAAGGATATTATTATTTTTCAATTTTTATTGCAGATAAAGAAGAACCAGCATTTATAATTTCTGTAAAATATTTATAAGACACTCGGTATAAAATGTCATTGGATTTAAGCACTTCTTTGTTACCTGTTGCACAAAGAGTACAAGCCTGCCTATACTTCGCTTGTAACACGAATGATGAAGCGAAAGAAAAGAAATGAAACTCGCTTGAGAGCTTTAAGCTTCGAGGCTCTTATTTAGCGATTATTTCATAAACAGGCATAGTCGCACTAATAAGCGGGTATTCTACTCTAGAAATCAAATTTTGAGCAGTTTTTTGAATTAAAAAAAAAACAACCAAAAATATTTTTACTAAAAATTTTTTTATGGTGTTTTTATTGATATCTTAAGAATACAGAAAAAAAATTTTACAAAAAAATATTAAAAATTAAAATAATTAGAGGGGGGGGGGGGGGGGGGGGGGGAGAGACAGGTGTAAAAAACATGGCGCATCCTGGTGACATTGATCATGACTCTGCTGGTGGTCTGAAAAAAAAGTCAAAAGAAATTCTTAATCAGTAAGGATGCTGTTATAGTCCAGGAACACGAAAAAAATTTGTTTGAAAAATGGCGACTTCTTGAAAATAAAAATAATTTTTTATGCTTTTTTTTGAAATTTCGGAATTTTTTTAAAATATTAAAAACAATAATTTTGACACGTTGCTGGTAGGAACTATAAAGGATTATATAAAGAAGGTTCACACAAAATTTCAAGTAAATCGGTTGTATAGAATTTCAGATAATGCCGGTACCGTGTGGAAAAAGTAGTTTCGAGAAAAACGCGTTTAAAGTTTAGGAGACAATTCTAGTGAACACGGACGCCACCTCACAAAATCGGCTGTATCTCCGAAAATAAGTCGAATTTTGAAAAATCCTTCCAAGGTCATATTTTTGAAAGTCTGAGCCCCGAAAAGGGGGCTTAGGTGTCAAAAAATCAATTTTTTTTATTTTTTTTTATTTTTTTTTTATTTTTATTTTTTTTATTTTTCTCTCATTTTTATTTATTTATTTTTTTTTTTTGAAACCTAAGCCCCTTTTTCGTAGACCAGGCCACAAATGAAAAAAATCGAATTTTTCAAAATTCTAGAGTAGAATACCCACTTAACACAACTAGAAAACTTTATCTTTCAAAATTACAAAAAAAGGTTGAAAGCTTTAAGCTCCCAGGCAGGTATTTTAGCGTAGATTATGTGAGGTAAAGGAATTTAAAATGGATTTATATTTGGTATTGCCTACTTTTATGCTTCATTTAAATAATAAAATAAGTTTCCGATATTGTGGAAAGCATATAGACAATATTCCCTTAACATCCACAGATCAATACGTAAATGAATAAATTCGAGCAGATTTTATTGTATTTTGTTTTGGTTGAGAGAATGGCACACTATCCGGTTGATGTTTAGAAAATCTAATTTTAACCATCTGAGTTCACACACTTTGGGTGATCGCCATCTTTGTTGTGGAAACATTTAGTGGTAGAGTTTTTTTTTAAGCTTTTTGGTTTTTATATTAATTTTAATATTTGGCTTGTATTGGGTCGTTCACGATGTACAACTGCTGATAGTCCAGTCATTTAAGCTTAAATTAGGTAAGAATATCGGAATTCGATATACCCATTTATATGTCGGTAAATACTTGTACATTGACACCCTAAAGTTGTCTCAAAACCTACATATGGCAGGGTATACCATAAATGGGTATACCGAATTCCGAGGTGAACTTACTATAATGACTGTACTATGATCTTACTGATGCAGATAAAATAAAGTTTTCGTCGATGCAAGTTTTCGTATAATGAGACCGCTCACAATCACATAAAACGTCCATAATTAGTTCTGTAGCTTGACATATGGGTTGCTTATGTTCTAACAGAACACAGAATCAAATTTGTTTCGTCGCCTAATCACTGTGATTTGCTTATCGAACGTTAAGCCCATTTTTGAAGCACATTGTTACGGGCTACAAAATATGGATTGTTTATATGAATGTAAATTGCAAAAGATAATGGTCTAAAAAAGAGGATGAACCAGCGCAAATTACTTCGGAAGCCGCTGGCGTCAAAAAAATTATGTTTTCTGTTTGGTGGGATTTCCAAGTGATCGTTTAATTTGTAATTTTGCTCCAAATATATTAAAATTAATTCTGAAGTTTATTGTGGTCAGCTGGACCAGTTAAGTGATTCGTAGAAGTTTTTCATCAGGATAATGCGAAACCCCACACAAGTTTGATGTCTCGCCACAAGTATTTACAGCTTGAAAGGAATTTGCTGCCACACCAACTCCAGATTTGAAACCTTTGGACTATTACTTGTTCCGGTCTCTAAAAAATTATTTGATTTTATTAGGGAGAACATTCACTTCCAATCAGATCGTCAAAAGCCACTTGAACCTGTTTTTTGCTAGCAAACATCAAAAATTGTATGAGCGTGGAATCAATCCCTTGCCCGAAAGATGGCAAAAGCCATTGAGTCAAGATTAAGAATATTAAAATTTCATAAAATATTTTACATAATAAAAAAGTACGTTTAAATAAAACTAAAAATACTTAATGAGTGACACAAAATAATAACTTTCGTTTAAGAACTAATTTAACATATTCATTTTTGCTCTTACTTTTCAATTAAACTTTTTTTTAAGAAAATAGGATATATGGTTTTTTAAAGCCCTTTCCGACGGTTAATTTATAATATTTTTTCTAGAAGCCAAAACAGGATTTTATAGATTCTTGCTCTAAATGCTAAGTTGTGCTTGGTTGATCAGCAAAGACCGCAAATAGCTAGATAACTGCTCTACGCAGCGAGTGGACGTATGGCGAACGCCTATTTATAGCGGCCCCAAGCACTTGGAAACATCGACATTGTTCCAATCGTACTGATCAGACCACTCATGCATGTAGCAAGCCAAAAATAGAGGTGATCGCTCTTTTTGGTAGCAAAAGAGAATGGAAGGAAGAAACCTTCGCTCGCACTCCAAATATAATTTTCATACTCTGTACAAGGTAGACTAATATGAAGTCTGTATAACCTTGAATCGAAGCAAAATTGTCCGCATAAATTTTAGTCTTTAGCTTAAGTTCCAAGCATCAAATTGTCGGTTATTATGTTGTGATAACGGTGCCCTTAACGGTTACGTTCTTACCGGCATCTTTTTGAAGAACTATTGAACGATGATTCTACTGGCCCACAAACTGCACCAAACCGTTGTTTTTTCTTGCATCTCTTCAGGTAGCTCCTCGTCTGAAATGCGCAAATTCTGCTTGTTTACGTATCTATTAAGCCAGAACTCACCGCTCACCGCTGAACCAAGTTTTGTTCGAAAACGTCGGATCATCGTGGGACTTTTCGAAAGCTCATTGTTAAGGTTAAACGTCTTCAGTTCTTGCATAAGCTGTATTTTATACTTTTTCAAATTTAAGTCGTTCTATTCTTCAGTTCTAGGTACCGAGAACACTGAATCGACTCTCCTTGGTCTCGTGTGCAGTCTCAGCTACGGCTGTTATGTTTTCTTCACTGCGTGCTGGACGCGGTCTATTCGGTTGAATATTATCCAATAAATAATGCTGGACTCACGATCTCAGGAACAGCTAATAGTACACTCAGTAGGCCGATTATGTTGGCCATAAGTTGATCGATGCGCGCGAAACACATTCCTTACAGAACTTGAAGTTTCGTAATTAAATTAAACGATTTGTAAACGTTTTGCGATGTCGAAATTTGTTGAGCAAAGAATTTGCATTAAATTTTGTTTACTGCGGATACGTTAAGGATGGTGCAGAAAGCCTTTGGTGATGAGGCTATGTCTAAAAAAAGTATTTACAAGTAGTATAGTGAGTCCCAAGCCGGCATTGAACGTGTCGAAGACGAAGAGCGTCCAGGGCGACCATCAACCTCAACCGACGAAGCTCACCTTCAACAAATCAAAGATTTGGTGTTAAAAAACCGTCGATTAACAATTAGAGACCTTGCTGATGAAGTTGGCATATTGAAAGGCTCAGCCAATACCATTTTGAAGGATGTTTTGGGCCATAAGCGCTTCAAATCTCGACTGGTACCGAAAACATTGAATTTTTTCGAAAAAAGGCGTCGTGTTGAAGTGTGTGAAAGGATGCTTTCCGACTACCAGGGTGTCATGAAATGCATTATAACTGGCGATGAGACTTAGATCTATGCTCACGACCCCGAAACAACCGATCCATCGAACGAATATCGTGCCAAAAGAGAGCAGAGACCAAAAAAAAACGCGCCAAAGTCGCTCAAAAATTAAGGTCAGGTTGACTGTTTTCTTCGATTATCGTGGTGTTGTGCATTATGAATTCCTTCCAACCGGTCAAACAGTCAACAAGGAATATTATTTGAATGTTATGCGTCGTTTGCGTAACGCTATCCGCCTAAAAAGGCCGGAATTGTGGAAAGACAATTCTTGGTTTTTACACCACGATAATGCACCATCCCATACTGCCCTCGTAATTCGTGATCATTTTACCAGAAACCAGTGTTTCGAAGATTGGAAAATTCGTTAGCATAAGTGCATTGGATCGGGAGGGGATTACTTTGAAGGGAATGAAATCGATTTGGAAGAATAAATAAAGAATTTTCAAAATAAATACAATGTCACCTTATATTTTGGGCACAGTAGAAGTTTTTTATTTTAAAAACCCAAACAAAACTGAATAAAAATTAACAAAAATGACATGGGGCTTGACGCGACTCAAGCGTAGTCTGATAATATACATCTCATTTAAGATCCGCCCGACGATTAACAGCAGTTATGTTAACTGAAATCAAGTCCATCCTATCCTTAATATCCCTAAAGCCAAATTTGTTTCAAGTTGTCAAGTCTTGGTATGTTTGTTTATATACATATGTATCCAAATTCTCTGCCATTGAAGACTATTTCGGCAGTGTTGACAAGTGACCGCTGTGCATTAGTTAGTTTTATGTCGAAAATCACAATCCCAAAGCCAAGTGGCAACGACTCCAATTAGCGCCATTTGTCAGCAGGGTTACATGCAGTGAACGGTTGGAACTTATATATTTAACTATGTGTATGTACATATATATATTGAGGTATATCAATCGAAGTGTACATGACGACAAAATGGCAGTGAGAATCGAACGCAAATACATGGCACTGGCTAGTAATCAGCATTGAATGGAAGTTTGAAGTCTCGCTGGTGTAATTTACAAATCAAATCGATGTTTGAAACCAGCGGCAGCGTATACTCAATTTACAAAGTGTAACATGAAAATCGGAAATAAGCGCATAGATATCGACGGAGCGGCGTGTGCGCACCGGAGAGTAGTTGGTTGGCGTGGCGGATTAGTGGGAGTGCAAAATTGTAAATATAGCGAATGCGCGAGAACGCTAGATGCCTTTTAAACTTCCATGCATACAAACATTTACACATACATATATACTCACGTACATACATACTCACATACATACATATATATACAATTTTAAATGGAAATGAAGAAAAAAACTGTAGACTAACGGAAAAATTGCGCCTCAGCGGTGGCAACAGCGGGACATGTAAGTTACAGCTGCCTCGAACTGGGCTAACCAAGTTGAATTCAATATCTAAACCTAAATCAGTGCAACCGAAGCGACCAACACGGCGTATGCGCAACACCAACAACCGCAACTTGGTTGCAATGCTGGCGAGCTTTGCTTTGCTTTGCACGACTGGCGCTATGTATGTGTGTGCGTGCGTGTGTGTGTTATTTACTTTACTTTGGCGAAAATTTGCAGATTTGAATTGGGAATTTGTGATATGTCATGGCTGTTGCAATTGTTTTTGTAATGTTTTACCGATTGCTTTGGTGGCAGCAAGGGACGCAGGCAAATGTGTTTGGCTACAAAAACAAAAACAAAAAGCAAAAAAAGTTTTTAAAAGCGGAAAAAATGAAGCAATATAGTACCGCAGATAGAAACTAACGGAAGTAAATGCGCAAAAGTAAAATAGTAAAACTATGAAGTCAGCAATGGCTTATACAATGTACGCTAGAAAATACTAGGAATAACTGTAACTACTCAGAATTTTAAAATAAAAAAAAGAATAAAAAAATAAAATTCAAAACTAGTACTGCAAATGTGAGCTAGTATTGTATTTGAAAACACGGCTTTGGAGTTTCACAATTTTCTGGCGACTTAACGGTATTTTATAAGATTTTATGAGACTAGTAAACCGTAGCTTGAGCTTAATGGATTTTGTTTAGGTTTTTAACAAATATTTTAAATCTTCTTAGAACAAGAAAAAAGTGCAAAATTTTTTAAAATTATCTACAAACAGATGGCAACATCGTTAAAAAATATATTTTAATTTTTTTTGGGGTTTTTGATTAAAAATTTGAATTCTTAAAACAAGAAAAAAGGAACACGTTTTTTTTTTAATTATTTTAAAATAGATGGCAAGATGGTTAAATCATATTTCTATAATATGTGTAATCAATATTATTTCTATAATCAATATTATTCAAACCAGTAACATTTTTTTTTTTTGAAATATATGCATATGTATAAACGTTCGATACTTGACACCATGTGGCAACACTATAAAACCATTTGTTTTATAATAAATCTTTCATTATTTTGAAGCAGTTAACAACATCGTTAAATCATATATTTAATAATATTTTTTTAATTACTATTCAAGAACAAACTGATTTTTTTTTTCGAAAAATATACATACTTTTAAAATTTCGAACCAAGTGGCAGCACCATAAAACCTTTTTTTAATAATAAATATCTTATTTGCATATAATTTGCTTGTTTTTTTGGAAAACCGTATTTATTTTTTATATGTCACGATATGGCAACGCCCTAAAATAATATATTTAATTTAATAACCATCCCTGAATTCTCTTCAGCACATATTAAATTCTTTTCAAATTATTTAAAGTTTTTTAAATTTTTTTTTCAAAATATATGGCAACGCCATTAAGGATTTAGTAATATACCTTTAAATCGCATTATCTAATAACCACTTTGCATTTTTCTCATTATTTTAAGGGTACATATTTTTTTAATATATTAAAACTAATCTATATTAAATCATATGGCAACCACTTAAAATCATAAATTTAACAATCTGCGTTTAACTATCACTATTTCGTAAAAATAAGTTCTTATTTTTCAAATATAATACAACATTTTTTCTAAATTTCAAATAAGGTGGCAATATCGTTCATACAAATGCTTATTATTATGCTCTTAGTATTGAACTGACAACACCATAAAATTACCCAAAAATTTAATAAACAAGATAGCATAAACGACAAATAAGCCTATATGAAAAATAAATAAGGCTTTGAGTATTTCGAAAAAAAACTTTTTAACCATGTGGCAACTCTTTAATAATATATTTTTATATATAGAAAAAAATCGATAGTTCTTACTGAAAATTTTTCGAATAACTATGAAAATAAAAAAATATTCAAGATTAATTCAGAAAAGCTTCGGAGGACAACGGTTTAAATGAAAACTTGTTTTTAAAAAATTGAAATCAACTTTTTTCAAAATATTTACTGCATCTAAATATTTATTATACATACAGGCATAGACATACATATGCTTAAATATTATAGTAAGCTTTTAAAGCTTTCCCCCAAAGCTTTTTCTCCCAATTTTTTACCTGTCGTTTGAAGACTTTGACTCAGTTCATTCAGTTCCTACGTCTGGTACCTTTTTTGTTCTATAGAAATCCACACATTACTAAAAGTAGGTACTGTAAAGCTTTACTAAAGTTTGAAAAAGCTCTTCGAGACTTTTTTTCAAAACCGCGTTCTTGCGTTCTCTGTATTCTCTGTATTTTTTGCCTGAATATGCATAGGCTTGTTGGCATTACGAAAGATCTAAGCTTTCACCAAAGTTTATAATAAGCTTTTGCCCATTTTTGTTCAAATCAAAAGCTTTCGCTTTTTTTCATGGGTTCTTCTTAATCTTTTATCATCTTATACAAAACTAGTTATTCAAGGCGTAAGATATGCTCAAATTTACTCTAAAGTTTGTTGTAAGCTTTTAAGAACTTTCACTTAATATAAAAATATTCATTTGCCTAAATCTTCTACTTCAACTTCGTACAAATAAGAAAAGTAAAACTAAGCTGTTGCTAAAGTTTACAGTAAGCTTTTGTAAATTTTTACCCGTTAAAAAAGCTTTCATGTGCTATAACTCTTTTGCAACTAAGCTTTCGCTCAATATAAAAGCTTTGAATTGCTATCACTTTTGCGAATTTTCTTCTTATGAGTTGGCGTTAAAAAGCTTCAATGCTTTAAAAACTTATCTTTAATAAGCTTTCCATTTACATATAATCTTTCGGCATTATTCTTATTTTTTTCGTAAATCATACGATTATTTATAGCGAAACATATTTTTAAATGATTTTCAAAACCTTAATATAAAAGCTTTTTCCTTTCTTATGTTTGAAAAGGTAGTAAGCTTTCAAGGCCTTTCACCTAGCACAAAAACTTTCATTTGCATTAACTTTCTACTTTAACTGCGTACATATAAAAGAGTTACAATTAAGCTTTCACTAATGTTCATAGCAAGCTTTCAGAACCATTTACCTTTTTTACATTATCCTTTTCGTCTTCGAAAAGTTAAATATAAGCTTTCGCTAAAATTTATAACTTGCTTTCGCAAGGTTTACCAAATGTGAAAGCTTTCAATTACATCTGCTTTATTTTGCGTTATACTTTGTAAAAGCTTATGGTAAGCTTGTGTAAATTTCCATCCAATAATATAAAAGCTTATTCTGAATAAGCTTTATTTTACATAAACCTTTCTCTTCGTCTTGGAAAAGGTATATCTAAGCTTTCACTAAGGTTTGTAATAAATTTTTGTAAGCTTTCACGCTTTGTGAAAGCTTTATTTTGCCTTCTTCTTCGAAAAGTTGCATGTAAGCTTTCGCTAAATTTTATAGTATTCTTTTGGCAACATTAACCGAATATGGCAGTACACGCTTTATATTGCATTATAGTTCGCAAAAGCTTTCGTTGAAGTTTATGATAAGCTTTCCGAAACTTTTACACAAAATAAAAGCTTTCATTTGTATTTAATTTTTCTACATTATTCTGTGTCTTCGTCATCGAAAAGGCACATATACTCGTAAGTTTTCGCTAAAGTATATGATGAGCTTTTAGAGACTTTCACTAAAGATAGAAAGCTTTCATTTGCTTGTACCCTTTCCCAGTTTTCTCTATATTTTCGTTCTTTCTCCCTTAGGAAAATAAGTTCACCACAGAAAATCAGAAAAATAAATACACTTCACAGACAATATCACCTGCTCCTCGAAGCTTTTTCGTCTGCAGTAACTAAGCTTCAGCCAATAGCTTTGCCACATTAGTTTCTATTCAAATTTGGTATTGCAACTATATTTTTCTAATTTATTGCATTGATGGCTTGGAAAACACTGTACAATCCATTTTCAAGTCAATAGTTTATTTTTTCGCTTCTGTGCCATGGCCAAAAAGTCATGCAAGCCATTGGAGCGCGAGAGGGATGTGAGCGCAAGTCGAAGTGCACGCCTCTTGGGAGCCACAATTCACGTTTACGACTAATGAAAATGTCTGCTGAAAACGTGGCCACTTGCATGCACCACTATCCCCCCCCCCATGCCTACACACACACACACACACATTGGCTCACCAATACTGATCTTTCCGCTTTTTTCCTAATATCTGCCTGCCCTTTTGCATGCGAAACTCTTTTTCGTTCAATTTTCGGTTTGCGAAGCGATTTTAACGAATTACTTGTCACGTGTGGTTTGAGCATAAAGAGCGCAAGCGGAGCGGGTGAGGACGCTGCCCTTCGTACGCCTTCGTCGCTCACTCGCTTCACCTATTGTCACACACATACATACATATATGTATGTATAGGCTGGTGCTGGCCTGAATTACGATTCAATTGCGGATTTTCGATTGAATTTATTTTGCGCATGTTTTGGTTTGTTATCGAACGAGTTCGAGCTCCAGCCGAGCCACCCGGGCTCCATATCAACGGCTTAACTTCTATAATATCTTTTCAGCATTTCATTTTGTATACATTGCATTTGTTGTTCGTTTTATTTTTCTTCTTCTTCTTTTTTCCGAACATTTGGATTTCATTTCAGTTTGTTTCCTATTTTCTGTCAATGCTTTGTATTTGTTGCTGTATTTGCAGTTATATTGTGTTATACGACGACGCAAATCTGTGGGGAGCAGCGTGGTGGTGGTGATCAGAGAGAGAGCGGGTATGCGAGGGGGGGCATGTCATGCAACGGTGTTTCATTCTCTGGTGAATTTGTTTAAACTTTTGTCGACAATTCAATCAAATGCATTCGCAAAGCAAAAGCAAAGGACGCCTTTTGTTGGCAAACTTCTATGTTTGTGTGTTCGTGTGTGTATGTGAGTGTATTGATACCCGGCGCATGTTGGTACGGGGGCTTTACTTTTGTAATTACGCCGTTTGTAAGGTTGCCAAGTGACTTTATTTCAATCAGAGCACTTCATTGTGCACTATAGTGTGCTGATATCGTCCTTTTGGGAAATTAAAAACGTGCGATAACAAAGCGGGGCCAACAGACATGTTGCAATAACTAAGCCAGGGAGAAGAGACCATATGTGTATGTGTGTGTCTATTTGCGAAACATCAAATTATACGGAGTAACTTTGCGTTTTACAGTGCCTCTTGGGAGCAAAATTTATGTATAGCACGTTGGGATATACAATGGCACACCCTGTATGGTCCAAAATAATACTTTGGAATAAATTAAGATGTTACACTAGTCTAAAACTTGAAATAAATCTATTTTTTGCCTAAAGCACACTTTATGGGCTTAAAAACATTGTCTTTTCGGTCGAAAATGTCATGGTCTAATATGCTGTATTGTGCTTAGAATCAACCGTAGATACCCTCAGAACAAAACTATTTCGAAGATTTGCCCAACGGCAAACGATTTTTTTTTTATCAGTTTAGTTATACAAGTAGTAAATTTTTAGAGCATTTTTTAATACACTCAAAATCAAAATCTAGAAATAGCGGCTCAATTGCAAAGTATCCAGCCTATCAAAGTAAACAAAGTTTTTTTGTGAAATTCGAATTTTTTATTCAACATCGTTCTCTTCAAGTGTGATAAACTGATTACAGCGACCTTCCAACTTTGCGTTACCGTTTTTGTAATACGATTTGTCTTTTGCTTTAAAATAGGCCTCATTTTCGGCGATCAACTCATCATTCAATGAAAAATTTTTCCCAGCGAGCATTATTTAAGATCTGAGAACAGGAAATAGTCGCTGAGGGTCACATCTGTGGAATACAGTGCATGCGGAAGCCATTTGGAGACCAATTCATGGATTTTTGTCATTGTTTTCTCTGACTTTTGACAATGTGCAATGCCTTCGTGAAACTTCGTGAATCTTTCGCTTTCTTCTTCGCGACCATTTTTTGTCGACTTCGCTCTTTAACGGTTTAATAACGCTATATAATAGTTTTTGTTGATGGCTCTTCCATTTTCAAGGTAGCCAATAAAAGTTATTCCAGTTGAATCCGAAAATGCGGACACCATAAACTTACCGACTGTTGCGTTTTTCTACGCTTTGGAGCGGGTTCATCGAGTGCACTCCATTCGGATGAGTGTCGATTGGACTTCAGAATGAAATGATGGATCCATGTTTCATCCATTGCCACTTAACGATGGAAAGGCTGGGGTTTATTACGCTTGAATATCTCTAAACGCTGCTCTGAATCATCTACTCGCCATTGCCTTTTGTCAAAAGCGAGCTCACGCGGCACACACTTTGCACAGAGCTTTCCATACCCAAATATTCGTTACTGATATAATGTACACGTTCAGTTGAGGTCTTTAGGCTGCCTGCTGTCTCGAACAAATTCACTTTACGGTCATACAAAATTATTTTGTGGACTTTTTTGATATTTTCGTCGTTAACAACCTCTTTTGACAGCGTCCGTCTACTGGCTTACCATATTTCACCAAGTCTAAAATTAAATTGATTTTCTTAGGTCAGTGTCCGGAAAATCGTAACACAAGTTGCTTCACTCAAAACGATATAATTGCCAATACCCGTCGCTTTTTTACCGTAGTCAGTCAGTAGGTGTTTGTCTCTTCGAGCTGCCGATCGTAAGAAGAAGATGGCAAAACCCAGGAGTCAAGCGCGACAAAGTCATCAAACGCGCCAAAGGTGACGTCGCCACAACCAGGAGTGGCTAGAATCAAAATGCGTCACGAAGAAATTCGTTAGGGATTAGCAGCTCCCTCCACAAGTAACAGAAAAGTAGCCATTGTATCATAATCAACAAGAGAAGCGGAAAAAGGTGACGGGAGATAAACCCAAAGAACAATCCTCAAAACGCAATTCTAAGTAACATCTTAGACAAAAATCGCGCAAATGAAAGACCGACACTTCAGTCAGCGAACGGTTGTCCAGGAGGATTCGACTATCTGAAGAGAGCTGGAATGAATAGAGCCCAAGTGAAATGATTCGTCAGGTACCTGAGGTGGACAAATCACCTACTGAAGGAAGGGTCCTTACACTGGGGTGAAAAATAGAGGTTAATGAATGCCCTAAAAAAATAGATCGTGGTAACGGGAAGCTCAAACAAACAGGCCTGCTCTGGCACAAAAACTTGCAAATACACATGAGAGGATTAGCCGCATCAAAGGAAGTGCCAACACAAACGGAATTGAGGCACAGACTGGTGGCGTAGGCCGAAATCTGATATCCATAAAATATCAGAATTTCGATACGACCGAAAAACTACGTAACTGAGGCCAAGAAGACTGATGAGCTGGCCACACAATTGTAGGTCATTATGGATGCGGTACTCATCTAGGGACTACTGTTAACATACTATAGGGACGAATAAACAGCATAAAAACGTTGTCCAGTTTAAGCAAAGTCCATCAATCAAGATACATTTCGGTGTAGGTGATGAAATCAACATACTCCCTCATCTAGCACCCAAAACGCTCGAAGGTCTTCGTTCTCTAATTTTGTTAGAATATAACGATTAAAGAACGACCGAGAAGCATTCCAAAAAATAAATGCAAACTTTTAACTCATTCTCCTTTAAAATTTAGTGTGAAATATGGTATTTTCTTTTTATTCACAAAAATATATGTATGTACATACATATATGAAGCGTCAGTAGATAAATTGGATCGAATTCACTTCGCAAATGAACATTGTTCATTGAAGCAAGAAGCAAGAGTAATTGTGAAACCGCAAAGAAGTAGTAAGAATTGTATTTATGTATAATATATTTGTATTTATATTTCATATAAATCTATCAGTATGTAAACTAGTAAGAATTATGTGGGAATGCGTTTACTATAAACTTAGTCTATTCAATGAAATACTCATATTTCTGAAATTTAATGCCAGAATTTATTTCGTGTTTCGCAGCACATCCAGCGAAATTATGGCACATGCATATTAGGGTGCTCTTCGTACTACTGTAAACAAAAAAATAGTAAGACTTTCGACGTTTTACTTTTCTGGGTTCTTTTCTAGGTTGGTAACATCTCTGCCAATCACACAAAATAATAATCAGTGTTTGGTATGCGCTTGTCTTTCTAAAGTACATAAAGTACATTTGGCGATTTTTAAGATTAGTGAAATTATTCAACAAAAAAATTCTAATAAATTTAGAGTGCGGAATCAAATGTATAATGCCGAAAATTTCAAAATATTGGAAAAGACCTGCGTTGATAATTGTTTGTCGGGAGCAAGTGTTTTTTATTGGTGTTTTTGGTTCAAAAGGGGTCGAGAAGGCGTAGACTACGTCCAGGACGGCTATCAATAAAAACTGATGATCAACACGCTAATAAAATAAAGGAAATGATCTTTGAGAATCGACGATTAACAGTCAGAGATCTTACTGGCATTGAAGGAAGGAATATCGGAAGGAACAGTGAAAACCATTTCGAAAGACTATTTGGACCTATGAAAAGTAAAAGCACGAATGATTCCAAAATCACTAAATTTTTTCGAAAAACAGCGTTGCATCGACGTCGGCGATTGCCAGTATGTCATGAAGCGTATTATTGAAACTTGGGATGAGTCTTGGATCTATGCTTACGACCCGGTAACAGACGATCAATTGGGCGGATATCGTGAGAAATGTGTGCCGAACCGAAAACACTACGTCAAAGCAGGTCAAAAACCAAGATTATGTTGATTTTTTTCTTCGATTATGGAGGTGTGGTACACTCCGAATTCATGCCGATCGGCCAAACTGTCAATAAGAAATATTATCGGAGTGTTATTCGTCGATTGCGAGAAGCGACCGGAATTATTGGCCGACAACTCCTGATTCTTCGTGAATTCTTTAGCAAATTTTCAACCAATATTTTGCCGCAATTACCGTATTCCCCTGATTTAGGCATCAACATGTACTAAAGATAACATAACCTCGATTGTACCGTAATATTTTGAATCAATCTATTTTGTTGTCTTTATCCTAATTTCACATTTTTATTCTCAGGCTAATACTATATATATTTATAAGTGCATTATATTTATATATATTGATGACTTTTGTATAAATCTACATAACGTGGTTCACTAATTTACACCTTCACTCATTGACACCTCCATAAATTGCAGATATCATTTTCCTAATAAAATATACAAAAATTAATATCTGAAAATTATGGCTTTCGAAGAAAAATTTTGTTTTCATTTTCACTTAGATCAAATACTTAATGAGCGACTGGTTAAATTTTGTGGGTGAAATAATTTTCGAAACGCCTTTCAAACCATTGAAATGTTTAGTAAATTAAAAAAAATATTCATTCGGTAAAGTAGTAGAAAAAAGCTCGTTGTACCCATAAAAACATGCTCACTACATCTCGTTAAGACAGCTCGCAAAGTGACCAAAATATGGCATAGAAAGTCTACCGCAAGACGGGATGTTCTTATATAATACATATATAGGAAATGGGAGCTTAGAAAATATGGCGTATGGAACGGGATATTCACAACGTTGCTTGAATTATTTATTGTATCCAAGTTCCAAAGTTTGCAAAAGGTCGACCGATGGTAGAATGCGTGATTCGGGTTCGATTCTTTCATAAGGCAGGCATCGGATTGGAGTATTGGAGCAGAGAAGCTATAAGGAAAACATGCGAACTCTCACCAAAGATAGCGTTTTGGCTTTACGAAACCGTAGTCAAGCAAATACTGTTGTATGGTGTATTCATCTGGTGGAGGGCGTTCAGAGAGGCTTCACTTGCTAAGAAAGTGT
The DNA here is from genome assembly GCA_027475135.1 of Bactrocera correcta. Taxonomy (NCBI): domain Eukaryota; kingdom Metazoa; phylum Arthropoda; class Insecta; order Diptera; family Tephritidae; genus Bactrocera; species Bactrocera correcta. The sequence goes on along the minus strand of CM050323.1, from coordinate 7,921,703 downwards.
CCGTGGAAATTGTTTGTAGATACATGAAGTGTGCTCTAATGCTCAGGTAATCTAGGTATGCGAAAAGGTACAAATACAGGAAGGTCTAAATTTTCTACTCCTTTAACTGCATTTCAGAAAACTGGGATCAATGCGTTGCAAAGGCTACTCGTGGTGGCTTTTTCACTGCTCACATACCGCGGGTTATGTAGATAGGCAGGTGTCGATGAGCTTTTTCACGTATAGGTCGAAGTCAGGTGGGAAGTTTGGATTAGGAGTTTTCTGCAATAAGATTTCTGTAAATCTTAGCGATAGACTACCAGACAAATGTAGTGTTATTGGCAAAATTGGCAGTTCTTAAGGACGGCATTTTAATTGGTATTCTAGCTCTTGCACAGGACCACAGAACTCGCGTGCGCATTTATAGACGCTGGTCTGCGATCCGCTCCTGTGCAACTGCAAGATCCTTTTTGCCTAGAGTAGAACGCAAGAGATTTACTGAACTACTTGCTCTTAGCGAAATTAATACTTCCGTAATTTTTGAGGTTCTTACTGGATACTGTTCAATAGGAATTTATGTAGTAAGGCTAAAAATTTTGGCGGATACAAGTTGTCAAATTTGTATGGAGAAGTAGGAGGAGGAAACATTCAGGCAGACATTATGACCATTATGCCTTTGCAAAACTGCGCTTGAAACTTCTCGATGAACAAGAAACATAATCGAAACTAAGACGGCTTACTCAACAAGTTTGTGATAGGCTCAAAGTGATTTGTCGATTTGTGAGGGACTTGTGAACAATTATATAGAAGTTTTAGGTACCAGAACGGATCGTTATTCTAAACTGTCAATGTGAGATCTCTTCTGTTTATGTTGCCGCTTGTACAAGTATGTAGTAAGTTTTAAGTAATGAGGTTAAGTAGGTGGCTAAATACTCAAAATTTTTTTAAATTACTGCAGATGTGGTGGGGTCAACTGAGGTTACTCTAATAAATATTTAATGAAATGATTTTGTAGGCGTGACCATGGTGCAATTTTTTCCACATATGAAAGTTTTGATAACACTTGCTATTTCTCGCGATGGAGTATAAATATTATTATTAAAATAATTTGTCGCGGTGTTCGATAATTTTAGGCTTTGGTAAAACCGTTACCTATTTTACAATCTGTTAGTCTTTTTGCAGCCGCATAAAAATAATAATTACTGGTTATGAAACACCGAAAAACTTTAATAACGCGTCCGCTCATTTTCGTTCGGCCGGCCTTCAACTAGAAATATGTATGTACAACCTCAACAAGAGATATTTTCTTTTTTCTTAAATTATTAAGCTTGCAACTGTGACTGGGACTGTTGAAATGAATAAAAATTTCACACAATTAATTTTAGGCGATTAATATGGAACGTCGAAACTTGAGTTAGTCGCTATTGTTTCAATGTGACGTGGCGATGGAAGAGAAGCAGCTGTCAACGGTACTTGAGTGACGTATTAACAACACTTACGTGACTCAAATAAGCACACATGAGCCTACATGTTTCCACAAACACAAGTGCTTAACACCATTCTTGCATGTGGGTTCTGGAATTTTTTTTTGAACATACGAGAATTGGGGAGGTCAAAAAACTTTCGAGAATACGTACTTTATGTAATATTTATAAAAGTCTCGATATCGTGACCGAGATGTTGAGGTGTACTGATACATCGAACATAAGTTAAATCGCAGGGCTAGCAAAAATCCAGACGTTTCAAAGGTTATTTCTGACAAAAAAAGTGAAGTTCTTAAAAATCATTAGTTTTTCGTAAAACAATTAAATAAACCTTTTTTTAGAGCCTCCTGAGATCAAGTAAAGCCCCACACTAGAAATTTAAGCCGAAATTTATACTATTCTGGAACTCTTCAGTCGATTGCTCTCATTAAGTTTGTAACTGTTTCAGATCTTCTTTGCGAATGATGTGTCGGAAGCGGTGGAGAAGACTTAGGTTACGTCAGATAATTCTGTCAGGCTAATGAACCATATGCGTTTCTGCATTTGACGCGAATTTTAAAACAATCTGTCCGCTCACTAACGATATCTCATCCAGTGTCTCATACTGTGGCACCCTCAAATACTTAAAGCGTAGCTATTTCGGATCAAGCGCACAAGAGATGATCCATCGTTTTCTTGCTGCCTGGCTCTTAAGCAATCCTTCAGGCTGCTCGATTTGTCAGCCCTATTCTGCAGACGTGTGCCGCCACCAAACAGTGACCAAAGAGTATTCCAATCATGTTGCTGCATACTCTTTTATAGAATGCCTTTAGGAACTTTGTGTATCTTCTATCACCCATTTTAAACATTACTCTTGCAGTTTTGCACCCAAACAAATCGTTTTGATTTTTCTATGGCTCTGCCCAGATCGTCGTATTGGCAATGCATGGGTTTTCCAATATTGATCACGTTGTCGGATGATAGGCATACATCCCTTTAAATAATATTGTTTACTTCTCATTTTTCTAGATATCTTTATGACTTGACACCCAGTAGAAAAGAAGCCACTTGCTCCTGGTGCTATCCGCCACTACGGTCCTGTATTCTACGACTCTTCTATGCATTATATGCGCAACAAGGAAAGCCTGCAGAAGACTTAACTCTCTTTTCCAATTCACCTCGTATATTCAATACTTGTTTATAATAATTGCAATATTTTTTAACATCTATCATACTTTTTGATCTCCTCTGAGTTTCACTAGGCTCATTTAAATTTGAGAATATAATGAGAAAGGTGCAGCTAACTTCAAGTCGTGGTGTGTTGTCAAAACATAGTATTTGGCATAATCTTTCGTTTTGTCACCGAACTATTAACTGCCCGAAAATGTTACCCGCCACCCTTGGCTTATGTCATATACCATATATGTCATATAGAATATCATCATTACAGCTTTCCTGTCTGGAGAAACCAGTTCTGTTTAAACCCGGAACCGTAATATACTTAAATATAATATTAATGCGAAATCATAAAATTGGATAAAGTAGTAATAACAGTAGAGAAACAGATCAATGTGACAGCTTAGAACGTCGGTCCGTTGTAGTACCTAAAAGACCTATATATGTAATTCGTCACTAGATTAATCAACAAAGCACTTTGATCCTATTAAAAATATGTTTAGATGGCTAATGTCAGTTTTAGCTATTTTTTGGCTGTTGAAGATAAGACTGCCAAAATGTGTTAAGTTTAGTTTTGCAAAGACTGGACAATGAAGAAGAAAGTGCCTGGATGTTTCCACCTAAACCTCTATACGACTTTAATAACTTGCATATGACCGAACTTTAGCTTTGTTGGATGATTACTTATTGAACAATACCATATAAGAACCCCTGCTATTGCGGTAAGATGAACTTTGCGAAGAGCAAGTAGTTCAAAAGAACTCCTGCTTTCTATTGAAGATTAAAGGATCTTGTAGTCCTCGACCAGTGCGTACTAAGCGCGGTCGGAGTCCATCGCGTTTTCCATTGGTCAAGTGATAAAAAGTAAAATGATAAAATACCAGATCCAACTCGTTCCCAATTCACTGTGAGGGCTCATCGGCTTCGCAGTTACCAGCGATTCTGGTCTCACCGGGCACCCAAACGAGTCTGCTTATGAAATAGCTTGACTTCTAAGCAATATATCTGCCACCAATATTATAGCTGCTGAAACAATACAGTAGTCTGGAAGCCTAAAAGCTAAAATTGAGAGCCCTTATTAGAAAACTTCCTCTCCAAACTTCTCCCCTCGCTCCGACACATCCCTGAAAGTGCTCACTGCGGCGTGTAAGTTTCCATATTATTTGAACTGTATGGATGATATTTTGCCACCAAGTTTCAAGCTTTTATTATATGTATTTTATCGAAGTCATGTGTAGGTTTGTTGATGAGCTCCGCATAAAAATTCTCATTCGGTTTAGTTGAGATATTTATGTATTCATACTGACCAATAATTCAGAAAATATTTGCTTAATTTTTAGAAATTTTCTCGAATAGCAATTTTGAGCTCCCTTCTTCTTGGATAAAAAATTATAAAAGTTTGTTTTTTTCTTAACACCTGTAAGGAAGATGGAATGAGGTCTTCATATGCATATTATCTAACTAAAAAGGTGAGAAATTTATGGGTGATGGTCAAGTAGCATAATAATGTACTTCTTAAATATCTGAAAAGAATGGTGTGTTGATAGACAGCCCTCTTTACTGCCAAACACCTCATTTAACTAACATATACCTTATAGTACATACCGACACACAGACATCGTCGACGGTCAAAATGAAATGTTAGCTGAATATTCTCTTCGTAAGCTTCAATTAAAGCTAGCAGAACCTTATGCATTCTAAATACACAGTCCAAGTAGAGTGGGATGCAAATCAGACCTGGGACAGGCTTCGTGTGAGCTGAGCAGTTAAGCGTACGTGATTTGCGTGATTACTTCCAATCAGTGGGTATTTCCGTTGCCGTCCTAATGAAGGCACTTAATTTACATGGCAACATGACCGAAAGTCAGACAAGCCAGCGCTCAGAATGGGAGACGTCTTCTTTCGTTACTTGTGCCGAACGAAGCAATCGGAATGGGCGAGGGAAGCGCTCAAAGCAGGCGGGCAACAACAATATGAAGGAAAACAACAACAATAATAAAAGGAACAACCACAACAGAAATAACAACAACAGCAAAAATGTGAATTACAACAACCACAACAACAATAAAAAATACAACAATGCAACACACAAAAACAACAACAATGGCATAGTCAACCATAGCAACAATACCAACAACAGAACAACAACAACAACAACAACAACAACAACAACAATAACGGCGACGAACTTAAACAACAACAAGTTGGATAAAATATATCAGCAACAACAACACCAACAACAACGAAAAACCTTCTACAACAACACCACAGCCCAGCATTAGCAACAACGTTTCTTTTCTTGTGCTACTTTTCTTTTTGACACCATTTCTACTTAGCCTTCTGCCAATTGTGCTCACAGGCCTTAATTTGATCTTTCTACAAATTTTCGCATGGTTGCGTTTTGCTAAAATATGCATTAACAGTTATACGCACATACATACATACCGACCTGGAATAGCTGTAATTCATTTTTTCCAACATTTCACGTAGCATCGTGTTGCACGTTCCAAAGACCAAAATGGCGTTGCCAAATTGCATGAGTAAGATGTTGAAAAGGTGTTAATTATCGCCTCTGTGCAATAATACGCTGCCAGCATTCATCCAAGTCGCGTTGGTGTGCTTATTAAGGTTTTCTCTTTTTCCCTCTCTTTTCTGGTTTTCATTTTGTTTTTTGTTTTTGTTTTTTATGTCGAAAGTCAGCCAAAGCATTTAAAGCCATATTGTTGCTCCCTCAACTGCAAACTTTTAATGAGCAAGTTTTCTCAAAGGTTCCTCTTGCGGTTTTTCCGAGTATTGTGTGTGTGGTGAGTGGTTAGTTGTAGAATTGCATGCTCTTTGCAGCGCATTGTTGGCTAGATTGCTGTGTCTCAGCGCGCTTTACTCGCTTTACTGTTTCCCGTACGAAAATAATACATTTCTTTTTAATATTTCTTTATCTTAGTTTATGTGGTATAAGCATTTAATTAGCAATGCTATTGAAAATACATGATACTGTCTGAAACAAAAAATATTTAAAAATTCAGAGGATCAAATAAACAACTATTTTTTGACCTCAATCCATGGATGAATTCTGAAGTAACGAATAAAAGTTGTTTTTTAATTATCCTCTCTCTTTTTTCCACTTTTTCCACAGTTGATTCACTGAAGGTAATTGAAAGATCTTTCGAAATCTATAGCTATACCCAGAAGTAGCATAAAAATAGCATAATCTGGGTTCGTCACTAAGAAAATATGAATAATTCAAGTATAGGATTTTAACGACCTTGAATTTCTTATTCATTACTCGATATCTTAAAGGGTGATCCATTCCGGGGTTCAATACTTTTTTCAATTCAAATTTAGTTCAATTTTAGATGACTTGTTCCAGCATTTCGACTGGTAAATGGCACATGACACCAGTGATGTTTTGCTCCAAGGTCTGATATAAAACAAAATTGTCCACAAAGACTTTAGACTTCATATATCCTCACAGCAAAATGTCTAACGGTGCAATATCACGATATCTTTGTGGCCAATCCATAAGTCCAACACGTGAAATTATCTGCTCACCGAAGTGTACTCTCAACAAATTCATTGAAATAAAATGACGCCGAGATCACGAGCATCAATTTCAGGCATCAAATAGTTGGTTATCGTGGCGCAATAACTATCGCCAAAGATGGTTACGTTTTCGCCGGCATACGGTTATCATTCCAACTGTGGAGTCTTTAAAAATACATTAAGATAATAATTCATTCATTAATTTGAAGTCTCCAATTGGCACCACATTGTGAAAATAGGAAACGACTGGCGCGCTGTTGTTAACTCGACTCGAAAGCAGTGTCTACTCCAGGAAAAAACGAAGAATAATTCAGAGTCAGAGCTTATAACTTGTAAGTCCTTATTTACTGGCGGAAAATATAAATTTGCATACCTAAATATATATTAAAAAGTTGATTAAATCGCTGCTAAAAACTTTCTGGAGCCTATGTATTGTTCCCAATTTGAGTGACAGAAAAAATTAAAAAAAAAATACGAGCCCCACTCTATCATCGTCATAAAAACCTCGATTAGTTTTTCAACATTATTGGCTAGCTACTGACAAGCATCTGAGTATATTTTAGGTGTAAATCTTTCGAAAACGATCAAGTCCTTGCCTTAGTTCAATCTTCGCTAAGCTCACTTTTTAAACATTCTTGTTGCTATATAGTATAAAATAGTGGTTACTGATGTAGATCACTTATCAAATATATGGTTACAGTAGATTATGGTAAAAGGTAGATACAAATACGGTTTCCATTTGGATCGCTGAGAAGGCTGGTCCATTGTGATACCTAAGTATTCATAAGCAATGATGGAAAAGGCTATCAAAAATCGGCAAAGCGCTTTGAGTCTGTCACAAATAGATATGAATTCTGATTATGTAGCCCGGTTCATCGAAGATATAACTGTAGTTCATTGCATCTCCCGCATTATTCATTAGGCCAGGAAGATATCGTAGTCACATAGGAGGTAGTTGAGAACCAATGGCTGCTATGCAAACGCAAAGTTTAGGGGTCTAATGTTAAAACGAGGACGGAGGCTCGACTCGTTCCCAGCCGGTGTAATCGGGACAAGTTTATCAGCTATTCACTTTTCTGCGAGAAACTAAGAATTTCAGAATTTCCCTGTTTAGACTATTTCATTTATCCAACTTCCCTTAGTTATGCAGCGACCTTCGCAGGAATACATCTGCCGGTTTGGTCTTTGTTCGTCAGTTAGGCAGCTTGACGAATTTTTCTATGCTGGAATCTAGTACTTTGGATAACTGTATTTTGGGCCGCGGCAATGTCGATCAGCTTCAACCTATTTGTTTGGAAAGTAAAGTTGTACGGAAAGTAATAGAATTTAGTCGATTTTTTTTAGTTACAATTCTTTCAGGACTTTCGAAATAGGCTCCTTCTGATACAGAGCTAGCCTTGAAGGCGTCACGGAAGGCATTCTCTGGAATAGCCTTGAGAGCCGAGGTGCTTACTGCTTGTATCCCCTCTGTCGTCTCAAAATGCCTGCCTTTCATCGGCAAAGAAACAAAAAAGTCCGCAGGGCCACATGTGGACTGTAGGGTGGCTACGGAAGCGTTGGGATGTCACCTTGTATTAGACAGGGCGAGGAGACGCCGGCATGTGCCACTCGGAAGTTTGCCTCTTTGTCTCGGCATCATGCTCAAAGATACAGGACTCGTCACTTGTGATTATGTTATTCAAAAATTGAATGTCACTTTCACACATATTCAAAATTTCTTGGCACATTTCCACCTCTGCTCTTACGAGCGCTGTATTTTCGGCTTGTACCACTCACAAAAACACGTCGCGTGAAAGTTCAGGTGTGCGCACGCTCCGAAGTACATTGCAGCGGAAGAAAATCAGTCCTATTACCGGGGTGAAAACCGGGACTCGGCGATGGTGTCTTTCTCCCACCACGAACCCCACACCGAATTTGCGCTCCTTCATATAGCTATTGTAGTAAGTATCACAAGGATCTACAGGTCTCTGTCCTTGTCCCGTCCATCGCACGTCTTGGATGGCGGTGATGTCAGCCTTTACTTTTACGAGCACCTCAACGAGCTGGGCAGCGGCACCCCTTAAAACATAATCCTTAATACGTTTGCAGTGGTCGTTATCAAAAAGAGGGTCTCTTAACCGATGCTGTTGTGTTCTTTTCAAAAAAAACTGAGAGGATATTATACAAATCGTATATGATATTTTCTAAATTTCAACTATCAATTTCGGCCAAATTTATCTCTAACACATGTCGAAGCCGCCACATTGCATAATCGGCCATTATTTTTGAATTGCCGAACGATATATTTTCATTTTACGTTTTACAGCACGCAACTCACGCATTTACAAATTTTACTTATGTACTTGTACAATGAAATTTCGCTGTATTGCTAAGGTTTCCGGATTCTAAGCTCAATTCTCTAATTACCTACAAACAGCTGTTTGCTTTGATTACTTCGTTGAAGTAAATGTAAATCTATTTTTTGCGGTAATGTCATCATTGAAATGACTTTTGCACTTTATTATTAAAGTTTGCACTTTGTCTTGGCCTTTGGCCATGGACTTTTGTTATCAGCAAAGTAAACTGATTCGATTTAATTACCATAAATGCATGTTTGTATTTACACAATACTGCACCGTTAAACACACAAACAAATACATACAATGCTAAATATGTATTTGCAGGTGAACACAAATATTTACGGTGACATTAAGATGTTATGAAATTGGGTGATCACAATATTTTCGAATATATTTATAAATTTGTATGTCTATACATATATACATAATATTAGCTTCTAATGTATTTATACTGCAGCGGGTAATAAATCGTGTATATTGAAAATTTAAAGAGGTTGATAATGAGGGGAAGTTAAATGAAGACTGCTCAACCCGTTAATCGCTAATAGTTTCACTGGAAGACGGACATATTCTTATACCTTAAGTGATATGTTTCATGCATTGTAGGAAAGAAGCACACGGAAATTGTAGTTACATTCCCCGAGTAAATGATATTTAAAAGAATTGTATTTCCCTAAGTTGGCAGGGCAGTTGTTAATAACTATGCCAAATATGAACATTATCTGTCAACCAGTTTGTTTCCAGGAGCTGCTTAAAACGGTACATCTCTGGAGTACGTTTGGATTTTTCCAAGTGATTAAATCATTAAACAAAGATTTGTTCTAAAATTTTGTATTTCCAACCAAATTTTGTTTGCGGAATCATTACGAATTTTGAAAAAGGCTTACGATGATTGTGTTCTATCAAAACCACAAGCCTAGGAGTGATATACTCGTAAAGCCTTCAAGGCGATCGTTGAAGGCATGTTTCGTTCTGGAGGACTCTCGACCACCTCAACTGATGGAAATAAAAAAAGATAAATGATAAAGTGCATGAAAGTCATCAGGCAAGTGTTAGAGAGATGCCAATAGAGGTCAACATCTCTCGCGAGTCCGTATAAATGATTTTGTTGGAGATTTTGGGTATGAAACGCATTCTTACTCGAATCGTTCTGATAAAGCTGATTTTTTGTTTTTCAGAGATAGTACCGTAAACAGTTACCTTTGGACATACTTGATCGTGCAAATTCATGGAGAGCATTATAGTTGCCGACTATGAGTTGTTATGAGTTTGACATGTAAATAGCCAAAAATCATCGGAATGGAGAGGAAAAACGAGACGAAACCAAAAAGACCACACCAAAGCCGCTCAAAAATCAAGGTGATGGTCACTTTGATGCATCATGAATTTGTTCCGCGGGGACATATGGTCAATAAGGATTTATTTTTGGCCGTAATGAGACGTTTACGGCAGAACATCCGTCGAAAACGGGCGAAAATGAGGATGAACAAATCATGGATTTAATACGATGATAGCGCACCATCTCATTGAGTCACGATTGTGGCCGAATTTCAACAAAAAATGAAAACCATTGATTAACCAATGTATTCACCAGATTGGACTCCGTGTGATTTTTTCTTGTTTCCCAAACTGAAATTGCTGCTCTGTGGAATCCGTTCCCAGTCGATCGAAGAGATAAACACAATTCGCTGAAGGAACTTAAGGCCATCCCAAAAAGTGTTTATGAAAAGTGTTTCAAGGGCCGAAAAATAGTTGGCATAAGTGTATTACATCTGGTGAGGATTATTTTGAAGACGAGAAATAAATATTGATGAATAATAAAATATTTTGTGTATTATTTGCAATTTCCGGGTACTTTTTTGTCACAACATATATCTACCAACAATGGCTATGATTTTTGGAAAATTATATTCGGCGGGTTTTGGTGTAAGCTCATCTGCTTTAGCTACAACTCTTGTGATTTTACTTTGGTTAGTGAGTTGAAAACGTTTTGAAGTCGCATCAACTTCTCTTACAAGAAGCGATCTACTATTTAGCGAGCACAAATACCATCTTTCTCGAAACTTAAAAATATTTGCCAAGATGTAATCACTAAAATCTTTACTGTTGACTGTTGTTTAAGGTAAAGCTAACTTCATCTCTAAGTTGATCCGACGCAGTGCCTTGTCTTTATAAACATATTCAGCTACACCATCTCACCTAAAATTGCAAAAGCTTGTGTTAATGGAATTTTTGTTGGTTGGCGCCAAGGATCTGCGGTCTTCATATCATCAATAAAGGTCTACTGCTACAACAGTAATCCGAATTTTTTGATAAAGGGCCAAGGGTAGGGTTCTTCGGCAAAGTGGCTACCGTGACTGGCTCAAATAAATTTCAGCCGTATGTCAGCATAAAGGTGCTGAATACTCTCTTCCTAGGCGTTAATCGCTTCAGGCTTCAGGCAAGGCACTTCAGGCACGAAATAGTCTATAATCGTGGCGCTATAGCGTCCCTCATTGACGTAATATTATAGCCGACTTTTATATAATATGGACCAATGATTCACTTAGCTCGTAGAGCACACCAAACAATGACTCGTTGAGGTTGTAACCGCGTCTCAAGAAATACTTGTGGGTTATCATCACTCTAAATGTACTCATTCGGGTCTTTTTCGATACCCGGCTCCACAGCAGCAACATCGTCTTCGATACGCACTGCAAGGCGTGTTTGGCGAAGCGCATTTTCCTACCAGAGTAACCATGGTGTGAAACCGATCCGTAGTTGTTTTACGAGTACTCAACTGGACGAATATGGGACCGTGCTCGCGATACATCTCGCGAACCGTACCACTGTTTTGGTAATGAATTTGTCCGATTTGAAAACTTTGTTTGAATGACAAGTGTGCATTATGAAATGGCAAGCCGAACTGAGTATAAAACAAGAAACAGCTGTTCAACAGCTGTTGACCAACTCTGAAAAAATTATTGCAGTTTTATGAGTAATTGTATTATTATCATTATTAATACACCAAATTTATTAGTCTTAACTTCAACGGACTTTCATACGGGTATACATTTACCGTTATTAAAATGTAAGTGCCATCAGCTGAATGAAGTTTAAAAACATCAACAGTTATTGATTGCTTGTCGACTTCTCACGCTCTCGTAGGCAAATATGTAGAAAACGTGAGACGTTGACAACCATTCAATAACTGTCATTATGCATCAATAAATTATTATACAACGTTCAAGATGAAAAGCATTGTATACAAAGAACATCATCATGCATCACCCAAAAACCAGCTTTGAATAACGTTTGGCAATCACTCTTCTTGCCAAAATGGTGCTCATAGCGCACTTATGTAAATGAAAAGCATAATTATATTAATGACATAAATCATAAATACGCATATAGTTATACACAATAACGTTGTATTCAGATATGTATATACTATAACACATACAGAAACCGCTTCACAGTGCGAGAAAAATAAGGTGTGAATTAAGGGCGTATTCTAGTCTAGAACTTAAAAAAAATCGAAATTTTCTTTTATATTTTCAAAGCTTAACTATTCAGGAAGATGTGTACAAGAGGATTTTTCAAAATTCCAATTATTTTCGGAGATATAGGCATTTTTCCGACCCGGCATCCAAATTGGTTCGGCCGGAACGCGAAACTTTAAACGCGTTTTTCTCAAAACTGACTTTTTCGGAACGTTACCGACGATTTCTCAGGTTCTACTGGACCGATTTACTTGAAATTTTTATAAAGTCTTCTTTATAGGCTTGTCTATGGTCGGAACTAGCCCCATCCATTTTATTTCTATTATTTTTAAAAAATTCGAAATGGTCAGAAAAAATGGTCCAAAAAACCTTTTTTTTTTTTCTATGCAATCGCCATTTTGTGAAAAAATTTTTTTCCCACTTTTCCGTAGTTCCAGCCACTGCGACATTATTCTAGATTAATAGTCTTTTTTTCTTTTTGGTTTTTAGAGGATTGAAATCATGGGTATGGTCAGGGGGAAATTTTTAGAGACCCCCCACTTTGACAGCTCAAAATTTTTGAAATTTTTTACTTTCTTTTTTAGTTTTTAGTTTTTTTCTCTACTCTTCTAAAATCAACAAATAACTAATAAAAGAATGGATAGTAAAAATAGTAATTGCCTTTTTTTACGACACTTTAAAAATTATCTGAAATTCTTGCTTCTAGACTAGAATACTCCCTTAAGTGAAGGTAAAACAGTTGAGAGACTATGGAACATACATTTCAAATGTACCGTAATCCCTTTTTGGCTGAAGAACAACAACATATAGTTCATGATTTTATCGTCCTCATGGAAGCTGATTGGAGTTCAGGCGACCTGAAGCGAAATGCTTCAAAGATAAAAAAAACAGCTTCATTGTATATGGGCTCTTAAACTCTTAAATAAAAGAGCATTCAAAAAAGCACAGCGACTTTTATTTAAAAATCATTAGATGACCATCAATAGTATGAAAATATATATCTCTTTCTCACTGAATCGGAATGATCTGCGTTCCTCTAGAATTAGATACAAACATACTTGGACGGAACTGGTTTCGTAATTGGTTTTGTTTTTTTTTTAATTTTCGATTTCCATTTTCCAATATCCACATAATTGAAGTTAGCTGCGATGCGTCATATTCTTAATCGCTTATTTCCCATGTCTCACGCTCAGCACACACATATTACTTGGTTTATGTGGTAAATTTCTGTGTGATTTTAATTTTGGTTAGTGGGTTGTAAACGTTTATTAGGCCCATTGTGCTCTCGAGTGGTAAACAAGTTAAGTCTTATTCCGCAGCTCAGTGGATTAGGTAAAAAAACTTTATATCCACTCGAACTGTCCAATCTATATTTTGTTGTTGGAGCATCGGGAGCCATGGAATACACCCCTCCCATCTGAGTGATAGCTGGCCAATCACAAAAAAAAAAAAATGCTCTAGCGTATCATCATTCTCCGCACATGTTCTGCGTTCCACTTTAAGCATTTTCTGAAGATGAGATCTTAAGAGTAAAGTCCTATAATGTTGCTAAGTTCCCTTTTGTCTAGAAATTTAAGCTTTTTGGTGTGTCCAAAATAAACACTATCCCAAAAGTATTAACTTAGTATTAAGCCCTGTGTTCCTTATGTTCCAAGACCTGAGGTGTTTCACTAGGTTCTCTAACCTTGAGAAGAGGCTGAAAGGAATGGGGAACTTTTGAACAATTGTGTTTCCAGCTTTCCCTGAGCGGGCCAGCTCGTCTGCCTTTTCAGCCAGCTCGTATGCCTTCTACTTGTATTCCTATATGACTCGTTACACTGATGATATTAACCGAGTTACCTACTGAGAGTCCAGTTATTAAATGCATGTTCCAACGCAATGGGACTTTGCCTTAGCGCTACAGATAGACTTAATTGCTGCATGCGTTTCCAATAGACGATTTATGGATTTGCTGGTTAGAGCAGGAGCCTACTTGAACAATCTGTTATATCCATAATTCGTCCGGGAAAACTGAATTCTAGTCATTTAGTTTGAAACTACCTTCTGTGTATGGATTACTACGGAGGAAGCCCTCTCCTGTTCCTATACGAGGGCTGCTATATATATTTCTGGCCTAATAATTAGAATAGGAATATTTATCGACGAAAATGGTTTTATTGTTTTTCAAAATATTCTCCATCAAGATTTATACACTTTTGCATGCGCTCAAACCAATTTTCGAAGCACTTTTTCCACTCTGATTGAGACACCTCCAAAATATGGTTTTTGAATGCTTCAAAAGCATATTCTGGCGACGAAAATCGTTGACCACGCATTATTTTCTTGATGTGTGGGAATAAAGAGAAGTCATTGGGTGCCAAGTCAGGGCTGTACGGCGGATGACCCATCAATTCGACGTTTTGGCCGGTCAAAAAGGCGCTGGTTTGAGCCGATGTGTGAGAGCTCGCATTGTCATGGTGCACAATGATTCGTCTTCTCTTGTTCGTTTCTCGAATTTCTCCGAAGACTTCAGGCAAACAAATGGTGGTGTACCACTCAGAATTGGCCGTCCTACGTTGCTCAAGCGGAACAGTCGCCTTATGACCAGTTTTGCTGAAGAAACAGGCGACCATTTGCTTCGAAGTGCTTCTTCCACGAACAACTTTCGTTGGATTTGGCTCGTCTTGGAAGACCCACACAGTCAATTGCTGTTTTGTTTCGGGCTCATACGCATAGATCCATGATTCGTAACCTGTGACGATCTTATAAACGTCTTTTGAAGCACCGCGATCGTATTTTTTCAGCATTTCTTTACACCAATCCAACGTAGAACAATTTTTTCCAACAGGTGCTACTTCGGACTGCGTAGGAAATTGAGAAAAAACGTCTTCTCTCGACGAACACAGACCAAACACGGAGCTCGGCTTATTTTAAAAATAGCGGTATTTGATAACCCTGTGTTTTAGTTTTCCATAACAACGTTATTTGAGCTTGATATTTGACAAAAGTTTGCAATTTTCCCCTTATGTAGCAAACTGTACTTAGGAATATTGAAAATTTAATGACATTAAGCCGTAATATGAAGTACAAAGTAAACATACGAGTGCCGTCAAAGAAGCAACTGCTGACCGTATACTCATCGTAATTTTATAAGCCAAATATAAGCATTTTGAGGCATACATACATATGTATGTGTTTGCATGTCCTTGTCAAGGATATGTTCTTGTTTTGAGGCAAAGCCGAAATGAAATTTGAGCTCAAAGCAGAAACTACATGACAGCCTGCAGAAAGAACATACTGAAAGAAAATAACAATATGACTTATGGACAAACTATAGCATATACAGCTATGCTGTGCTCTCAGTTAGTCACCACCACCCTACTCACATGCACACATATATAGTACATGCATATGTGTTCGTAACATTTTCGTAAGTACCGCAAAGCTAATGTCGTCGGCATTGTCGTCAGTAGCAACCGAATAGTGGATAATAATAATATTAATAATAATGATGGCAATGACGAAACCATCAATCATCTGGATAGGATGTGAAATCAATTTCGGTAAATCAAAATCATGTTCTGCCTATGAGGGCGCCTTGTGGCGTGCGTAGTTAGGGCGGGCAATGTTCATTATGTGTTGAAATGCATTAAGCAAAGCAAGTTGTTGACTACTTCAACTACAATCAGTTGTTTTGTGTTAGTTACTCATAGTCTTATGCAGTGCTTCCCAGCAGGGAAAGGGTTGATTTCAAAATGATTATTTGGTATTTTAATAGAATTTAAGAGGCACCCTGGAAGTGGCTTAAGAATGATTTGTTTTAGAAATATAAAGCTGAGTCCCACTGGTGTGTTTGACTTTTATGGGGTTCCTTTCAGGCCTGGAAACCAAGAAAAGTTCGACTTTAACTACACACGACGTTGTTTAAAATATATTTTATCAGTTACAGTCCTTCAACAGCTGATATATAGTAATCGATTATCGTTCACACTTTTCACAAAAAAAAGATTGCATTATTTTTCCCAACTTAGCCTTCTTTTAGCTCGCCAAATTTTACCCAACGACGTCCCACCTTCTTTAAAATGTCCGTTTTCGGACATTGCAGATTACAAATGTAGCCAGGTCCTTCTCCACCTGGTTTTTCCAACGGAGTCGAGGGTTTCCTCTTCCTCCATAACTAGGATGAGTCTGGACTTACTGATGGCAAAGGGCTTATTGGATCTCTTACGATCGATCTTGTTCCAATGACAGAGCATGTTTTAATGGCACCCTAGCGCTTTCTATGCTCCCGGAAAACCAAACTATCCAGAATTAGAACACACGAGCTGAGGGGAACACCGACCCGTTTTCATTCCACTGATAATGGGAATAGGGAACCTTTCACAAGCTGATTATCCGCTTAAAAGGTTGCTGCGATTCGGCTGTGGCCTTGCAGTCATGACAGTTTTATTACAAAGTGACTCAATGCCATTATGAAAAAGAGATCAAGCATTCCTATACTAGCCCTGAACGCACCTCTCAAACCGTGCGTTCAAGGCTAGTATCGTCACTGTGCTATCAGAGTGGATAGTCACTTCTCTAAATCTAATGCTGCCGTAATTTAAGCAACTTTGAATTAAAAAACACTGCAGAAGTCAGAAAGTCGGAAACTGAAGTTAGAAAATTCCTGACAATATTCTCCTCCGCCTATCTTCGAGTCACTGCCAATCTCCTTCAACGGCAGACAAGTCCATCGCAGGTTTGTGAAGAGGAAAAAAAACACCAGCCTTTGGTTTGACGAGTTCATGATTCGATAAAAAGTCGAAGTCTTTGAGTCTTATTGCAACTTTTGCGTTTATACACCTCCCGGCGATATCTATGGGCATTACGTGCAAAATGCTACTACTTCGCTGCGCTACACGATCCTTAAGTTCTTTTATCATCTGTCGCAGAGAAGAAAGTGCTTGTGTGCCCCTCTACTCACTTCTCTTCGAGCTCAACCCTATTCTGTCACAATCCCTCTGTCGCCCAGAAGACTGAAAATAAAATCGCTGAGGTTCAATTAAACCCAAAAAAATGGTTCAGTTTTAATATTAAATTATTTAGTTTTCAGAGAGCAAGGAAAATTTCGAGTAAAAACAGGCTGCCTGAAAGTTCTCATTATCAAGTTTATTATCAAAATCTTCCAATACAGCTATGTGAAGGTCTAATTTCCTCGAATATTGAGTACTATGGATTTGAAATTTCTTTGTCGTTTATAAATTAAACAGGTACACAGTTTCCTAGATTTTTCTTTGGAGGAATTAAGAGTTCTCATTCTCACTACCTGCCTTTTTGCTTTATTTCACTTCATTTCACTAGAACTCCTATCGACAGTGTGAAAATGGATGATATCGGATTATAAACCCCGCTAACTCCGCATATAACGGTACTGTTAAAAAATACTAAAAGCGCAATAATTAAATAACTGAATAGCACAGAGACCGTAAACTTCACCCGCGATATTATGACAAGTCTTTAATGAAACCGGGGTCAAAATGTGGATAAGAGTGAGTACTTCCTTTAGCCCCCATACACCTAATATAAAGATTTTCGAGTTTCCGGGTTACTTTATACCGCATATACTCGTATCGGCCAATATGTAAGTTATTTTACTAAGATTAGGATAAAATGTATAAAATCGGGTGAAAACTCGTCTTAAACCCCATATAACTAACAGGCCGTATGTAACGGGTGATTTTTTAAGAGCTTGATAACTTTTTAAAAAAAAAAAACGCATAAAATTTGCAAAATCTCATCGGTTCTTTATTTGAAACGTTAGATTGGTTCATGACATTTACTTTTTGAAGATAATTTCATTTAAATGTTGACCGCGGCTGCGTCTTAGGTGGTCCATTCGGAAAGTCCAATTTTGGGCAACTTTTTCGAGCATTTCGGCCGGAATAGCCCGAATTTCTTCGGAAATGTTGTCTTCCAAAGCTGGAATAGTTGCTGGCTTATTTCTGTAGACTTTAGACTTGACGTAGCCCCACAAAAAATAGTCTAAAGGCGTTAAATCGCATGATCTTGGTGGCCAACTTACGGGTCCATTTCTTGAGATGAATTGTTGTCCGAAGTTTTCCCTCAAAATGGCCATAGAATCGCGAGCTGTGTGGCATGTAGCGCCATCTTGTTGAAACCACATGTCAACCAAGTTCAGTTCTTCCATTTTTGGCAACAAAAAGTTTGTTAGCATCGAACGATAGCGATCGCCATTCACCGTAACGTTGCGTCCAACAGCATCTTTGAAAAAATACGGTCCAATGATTCCACCAGCGTACAAACCACACCAAACAGTGCATTTTTCGGGATGCATGGGCAGTTCTTGAACGGCTTCTGGTTGCTCTTCACCCCAAATGCGGCAATTTTGCTTATTTACGTAGCCATTCAACCAGAAATGAGCCTCATCGCTCATCGGACACTGACGCGAAACACATTTCGAACCGAACACTGATTTTGGTAATAAAATTCAATGATTTGCAAGCGTTGCTCGTTAGTAAGTCTATTCATGATGAAATGTCAAAGCATACTGAGCATCTTTCTCTTTGACACCATGTCTGACATCCCACGTGATCTGTCAAATACTACTGCATGAAAATCCTAACCTCAAAAAAATCACCCGTTACCTGAAGGTACTTCCCTGGCTTTAATCCTTCATAGCTGTTAGAAAATGTTCAGTTATATTCAACTTCCTTACTCATTATAAATACATAAATCCTCTTCCACGGTGCGAATAAAACTTTTCCTATAAAAATTGCTAACAACATTTCCACTGTTTATTCAATATTGCCCATATTTCCCTATAATCTCGTTAGAACCCTCAATATTTTCCGTAAGTTACTTCAAATTTTCGCAACCTATTAACTACATATAGCGAGTATATGTGAATTGAAATTGTATTTTCTTCCGCAGCCATATTTTCATTTTTCACACTCCACCTGCCTCAGTGCGTTAACGATTTCATCCATCTACCGGAGGAAACAACATAAAACAGAAGGCGAGTGGACACCAGCGTTTGCGCGATTTCGTTTCATTACATCACCAATCGAATAGCGATTTTCATTCGATTTTTCGTCATTTATATTCAATTTTCACAGCAGGCGTGGGCAGTCACTTGAAAATGTTGTGAAAAATGACCTCAAGTGTGGCGCATACACAGGTTCGTGCTGCTGCCTTCTGATACCCTTTGCTGTGAAAGTACTACATATGTATACGAGCATGTGTGCATACGAAGGTGCATGTGAAAGGGGTGTGACTTTGCTTTTTTACAAGAATAGTTTTTGGCACATTTTTATAGAGTTTTACCGTTCCAGTTATGGAATAAGAACGACTTTTATCTTATTTATTCCTGTTTAAAATCTTAACTGAAAAACTGTGTATTAAAATATGAAGAGACTATTT
This sequence comes from Bactrocera correcta, assembly GCA_027475135.1. Lineage (NCBI taxonomy): Eukaryota > Metazoa > Arthropoda > Insecta > Diptera > Tephritidae > Bactrocera > Bactrocera correcta. The sequence continues at coordinate 7,902,326 of CM050323.1, read as the reverse complement.
ATTGAAGTTTAGGACTATATACAGAGCTCGTCTAAAAATATTTGTCGTTATTAAAAGGTCTATTCTGTATCAATTTCCATTAACAGGTCTGAACTAAACTAAAACAGCTCCCGTTTTCCTTTCCTAGATCGATATGTGAAAGGAAAGAGTTTCAAGTTAATGAATGAGCTTTTGAATCTGAAATAAAAAGTACTTCCCTCAAACTCTATCTCTCTCTCAACTCGCCGACTATTTTTCTCTTACACTTTCTCTTTCCCGCTTTCTAAGTCCCTTATTCTTTTTATTTCATACAAGTTATCTTTTCAGAATGGATGCAATACCATTTTAGACTGCGAAAGAACAAATAAAGTATTGAACTTACGCTTAGAAGAGAATAGCCCGTTATTTCGACGAAATAGTATTTCCTTTTTTAGATGAAAAGTTATACCCTGTATCATACGTATGTTTGCTATATGTTTCAATGTGTGTTATAGTGTTTCGAGAAGTACATATATTCATATGTTCCCATAAAGTTACTTACGAGTAAAAACATTTGTATAAAAGTCACGAGAGGTTAGTTTGAGTAAAAATTGTTTCAAAAAACCTTTTTATAAGCATTTTTTTTAGTATTAAACCAACGAGTTTTGGTTTTTACTCTCGGTCACATACGAAAATTAATTTCGAAATGCTCTGACGCACTTCTGAATTGACTTACCTTGAGCTGGAGACTCGCTTGAAATGGAAGAACCAGCATAATCTGTAAAAACAAAGTACTTACGAGTAAAAACATTTGTATAAAAGTCACGAGAGGTTAGTTTGAGTAAAAATTGTTTCGAAAAACATTTTTTATAATGATTTTTTTTTGTATTAAATCAACGAGTTTTGTTTTTACTCTCGGTCACAAACGAAAATTAATTTCGAAATGTTCTGACGCACTTCTGAATTGACTTATCTTGAGTTGGTCAGTTATAATGTATATTCTCGAAAATAAAGTAATCTAAGAAAATTACACCAAAAAAGTACAAACCTTTGCTATCATTAAACATTTGGTACTGAAATCGAAGTGGTCTTTAAAGCACTAGTTTGCAAAGAGACTTTTTTGGCCGTCTTTAATTTGTTTCGAGAAATACTAGTCAGCAAATACAAATTCAAACTCTGTTTTAAGTCGAAGTGGACCGAAAGATGCTGGAATAGTTTCTAAGTAAATATTTTCGGCTGAAATAGAATTTGTCCGAAAAATAATAGGTTGTCAAATTTTCGAGGATAACGAATTGTTCTTATTAGCAATATGAGCCAAAAATAAGACTAGGAGAAAAGTGTTAATGCTAACGAATACTCATGAATCGAAATTATCATCACTGGATTATCTGAGGATGAGTCAGAATTAAAAGCAAATACCTAAACATATTTCCAACTTCCTTTCGAACTTTTAACATCTAAATAACGATTTCATATTTGAACTATATATTTTGGAGTCTAGCAGCAAATAAGTTAGGTAGTAAATAACTGCAAGACGAAATGTCTCCAGACATCAAGCAAACAGTCGTCGTACTCGCGACTTGGCTTCTAGGTCACTGTTAGAAGTCATAACTTCAAAGTCAGAGATAACTGCGTCTATCTTGGAAACTGAATTAACACCAACGACATTATCAGCCTCAAAATCCAACACAGAATAACACTTGCCTACAGATGCTACTTCGGACTGAGTAGGTAATTGAGAAATAAAGTTCTCTCTCTCCGAAAAAAAACCAAATTCTGCAGGTCACCACCATCACGCCCGTACTGCTATATGGTGCAGAGGCATAGACAATAACATCATCTGATGAGTCAGTAATACGAGTCTTCGAGGGAAAAGGTTCTTCGGAAGATTTATGGTACTTTGCGCATTGGAAACGACGAATACCGCAGTCGATGGTACGAAGAGCTGTATGAGATATACGACGACATTGATATAGTTCAGCGAATTAAGAGAATAAAGGCTACCCTGGCTAGGTCATGTGGTTTGAAGGATTGAAAACAATCCGTATATAAGAGTATTATACGCAGTACCCGCCAGGGTAAGCAGAGGAAGGCCTCCCCTCTTTTGTAAAGACCATATGGAGAACGACTTGTCCTGAGACAGTTTTCAACCAGTTAATTTCATTGCTGGGTTATTACATGTGTTCGGGTATTAAGTAGCGTAAAGTAATGGAATTCACGCGTCACAACGCATAACGGTAAACAGCCGCAAGCAAACATCCGCCCACGTATTCGCTTTCCTTGATCGTTCACCAAACCTCTCACTTGCCCACACAAACAGCAAGTTTAAAATTTCGAAAGTTATCTCATCGGAGCTGCCTCGGCGTTCCGCTTTACGCGCGTTTTTTCCTTACTATACTCGTAGCTATACGGCTTGCAACGGTACTTCAAACCGCGTTTTCTCTTTGACTTTTGAAGTGTGCAAGAATAATTTTCAATTTTCACTGAGAAGCGTACTGAAGTGGCAGCAATTGTCAGCGTAGTATTTGTTGATATTATGGTCCGTAGAGGAATGGAGAGAGGTGTTGATGGGTTACATGTGGAATATTGGTAAATTTTAAACTTGTGATAAGTCCGATTAAGATTTTTAAGAAGAAACTGTATGTTAAATATATCTTTATATGGTTTATGAATGAGTAAATAATTTTGCAAAAAAAAAAAAACTAAAATAAAATAAAATGCCGTGAATTATATAAACACAGATAATTGGTTTAATTGTATCCAAGTTCTAAGAAGTTTTCTGAGAGACTTGTGCAATATAATTGGCGCTGAGCCGTTCCATAACCCAACAAAATTATTCTAAGGTGATTAATACCAATTGTTAAAGTCACTGCATAACTCCCCAGCAAGGTTAAAGAATTGAGGAGCAAGCTTACAAACCAACAACCGGAATGAACCTTCAGAACAATTTCGATAGTTTTCGTCGGAAAAATTTTCTACCCTTAACTCATACATACCAAACAGAAAGTGATCAGACCAAATCCCTCTTATTAAACAGATATTTGTTTTGACGTTAGGTCTCCTCTGGGAAGAACCTTCCGACCGCATAAATACTGCGGTTCGATTAATGCTTCTTGAATTTATGTCAGGGTCAAGAAAATATAATCATGAAACTTTCACCCGCTTCCATTCTGAGAGTAGTAATGAATGATTTCACAATTAGCTATAGATGTTCCTCTAAGAATGCACTACCTTATGATAAAACTTGAAATAATTTATTTTGTATTGGACTCAGTCACAAGTTTGAAGCAAGCATGAAATGTATTGAGTCTATTTATAAGATACTTTCTTATCATTTTACTATTAACACAACCATTTCTGAAGACAGTTACGTTCAAAAATATTCTGAATGGAAACCTCCAGTGCAAAATTGATGAAAGGTACGAGAAAAAAAAAAATTCAAAATAAAATTCCTTTCAAAGTTTTCGTCTCGACAGTGGCGGCTGACCCTGTTGAAAAGTTTTGTTAGATTAGGTCATGCGCTCAACTCAACATTGAAGAATATTACTTGGACTGATATTAATGCTCTGTATTACTCATAAAAGTGGATCACCAGATCCTCATGGATCGACGAGCGGTAAATAACAATCTCAGTGACGTCCTTAAATTCGCCAAATGTTTGTCCTTCTTCAACAGTCAACAACAGCGCGCCAGTCGTTTCTTCTCTTCGCTACATGGAGCCAATTGGAAATATCCAATAACCGAAGCCAGGTCCTTCTCCACTTGGTCCTTCCAACGGAGTGGAGGTCTTCCTCTTCCTCTGCTTCCCGCGGCGGGTACTGCGTCGAATACTTTCAGAGCTGGAGTGTTTTCATCCATCCGGACAACATGACCTAGCCAACGTAGCCGCTGTCTTTTAATTCGCTGAACTATGTCAATGTCGTCGTATATCTCGTACAGCTCATCGTTCCATCGAATGCGATATTCGCCGTGGCCAATGCGCAAAGGACAATAAATCTTTCGCAGAACCTTTCTCTCGAAAACTCGTAACGTCGATTCATCGGTTGTTGTCATCGTCCAAGCCTCTGCATCGTATAGCAGGACGGGAATTATGAGCTTTTATTCGTCGAGAGAGGACTTTACTTTTCAATTGCCTACTCAGTCCGAAGTAGCACCTGTTGGCAAGAGTAATCCTGCGTTGGATTTCCAGGCTGACATTGTTGGTAGTGTTTACGCTGGTTCCAAGATAGACGAAATTATCTACAACTTCAAAGTTATGACTGTCAACAGTGACGTGAGAGTCAAGTCGCGAGTGCGACGACTGTTTGTTTGATGACAGGAGATATTTCGTCTTGCCCTCGTTCAGTGCCAGACCCATTTTCGTTGCTTCCTTGTCCAGTCTGGAGAAAGCTGAACTAACGACGCGGGTGTTGAGGTCGATGATATCAATATCATCGGCATACACCAGCAGTTGTACACTCTTATAAAAGATTGTACCTGCTCGATTAAGTTCTGCAGCTCGAATAATTTTCTCCAGCAGCAGATTGAAGAAGTCGCACGATAGGGAGTCGCCTTGTCCGAAACCTCGTTTGGTATCGAACGGCTTGGAGAGGTCCTTCCCGATCCTGACGGAGCTTTTGGTGCTGCTCAACGTCAGTTTACACAGCCGTAATAGTTTTGCGGGGATACCAAATTCAGCCATCACGGCATAAAGGCAGCTCCTTTTCGTGCTGCCGAAAGCAGCTTTGAAATCGACGAATAGGTGGTGCGTGTCGATTCTCCTTTCACGGGTATTTTCTAACATTTGGCGCATAGTGAAAATCTGGTCGGTTGTTGACTTGCCAGGTCTATAGCCACACTGCTAAGGTCCATTCAGTTTGTTGACGGTGGGCTTTAATCTTTCACACAATACGCTTGATAGAACCTTGTACGCGATGTTGAGAAGGCTGATCCCACGATAGTTGGCGCAGATTGTGAGGTCTCCTTTTTTAAGGATTGGGCATAGCACACTTAAATTCCAATCGTTGGGCATACTTTCGTCCGACCATATTTTGCAAAGTAGCTGATTTATGCTCCTTATCAGTCCACTAAGATATTTTAATCTCAGTCTGGCAGAAGCCGGACTTTAGATGAGGAAATATCAAAATGATTCCACTTCGCCTTCCTCCATATAGCTTTTGGCAAGGAACGTCCGACAAAACATTTAACCAAACCTAATCGGAATACCTACAATTGCAGCGAGAGTGACTTTGCTAAGAGCCGGTAGTGTCTCCCGAACGGTTCAATGTGGGCTAAAATGATCTCGCAGTTGCCCAAGTTCTAGTTGTTCATCAGCACTTACTGGGAATATTGGAAAGAAAGAACATTCTTTCGCATTAATTTTTTGAAGATTATCTCTTTCAAATGTTGGTAAATCCATTGATTAATGCGATGTGTGGGTTGTGGCGTCGTGTCATTGAAGCGAAATATCGCCGAGATCACGAGCTTCAATTTAAAATATTAATAGTAAAATGCGCTGTAACGATCGCCATTAACGGTTACGTTCTGAACGTCATCATTTAAAAAAAAATATGGACTGATGAGTCCATCGACCTGCAAACCACACCAAACCTTTGTTTTCCCTGGATGAAATGGCAGATCGTGAATAGCTTCAGGTTGCTCTTCGTTTCAAAAGAGGAAATTTTGCTTGATCCAGAAATAGCTGCTATATTTTCTTCACTGCGTGCTGGACTTGGTCTATTTGGTTGAATACTATTCAATAATTAATATTGGATTTCAAGATGGGTGATGGTGTTGCGAATAGTGTGCTCAGTAGGCTGAGTATATTGACCATAAGTTGAGCAAAGTGCGCGAAACATATTCTTTATAAAAAGCGAATTTCCGTAATAAAGTAAGTCTTCTCATGGTGAAATGCCAAACAATACTGAATAAAATTAAAATGACAGTTTGACACGACACACGCGTGATCTGACAAAAAAAAAGGCTATTGAAAAAAGTACCTCTACTTGGATCACCCATTTGAATATGTGGTTTTGATAGATGGCCTTGAGAAAGGGTTCAAGTAACTAAATTATAAAAATTTTCAGGAAATTGATGGTCAATGGAACTGGGACACTGGCATCTATAGATTTATTATCAATTACTCACATTGTTTCTATTCAAATCCTTCGTCATCGTTGGAAGTTTGCTTTCCTCACATTCGCCGATTCTTTAATTTTTTCTCGATTTCTGTTTCAAAAAGATTAGAGATATGTATATTTATGAATGTTGTTCTCAGCGTGTTGTCACTAAGAAGAAATACTTGTTTTTCTCATATTTTGATACCACTAATCCGAGGAGATTCTACTACACCGAGTATACGAGTATGTAAATAGTTGGCTTGTTTACCCAAAATCGCAATCACGATATGCATTCAAAATTGGCAAATTTTCAAAACGGAATTGCGTTTTATTACTTTCGAATATGAAAAATGTTTGCACCATTACCCCCTGTGTATGTGCGACTCAATGGAGGATTACATCTCAGAACTTACTACCATATATCGTGATTTTTTGTATGTTTGTTTGTATATGTGATATGTGTGCCGTTAAATATTTGAAGTAGTGCTGCCAAAAATGCCGCCAGCATAGAGTACACACTTTCACATTTCGCTCATAAAAAATAATGACTTGCACACACAGACGTACATATGTAGTTATATGCATATATAAATAAACTTGCTTGTAAACAGTACAAATGTCACAGGGCAATACCAATTTTTATGGCTATGATGCGGCAAAATATTTGTACTCGCAGCATAAAAAAAAAGCAACTAAAGGATTTATGTGTTATGTGTGATTGCCAAAGTAAAGTGGTTTGGCAGTGGTTGGCAACGCGGCACAGTTCAAATGGACAAGCGTTGGGGGCCAACAAAAAATATAAAAATACAAAATAGTTAAGCAGGGTCCTGTATGAGTGCCGGAACCGGGTGTAAACTTTAGGAAATGACGCAGTTTGAAATTTCTCAAGATTTCGGCAATTTTTTTGGTAGAAACAGTTTTGCCTTCTCTGGGACTTATAAATACTTTGAGGTAACTTTTAGAAAAATTTTCCCCGGTAATTATGTAAGTTATATATTTAGTAGTCGGTTTAAGAAAGGGAAATCTTCAGCTGGAGACATTGAAATTGTAAGGGATCTAAAATTAGAATACTGATCAATTTTATTTTTTTTTTTTTGAATCAGGTTAAGTAACCTGAATCAAGAAATTTTAAAGTATTTTTCGAACACTGGTTTATATACAGCCGTACCAACGAAAAAATGAGATTCTGATTCAATAATAGAGCGTTAGACCAAGGCATACACCAACCTGACTATGTTCTTGTAGCAGATAACACAACATATCTAAGTTCTAAGCAATCTCATCAATCTTTAGCACACAGATTACGAAGCAAAAGATCTGCATCACACTCTGACAAAGTCTTAAAATTGCAACTCTCAAATAAAAACCTTAATCGTCTTGATAACCCTTATTTTCCGGTTTCTTTTTTGTAAAGCTCATAAAACGTTCTTTCTGCCGCTAACGAACAAATTAATAATTTTGACGCCCTACAAGATTTTTCAACGTTTTTCAACATGAACCTAAAATATAGCACGTTTGTAATCGGTGGTCGAAGTATTACGGATGCCGCTTCTGGCAACATTTTCTTGACACGTATCCCGCTGTCAATGATTTCGGAAGATATTATCGAGGCGTATAGTTCGAATTGGTCCAGGTCGTTAAAATAAAATGATACTTCAAATGGAAGTGAGAGATGACACCACTATTACTTATGTAGCTTGATAGAGTGGATGTTTGACGAGGCAATTAGGATTTTAGCAGGCTCATTATGAAACCAGAGAGAATAAAAACCCCATATTTTATTATGTCCTCTCTAAACCCCTGTAGTTCATCAGTAAAAAAAACTTGGTTTGCGGAGCCTTCGGGACGTCGTCAAGAAAGCCTCGAGCGATGGTTGTGATTCTTTTCCTATACAAAGCCCTGCATTCATATGGTAGATGTCCTGTAGTCTCTTTTTCTTGCACCTCCTGGGAGCTTCTGCAATAGTCATTGCATGGCGTTCGTAGTCTTCTGACATGTCTGACAAGAAAGTCACTTGCAGGCACTCCTTCTTCTTATGTCATTATTATGTCGAGCCAGTCAGTGACTGACTCCACCGTATCTCAGCTATGTATATCTATTAATGTTTGTCGATTAAGTGTCTATAAGCCCCCCGGTTAGGCATAAGTATTCCCTCTTTTTCGGACTCTAGTTGGCAAATGTTTCCTCTTCCGTCCTCCGGCTGTTTCATCTGCTTCACGGTTACTAGGGACATCACAACGTCCGGGAATGCATTGCAGGTTTTTCGCGAAATATGTTACTACATCTACCAACAGATCAAGCTAGCCAGAATGTGAAGACCTTATGCCTGTCTCTATTTTTCTCCACATTGTAAAAAACATTTCTGCGTAGATGGCAATAAGGGGAAATGGAGTACCACTATTCGTATATGTCCTCGCGATGGCTATGCTTTGGTTAAGCAGGATTGAGCCGAGTACGATAATTCTTGGCTGTCAATGAGTGATATCTAATATTATGCCTTCTCTCTTTTTAGGCGGATAGCGTTACACAAACGACGCATAACGTTCAAATAGTATTCCTTGTTCAGTTTGACCGGTTGGAAGGAATTCATAATGCACAACACCACGATAGTCGAAGAAAACAGTCAACATGAGCTTGATTTTTGAGCAACTTTGACGCGATCTTTTTGGTCTCGGCTCTCTTTTGGCACGATATTCGCCCGATTGATCGGTTGTTTCGGGGTCGAAAGCATAGATCCAATTCTCATCGCCAGTTATAATGCATTTCCTGACACCTTGGTAGTCGGAAAGCATCATTTCACACACTTCAACGCGACGCCTTTTTTTCAAAAAATTCAATGTTTTCGGTACCAGTCGAGATTTGACGCGCTTGAGGCCCAAAACATCCTTCAAAATGGTATTGACTGAGCCTTTCGATATGCCAACTTCATCAGCAAGGTCTCTAGTTGTTAATCGACGGTTTTTCAACACCAAATCTTTGATTTGTTGAACGTGAGCTTCGTCGGTTGAGATTGATGGTCACCCTGGACGCTCTTCGTCTTCGATACGTTCACGACCGGCTTGGAACTCACTATACCACTTGTAAGCAGTGTTTTTAGATATAGTCTCATCACCAAAGGCTTTTTGCACCATTCTCAATGTATCCGCAGCAGAATATTGATTCCGTAAACAAAATTTAATGCAAATTCTTTGCTCAACAAATTTCGACATCGCAAAAAACGAAAAACTCACTTTTAGCAGCTCACAAAACGACACGTATCTCAAACACTAATGAATATTTTGACATGAAATTTGACATAAATGTGACTGACAGTACTGCCAACCAAAAAAAAAAATTATTCTCCAAATCCTTCGACGCGCTCAGTTTAAATTCAAATGTTACCTTAGTTTTTGGCCACAGTAGTATACGCTATAAATTCGTCCGGAAATTTGAAATTAGATGTATGGTAGCTAGGGATATTTTTGGCCCGATTTAATCTGAATCTTAATTCTATAGAAGCGAAGGCAAGACCTAATTTAAATTTAATTCTAGAGGGTTTCGAAAATCCGTAAAATTAGGTAGAAGCAAAAACGACAAACCATTCTTACGCCCACAAAACAATTCTAACCACCTTTTAGCATTCTGCGCCGGTATAGAAATAGCGTATTTGTATGAGCCTGCGGTATGCGCGTTTGGTGACAATAACAGCCAAATAGTGTCGGGGACCAACCAACCAACCGCAGCACTACTGGAAGATGAAGTGCCTCATACATTTATGCAGTGTTTCCATATAAATATGTACATACAAATATATCTCAGCAACTACTTCATATCACCACCATATATACATACATATGGGCACATGTATGCTCATAAATATGTATGTGTGTGTGATCGAAAAAGTGTGGCTATTTTTGCTGCTGCTGCCAATGTGTATAATGTATACACATACATATGTATATGTATGTTTGGTTGTGTGAGTTTTTTGCTTTGCGGCGGGCGTTGAGCTCATATATTTGGTATTTATGCCCATTTGGCATGTCAATTTTTCGATTACTAAAAGAAAAATAGCAGATAGAAAATTTACAATTTAATTTTGTGCCTTGGCAGCTGTGAGAAATTGTGGCACAGCACGACGGGTGTGTCCGTTAAGGCAGAATATATTGGCTCTTTCTTGCTCTTAAATTACAAAACACAATTATACGCATATGCCGTTATATGTGTTGGTAAATTTATATGTGCCATGAATTTGTACGTTTGTGGGCAAATAAGAAAGGAATTAGTTTCTGTTAGGAAACCGTTAGTGATTTCGAGTGAACTTGTGAAACACTATGCCAGCAATAAATGAATTTCAACTTCATGTTTCGTAGTTTTTAAGCCCGGGAAAAATAGAAACTGTACTGGAAATGTGAAAAACATACCCCCTAGGTTAATTTTATTTATTATTTGACTAGTTATTTGCCGATAAGTTTAGGCATCAAAACAAAATATAGCTCCACTAAAACATTCAAATGAGTTAAGACCAGTCCTGTAGCTGTAGCGTATTCAATGCTATCTCTTCTTTGGCAGTACAATCGGGGTTCGATCTGGGCCGGCAACACGAAACTTCGTCAGTTGCCTCTATCTTTTGCGAGTTCACAGTTGTATATCCCAAGTGTAGATAAGTCGCTATGCACTTGGTCCTTCCATTGAAGGCCTTTGAAGCAGGGATTTAGTTGCCCATCCGTGGTTCTAGAGTCGAAGGATCTTTTCAGTGGAATATTGTCCTCCATGCGGACGACATGGCCTAACCAGCGTATTCGTTGGATTTTTTTGCGTTTTTTAAAATTCTTGTCGCCATAAAGCTCATACAGTTCGTGTTTCATCTTCTTCGATACTCATCGTTCACGTGGACAGCTTCACAGATTTTGCGAAGAATAGTTCTCTCGAATGCTCCAAGTGCTTTCTCATTTCGGGTCGTCATCGTCCATGACATATAATAAGACGGAAATAATAAGCTCTTTTTTAGAGCGTAATTTTTGTTGGTCTCAAAGTAGCACCTGTTGGCAAAAGTTATTTTGCGTTTCCTCTCCAAGTTTAGATTATTGTTGGAATTTATGTTGGTTCTGAGAGACCCATGGACTTAGTTTTAGGTACTTTTACCTGTCCTCGTGCACCACAAGAACAATCTCTTTCTCTTCTTGTTCTAGTACTAAAAGACTCTGTTGTTAAAGCTAATGTTCTCATTATCATCTCCGTACCCCAGTAGCATTGTAATTTTAGCCACTTTGGTTCGGTTCAGTTCGGTTCTAGCAGCACATTTTACATTTTCCTGCATTTTATTGAAAAAGGCGCAAGATAGAGAATCACACAGTATGAAACCTCGTTAGAACTGTTTGTCAAGAGTCTTCTCCAGTATTTAAAGTAATGTGAATATCTTGTCTATTGTGGATTTGTCAGGTCTAACGTAATACTGACTGATTCTGCGTTAATTTTCGCAGACTGCGGAATATCCCTTCTTATGGATACGACAGAGTACACTCATATTTCCATCATTGGGCATGTATTCAGCACCCCTTCGCTGGCTTTAAACGGTTTAGCCGGTAGTCCATCGTCTCCTGAAGCCTGTTATTCTTAAGGAGGGGAGCCTGATTTAGAAGCTTCGAAAAATCATTTTTTTTTGCTTAAATCTCTTTAAAAATAATCTAAGATTATGTCCTCAAAGTTTGAAATGAGAATTTGAAATATTTTCGAAGCTGGAAGGAAAATAGTGACCGAGCGTCTAGTAGATATATGAGCGATTGGGCAGAAAACAAAGACTTTGACGCGCGATTTCTCGGTATTTCATTTTTACGATTTTTCTTAATTGGCGGGCAGGATAGAAAAAAAAACTAAAGGTCCCATGGAATTGGGGAAAAGTTTATTATCTTTGACGCTAAATTATCTTCTAGTTAAATTAAAAAAAAAAAAAACTAAGAAAAGTCAAGTTTGAACATATTTTTGAGCAACATGAAGTAAAATTTTTTTGTTCAAAAATCACCATTTTTTCAATTTTTAAAAAAATTCTAAAATTTTACACTTTTATTGGTATTTTTTTTAGTTTAACTAGAAGATAAATTATTAAAAAATAAAATTTCTCTTTGAAGTTTTTGTTTCCGATAGAAATTGCGATCTGCATCCTGCCCGCCGTCCGACAAATGAACGTGCAATGCCTCGGGCAATTGCTTCCCAAAGGTGAAATATCAAAGATTTCGTATCCAAAAAAATTTGTGAATGATGTTTAAATATATAACTATAAACCCTAGACGTTTTGCTTTAATAACTTATTTCTTTCCGTCCCAAAAAAATTCTCAAAAAAATCGATTTTTTTAAGCCTCTAAACCAGGCTCCCCCTTTAAGCCACCTTAGAAATCTTTTCACCTTGTATAGGTCGAGTGGCGGGACGACTATGTTGTTGCTGTAGGTTTTTGATGCGGGTTTTGTGACAGTAGTTTTTTGATACGGGCGTGACAGCACTGCTTCCACCATTTAGCAGATTCGAGAAGGGTTCCCTGCACATTTCGAATACACTCTGTTAACTTTTGATAAAATGTTTGGGCCGATCTCCTGCCAGCCAGTATCTCAAGCTCTTTGTACTCACGTCTTTCTGCCTCTCTATTCTTTTTGTTGAAAATACTCGAACGTCAACAAATGTTCTTTTCTGTGAAGGTTTGGTCTAATTAAAAACCGTGTAAAATGAATTCTTCAAGAAACGATAAGAATTTTTCAGGCTATTTGGTAGAGTATGGCATCTCGAATGTTTAAATTAGAAACTTAGTTTTTAGACTTAGTTGGAGCATCACGAAACATCACTAATGTGGGGAATGTTCCTTTATCTTACAAACACTTGCAGCATTTTACATACGTTTTGCTTAGCTCCTTGGATCTTTACAACAAATTATTGTACCAAAAAGACGATACTCCGAAATAACTAAAATTTAAACTGTATTTCTCTCATAAAAGCAACGACGAACTTGAGTCACTTATTCTCCAAAGTACCATTCAATATTTACCATGGCATACAAACAGGGGTGTATTTTAATAAATAAAAGCCTTCGAACGCTTTCCAACAATCGTCAAGTGTTCGACTACTTTTAGCGAAATTGCAAAAGTTTGTGTACTTAGCCGTCATTGTATTGCCTCATTTTCGTTGCACACTCGCGAAGCGTCGCAAATCTCGCATGAAAATCGCGCCGCTTCTCATAACACCGTTATGTACAGATTTGTGGGCTTAGTTGCCCTAACAAGAACTCAAAATAATTTGTATTTATTTGTTTTTTATAGCTTTAACTTTTGACTTTGCCACATCAGAAGCGATGCAATAACGTTTAAGACCGACGGTGGAGGAAAATCAGCTACACTTTGACTTTAGTCACCAACCAACCAACTGTTGGAGCAACATCGTCAACGCTTCTTCGACTCACTGCTCGTGGATTCCAGGTGAGTGAAAGTAATACCATAATTTAAATATTTGCTGGCTTTCCGGCTGTGAGAGAACAAGAAAGCGGTGGAAGAGGCCGTGCGCAACGTCTCATTGCGTCAAAATGGCCGCAAAATTAATTTCAAAACTTTTGCCCATTTCATTTTGTTGCCATTTCACTTGGGTGTCCATATGTATGGGAGTATGGTCTAACATTTCATTTCAATTTAATTTGCTTTTACAACTTGGGCTTCACTGAGTAGGCAATTCGCCGGTATTTTTGCCAACGTGATTTTTTCGTTCGCTCGGTTTTTTCCTTGCCACTGGCATATTTTTTGTTATACCCAGAACAGGGTGTATTAAGTTCACCACTGAGTTTGTAACACCCGGAAGTAAACTTCTGATTCCTCTATAACATACATATAAATGATCAGCGAGTTGAGCTAAGTTGATTCAGCCATGTCCGTCTATGTCTATGCCAAATTTTCCCTCAATTATCGAGATATCGAACTGAAATTTGGTACACGTCTTTTCTTCCCCAAGAAGCTACTCAGTTGTCGAAACCGCAACTATTGGACCAATATAGCTTATATGTAGCTGCCATACAAACTGATCGATCCGAATGAAATTCTTAGATGGAAAATTTTTTTCTTTGACGAGGTATCTTCACGAAATTTGATCCCGCTGACTGTTCAAAGCATTGCTACAATCTTCAAAGAAATTATTGAGGTCGGTCAACTGTAGTACTTAACCGCTATATAAACATAACTATCAACAATAAGCTCTTGTAAGAAAATTTTTCTATTTGAGAAGGGTATTACAGCTTCGGTGCAGCCGAAGTTAACGTTTTTCTTGCTTTTTACTACCGTTTACTCGCTTGAAATATATTTTTATTGCTTTCTCCACCGTTGATAGTTCTGCAAGTATTTATAACGCCTTTGCTGGATACCGCTTGTTGACACAGACTGTGGGTATTTAGCTGTAGCTCTTACGGTAAGCACGTTGCAACTGCAATCCGCGGTAAAACGCTTTAATTTCACTTCCTGCCATCAATTTTTTTTTATGTAGCTGTAATATATATACGAGGGATCACAATTAAGTAATGAGACTGATTCCATAAAACCGTATATTTGAAAATTTCTCTACAACTCTGCCATCCGCTTCAAAGTAGTCCCTTTGGGCAGCTATGCAGCGTTTCTAGCGCGTTTTCCATGCTTTGTAACATTTCTGGAACGCTTCGACTGGGATGTCCGCGAGTACCCTCGTCACGGCCGCCTGGGTGGCCGTAATCGACTCAAAATGGATTCCTTCTCTCTCGTACAATTTTAGCGTACGTTTCCGAAAAATCAGTTTCATTACTTAATTGTCAAACCTCGTTGTTCATTTTATTAAGTTTTTCAACAATACAAAAACTGAAAAATTCTACTTAGCCTCAGTAAACCGAAGCCTATATATTCAATTAATAATTTCTCATTGCTGAACGTATACGCCAGTTTATTAAACTCCATATTAGGGAAAGAAGGGAAAGAAAGAGAGAGAGAGAGAGAGAGTAATTTATAGCATTTTTCTTCTGCTCCGATTTTAAGAATGGTAAGACATTTCGAAGCCCATTGTTAAAATTTTTAAATGTTGCCTGTATTTGGGTTCAGTGATGCCGCCTTGCTCATCTAATCCTGACCGATAACTACCTCTCCCAATCTGTACACAATTCGCTGATAATGTAAAATTTTCATAATATTATACCTTGAAGATCATTGAGGTTCTCTCAAGCTCTTTCTTATTTATTCAATATTCATTATATTTCATCTATGACGAACCCTTAGAAATATTAGTTTAAGTAACAGATTAACTGATTCATTGCAATGAATTAAATTTTATGACAATGGAGAGGACTGAGGTTACGCTCCATATAATTTTTGAGCTATTCTATAAATAGAGTTTTATTCACATATCTCATTTTGGTAGTAAATGAAACTAATAGAAAAGTATATACGTTTCTATCTAAAAATATAGTTAGTAATGATTAACAGACGATCATACGAATTTACCTTAGTCTGACAGCCCGTCCGTCCGTATACCCATCCCATTGCGTATGTCTGACCATCTGTGTGTATGGAGGTTCGTTATCTGGTCATTCATCTATCCAGCCTTCCTTCTGTCCTTATATCTATCCGTCCGTTCTGCTGTCTCTCTGTCTTTTCGTGCGGCAAGCCAATATAACCTAATCCGACCATTGATTCCTCAGTTCATTTCACTGTTTATTGGAACATCCATTCTTTCACCGTTCCAAGCTGCATTCAATTCTGGCGCTTTGAAGTTTAGTATTTCATACAAGCAGAGACGGACTATTACTCCGTTTACAATATGTGAGATATCTTAGAAAAGGTAGGCGGATAATTTTTTTAGCATAATACGCAAAATTGCCTTTAAGTTTCGCTATCTACCAAATATGGAATCAAATATCTGTTGGTGAGAAAAGCTTCTGAAAGGACAGACTGTCGGAGATGGAATATCTTAAGGATATTCAGGTTAGCTATGACCATGTTCAAGAGATCTGAGGTGAAACACGCATGCTTTTTTACTCACACGTTCTCGAAAGAACTGTAGAAGGGCAGTTGGTCAAATGACAGGTCACAATCTACTGGCATCACATGCGAGTCGAAGCTGCATAAGTAAAAACATTTAATGCAGAAAGTGCAGGGAAGTAGGCATGAGAGAGACGCTGAAACACCTTCTACGTTTATGTCCTTTTCTTCTTGTACCAACCTTATATAGAACTCGTCTTAGATATTTACGAGTACCGCAGTTCGAGGGACTGACAGAGTATCAAAATTAGATGGCAAGACGATCTCAAACCTCAAACAAGGGTATGACGTATACTTCCGTTGATTTTAAACCGAAATTCCCTTTGGTATTACTAAGGATTAGTAGATCTATACGACGTATTGCGTGACAGCCAGCCAGTATAACCTAACCTAACCTAAAGTTCGGCTATACTCGAACCCAGTTCCTCCTTACTTCTTTCTTTTGTAGTTACTTCTGGTGAACCATTGCAGTCACCTTATTGACATGAAATTCAAATGGTGCGCTGCCACACATGGGGCAACAATTTGTGCTGTTGTTGTTTTTGTTGTTTTTGCTTCTATCGACATTTGTGGTTATGGTCAATAAACCGTAAGTCGCCAGCATGGTGTGGTTTTCCGTATCATTTGTTTTGCTTCACCACGCCACGTCGTGCCACTCCGAAATTTCGCTTAATCCAGTAGCCTCGCATCAATATTTTCAGCCAAAAATGCAATCTTCCCTGCGAAAAGCTCATTTGTACACTTTCCTCCGTTACGCCTTGGCTGAGTGCAGTGATGGGTGCTGCTGCCGCTGCTGCTGCTTTGGCTACTGCTACTGACCGTTGCTGACCACTCGAACCAACACCGCTAACACCACCGAAACCGCCATCAACGCCACTGGCAGCCGACAATGAACGGTGCGCAGCAGCAGCAGCAGCAGGGAAGCAACGGCCAAGGCTATGTCGAAAAGCGCACTTAATCAAAATCTGTGTATGTAGTCCGCCTATATATATAAACAAGCATACCGTTAGACAGACATACAAACATAACGTGTATGTAATGAATGGTGAAGGCTGCGGCGATTCGGAGTGGTGGTGGTGGTGGCGGTCGCTCAGTCGCGAGCTCTGACCAATTGTCGAAGTCAGGTGGCAGCAATGCAGTGGTTTCCGCTGCATGATCAACTTCCGCTTCCGCCATTTGTTTTGCAATTGAGAGCAGCGGCAGCAGTAGCAGCAGCAGCAACAACAGCAGCGCCACACACAAACCTCACGCGGCAAGTGCTGGAGAAAAACAAAGTTATTGCCAAACGGAAGCGTGCCGAAATGAGGCGAAGAAGGCGAGTGCCTTTCAACAACAGTGGCTCGAGGTGCGGAAGTGAAGCCAAAAATTCACAAAACTCACTGGCGTTAAAGCGAAGTTTACTTTTTGCAAATACAGGAAAAACAACAACAATAACGTTACTACAGCGCTACAACAACAACTATCGCAGCGAACGCATAGCAGCCAAGAACAATGAGTGGGCCGTTACTAAGCGGATGTGAATGAAATATTAGCAGAAAATTGCTATGGATGTTTGATTCGCTGGTATGGGCGTTACATCGTCCACAACCACACACCGACACAACCTACACACATATACATATATGGTATATCGTATACATATGTGTGGCGCAGATCTTGTATTTTGGCAACCGCATTGGCAGCGTAAGATAAAAGGAAAGTCAAAGCGTTGAAATTACTTCCGCTGGTCAGTCATTACTCTTTGAGCCTTTTAGCAAATGCTCTTGTTCAATTTTTTAAATAAATTGCTAAAAAACTTGTTTCTTTGCCTTTTATACTGTGTTGTACATCCGTTATGAACCGGTAACTCATTTGTCTAACAAAGTGCCGTTAACTTTTTCAAAATGAATTTTTATCGGAATTGCTTCGAAAAAGCTTGTAAGTGGTAGCGAATAGCTCGGTAGTAGAAGTTTGCTGTTATATTCTTTCATGCAGCAAATTGAAACGTTTTGCCTTAAATATTTTGGGTATGTACTTTCTGAGACTTATTGGGTATTTTTTGGCATTCCATCATGGCAAGACTTACACCTGAACAACGTTTAAAAATCGTTCAACTTTATTACCAAAATTCACGTTCTGTAAAGAAACATAATCGGTCTACTGAGCGGACTATTCATAACACCATCACCTGGAACAAAAAAAAAAAAAAAAACAAAAAACCATCACCTATCTTCAGATTCAGCATTCATTATTGGATAATATTCGATCGAACAGATCATGTCCAGCACGCAGTGAAGGAAAGTTGCCTAGCAGCCGTAGCTGAGGGTGCCAATGAAGACGATGGAGAATAGACATCCGTTCGCAGCAAGACGACTTGACGCATTTTACGTCAAAATCTTAAATTGAAAGCGTACAAAATACAATTTGTGCAAGATCTGAAGCCGCTCGATCTTCCCAAGGGAAATCGTTTCATTCCATGCTCTTTTGAAAAGTTCCAAGAAGATCCGACGTTTGCAAGCCAAACTTTGTTCAACGATAAGGCACATTTCTGGCTCAATGGGTACGTGAATAAGCAAAATTGCCGCTGTTCAAAAGCTGCCATTTAATCCAGAAAACAACGTTTTGATATGTTTGGTGAGTCGGTGGAATCATCGGTCCATATTTCTTTTTTCAAATGATGCCGGTGAGAACATAACCGTCAACGGCGATCGTTATCGCGCCATGATATCCGACCTATTGATGCCTAAAATTGAAACCCGTTATCTGGACAATATTTGGTTTCAACAAGACGGCACCACTTCCCACCGTCGCATCAATTAATGTATTTATTTAGAAAAAACTTCGGTGAGCAGATAATTTCACGTTTTGGAGACATCGTTAGACTTTGCCACACTGATCACATGTATGCATGTCTTTAGAACGCTTTGAAAGCGTGTAAAGATGGAGTAAAAACACTTTACTTAACTTCCGACACTCTACACACTACTTACGTTTGTAATGGGAATAGCTCAGCTTTTTACATTACGAGGGCTGCTATATATATTTCTGGCCTAATAATGAAAATAGGAATATTTATCAACGAAAATGGTTTTATTGTTTTTCAAAATATTCTCCATCAAGATTTATACAATTTTGCTTGCGCTCAAACCAATTTTCGAAGCACTTTTTCCACTTCGATTGAGACACCTCCAAAACATGGTTTTTGAATGCTTCAACAGCATCATCTGGCGACGAAAATCGTTGACCACGCATTATTTTCTTGATGTGTGGGAATAAAAAGAAGTCATTGGGTGCCAAGTCAGGGCTGTACGGCGGATGACCCATAAATTCGATGTTTTTCCTGTTCAAAAAGGCGCTGGTTTGAGCCGATGTGTGAGAGCCCGCATTGTCATGGTGTACAATGATTCGTCTTCTCTTGTTCGTTTTTCGAATTTCTCCGAAGACTTCAGGCAAACAAATGGTGGTGTACCACTCAGAATTGACCGTCCTACGTTGCTCAAGCGGAACAGTCGCCACATGACCAGTTTTGCCGAAGAAACAGTCGACAATTTGCTTCGAAGTGCTTCTTCCACGAACAACTTTCGTGGATTTGGCTCGTCTTGGAAGACCCACACGGCCGATTGTTGTTTTGTTTCGGGCTCATACGCATAGATCCATGATTCGTCACCTGTGACGATCTTATAAACGTCTTTTGAAGCATCGCGATCGTATTTTTTCAGCATTTCTTTACACCAATCCACACGATCCTTTTTTTTTTGAGCGGTTGTCAAATTGTGCGGGATCCAACGAGAACAAACCTTTTTTACGGCCAGGTATTCAAGCAATATCGAATGTATGCTGGTGGGAGAAATGCATATGCATACCTCTATCTGAAGGTATGTTACATGACGGTCTTGCATTATCAGTTCACGTACGGCTCGATGTTTTCTGGCACAACGGCTCTTTTTAGACGACCTTGAAGGAATTCGTCTTTGAACTCATGTTACTACAGAGTCTAATAGCTTTGTTCATCTAACGGTATAGTGTAAATGATCAGGATGACAAAAAAAGTTGAAATCCGGGCGACTATCTCTCTGTCTTCGTCTGTGCAAGCTGAAACTTAAGTAAAAATTGAAATATCTTACTGAAACTTGGTACATGCGTCCATTACAATTTCTAATTTGTCTTTTTACCTAAATTATTGGTCATTGCGTCAAATTTATAATTGAAAGGAATTGAGAGGATCCTTTTCTCTGCAATATGTTAACTGTCTTCATAAAATTGCGAGGGCGTGTTTTACTTATAATGGTGAATAACTGTGCTTAGGATGAATAAAGTCG
Source organism: Bactrocera correcta (assembly GCA_027475135.1). Lineage (NCBI taxonomy): Eukaryota > Metazoa > Arthropoda > Insecta > Diptera > Tephritidae > Bactrocera > Bactrocera correcta. The sequence continues at coordinate 7,881,970 of CM050323.1, read as the reverse complement.
GGAGAAAACTCAACCTAGCTGGCATATAACTAACAGTATTTATGCACATGAAGTTACTTTCTGGCAAGTCGTAAAATTATGAAATGTTCGGTTACACCCAAAGTCAGCTCCTCCTTACTTGTTGTAGTCCGATTTGTCCTTTGATTCAAATAAGCTTCGGAGACCACGTCTTTATTCGACCAAAATTTCTTCTCAGCCAACATTCTTTTGAGATATGAGAACAGAAAATACTCGTTGAGGGCCAGATATGGAGAATGCGGTGGATGCGGAAGCGATTGGAAGCCAAATTCATAGATTTTTGTCATCCTTTTCACGGACTTGTATCACGACGCACAACCCACTTTCTTTTTCTTCAAATGCGACCATTTTTTGGGGATTTCGTCCTTTAAACGGTCCAATAATACTATGCAATAGATAGTAAAATGTATTATCTTTACTTTATCAAAGTAGTCAATAAAAATTATTTCATGCCCATCCCAAAATGCAGACGACGTAACTTTGCCAGCCGACTGTTGCGTTTTTCAAGAAGTTAGAAAGCATCAGTTGCAGTTTCTAATGAATTCATGTACATAAACTATTGTAGTTAAGCAAATGATTTCGCAGAGCTATTAAATCCTCTTTCGTGAAATTTATTACGCCAAAATTTCTTATTTTTTCCTATAACAACACATTCTATGGATGAACTGTATTACTTGATGTTCTCAACAAGGGTGATACTACTCAAGATATATAGGGTGATTTTTTTGAGGTTAGGATTTTCATGCAGTAGTATTTGACAGATCACGTGGGATGTCAGACATGGTGTCAAAGAGAAAGATGCTCAGTATGCTTTGACATTTCATCATGAATAGACTTACTAACGAGCAACGCTTGCAAATCATTGAATTTTATTACCAAAATCAGTGTTCGGTTCGAAATGTGTTTCGCGTCCGTGTCCGATGAGCGATGAGGCTCATTTCTGGTTGAATGGCTACGTAAATAAGCAAAATTGCCGCATTTGGGGTGAAGAGCAACCAGAAGCCGTTCAAGAACTGCCCATGCATCCCGAAAAATGCACTGTTTGGTGTGGTTTGTACGCTGGTGGAATCATTGGACCGTATTTTTTCAAAGATGCTGTTGGACGCAACGTTACGGTGAATGGCGATCGCTATCGTTCGATGCTAACAAACTTTTTGTTGCCAAAAATGGAAGAACTGAACTTGGTTGACATGTGGTTTCAACAAGATGGCGCTACATGCCACACAGCTCGCGATTCTATGGCCATTTTGAGGGAAAACTTCGGACAACAATTCATCTCAAGAAATGGACCCGTAAGTTGGCCACCAAGATCATGCGATTTAACGCCTTTAGACTATTTTTTGTGGGGCTACGTCAAGTCTAAAGTCTACAGAAATAAGCCAGCAACTATTCCAGCTTTGGAAGACAACATTTCCGAAGAAATTCGGGCTATTCCGGCCGAAATGCTCGAAAAAGTTGCCCAAAATTGGACTTTCCGAATGGACCACCTAAGACGCAGCCGCGGTCAACATTTAAATGAAATTATCTTCAAAAAGTAAATGTCATGAACCAATCTAACGTTTCAAATAAAGAACCGATGAGATTTTGCAAATTTTATGCGTTTTTTTTTTTAAAAAAGTTATCAAGCTCTTAAAAAATCACCCTATATAACTGAAGGTATTGCTGTCGAATCCTTCTCACCGATTGCGATCCGTTCACTGTGAGTCTTCTCAACTATTTGTTATTGTGGCGGCAGAAAATATTTTTTAAATATTTTGGAAAATGCTAGAGACTTGACAGTCCTTTATTGGATAATAATTCATGACGAAACTGTGCATAGAACCCCTACACGTGTCAATGGTTCATCCATTGATTTCAGTTTTCGATGACGCGTTCGAGCGTTTCGACTGGTAACTGGCGAATGAGATACGTGATGTTTTACTCCAAGGCCTGGATCGAAGCGGGATTGTCTGCAAAGACTTTACATATCTCCACAGGAAAAGGTCTACCGGCGCGATATCACAATATCTTGGTGGCTGATGGACATGCCCAACACGTGAAATTATCTGCTCACCGAAGTGCTCCCTCAATAAATCCATTAATTGATGCAATGTGTGAAATGTGGCGCCATCTTGTTGAAACCAAATGTGGCCGAGATCACGAGCTTCAAAAAAGGCATCAAATAATCGGTTATCATAGTGCGATAATGGCCGCCATTGACGGTTACGTTCTTACCGATATTATTTTTTAAGAAATATGGACCAAAAATTCCACCGGCCCACAAACAAAAGAAAAGCGTTGTTTTTTGTCGCATGATCAGCCAAATAGAGGCTATTGAACAATGTTATCCGATTCATGACTTCTACCGTTTGAGTGGTAATTTAAAAAAAAGCGTGTTAACACTGCAGACCCAATTATATTGCGATATATGATAAGAAATTTATAATTTTCTACAAAAGAAGGCTAGTCTCTGTCGCCAATTTATGGAATATATAAGGCTTCCAAGAAACTATTTTCATATTGTTTCACTTGTTTTTCTCACATTTCATACTATTTTCTCAATTTATAAATCATTTCCCCCTACCTCATATTCAGGTTATCCAAGTTCTTGTATACCACCCCAGTTATATAATTTGAATTCCAGTGAAGTGCGTTTCCAATGAAATATGCTCAACAGCGTACATTTTTCTAAGTTCAAATTTATTTTCAGACGCACATTATTAATTTACTCCTCTTCTTTTGCATACGCATCACAATTCCATACACAATATCCACTGTTAGCCGATTTGGCTGTGTGTTTGTGCAATTTGTATCTATTCTTATGCGCTCCTTACCGTTTCCGCATTTCTAGCTTACACTCATATTTCAAGCGTCAAAATTTTTATCTTATCTAACATTTTTTCACTTCACACCATAATTCACTTTTTTCCGCTCGATTTGTTATCAAATCGAATTTACAATATGAAAAATTACAGACGTGTGTACATTTACATATGCAATAAAATAGAATATGGCAGCGCATAACATATGCGAAGGTACAGTGGCGAGCTATAAAAATGTAGAAAACAATTTATCGGTTAGATTAGGTTTGGTCGTAGAGTTGATGCAAAAGCTTTGAATCTCGCTTGGACAGATATTGATGCTTTGTGTTATCCATAAACTTCTAAAAGGGCATCACTTGATCCTTGTAGATCGAAGAAGATCGAATTTTGAGCTTGCCATAAATTAATTAAAGCGGTTTGTATCAATTCCAGTAATTTCATTAGGTTCGCTAAGCGTTAGTTTACCGAGATATTTCAATCTCAGTCAGTCAAAATTTTCACTGAACTTCAGTGAGTTCAATAAGCGCTGGTCACCAACCAGAGCTTTGTCAAATCTGTATGGAGAAAGACAAGATGACATCATGACGTCAAATCCTTCCTCCTCTATTGTTCGGCTTTTGTCTGACTGAGCTTCATTCAATACAAGAAGGCATCGGAAAATCGGATCGACTCGCTTCCAGTTGGATGGTATCCATAGCAAGCTCCCGCTAGTAAAGTCAAGCACTCTTTGACTAGTTTTGAGTACACAATTAGCCAGCTTAAAGCCAGTGTAGTCGCTCAGTTTTAGGAGTGAATGGGTATCTTTCTGAAAGAGGATGCACTTCGGTGCAGAATATTTTATCCAAATGTGGGTACTTTTGATTACAGATGCGCTCCAAGCATGTTTCTGGATATTCTAAAGTTGTTGTGTTACATTTAGAGATAATACACCTGAACATTCCGTTCCTGAAGATGGATGTTCCATGACGAAGCTTTAAAGCTATTAAAGGTAAGGGTTCAATCTTCACCTTGGCTTCGTAAAAGTTTGCCTCGAAGCCACGTATAATGCTGAGTACTTTTACATACTCATGACCAATATTCCTCGAACTCTTTTGGAGCGAACCAGCTATACAATAAAGTATTGACACTTGAACCAATTTGCAATTCAGTAATAGTGAAATTTTTATAACAAGTTCAATATCCTTGTAGTTCTAGCGATTGATGGAGCCTTGAAGCTATTATAAACTTGGTTCAGGGATAGAAATTAGTACAGGATAGTTTTCTTAGTTAAGTCGCTGTTTGTCGCCAATTAAAGATTCGAAGTATAGCCAGGTCGTATCCACATATCCTCTTCCTCTGCTTCCTCGGCGGGTACTGCGTCGAATACTTTCAAAGTTGGAGTGTTTTCATCCATTCGGACGACATGACCTAGTCAGCAAAGCCGGTGTTTTTTAATTCGCTGAACTATGTCAATGTCGTACTATATCTCGTTTCATCGTCTGCAGTATTCGTCGTTGCCATGGATGATGTGTGACTTGTTGATTGTATCTATTCGTGAGGCGTGTTCTTCTGGTGAGGCTCAGCTGTTCAATAAGGCGGTTCAGTTTGAAAAAAATTAAATCTTTTTAGTAACCTAAACAGCCTTCCAGTTCCTAGTAATCTCATTACTACCAGGTATTATCATCAGATGCCGAAAGAATGATTTTTTCGAAGCTATGTGGGTACAAAATTGAACTAAGCCCCGAAACTGGTGATTATAAAACTGAAATTATCCGTCATGACTTTTTATTGATTCGAGTACCGTCGAGTGTTCGAGTATCGTTAAGATACCATTGATTCGGTCAAAGCGGACAGCCATCTAAGTATAGAACTTCTCTGGCAATTTTTATACTTTTTATGATTTCTGTAACCTCGCTTTAGCTGAAAACTACATCTTTTTTAAGAGCTTCCACTTTGGCTTGTGATTTCACCATATTTTCCTGTATAAGGTAGGTTCCAAGCTTTTCACTTTACCATCAGGTTACTGTGAAGAAAGAGGCATCACTGTCATTGTCTAGATTTCCGTCAATAGGACTCAGACTCAAACGGTTTTAACCTTACGATTTGTAAGATAGAGAGAGGAAGAAAACAACGAAAAAAGAGATGGACATAGAGAGCGAGTCATGCCAGTGAGTTCAGGAGCTTAACTTACCTTTTTCGAGCTATCTTTTCTCGAAATCTATAACAAAATAATATTTCTCGAACGAAATTTCTTATTTGGTACCCAATTCGGTTCATGGGTTTCCGTACACGCGCAGGTCAATCCGCTACTTTCACGGATCCAACATGTTTAACTCACCTTCTATCGAAACTCTGCTATTATTTCGAACATCACTGTATTCGTCCCATACACGTGCGCTCGCCCCTTAATCCAGTTCCGTTTGTTACCAATACCACTTCAAATACTGTTAAGTTCTAGTCACACCCTCTGCAGCGACAACAACAATAACAACGCCTGAGTGTATTAAATATCTATAACAGATAGCACACGCTGTATTCCCTGACAACTAACATGGAACGTGGGAGGACTTCCTTTTTTTTTTCTAAAGGAAAAACGACGGAAAGTGACACAGAAAAATGGAAGGTGTACCCGTGCACACCTGTCAGCGGCGCCGCCGTGAGAACGACTGCGCCAGTGATGTGTTGCAATGTGACAATATTTTTTTAACCATGAAATGTTGTCATATCAATAATGTAAATAGATTTTTTCTTTGGGTTTCCACGCTCGCAAGACACACACGCACACCACACACACTTCGAACAACAAAAGTATATACTTAACGCAATGACTTTTCTCGGAAATTTTACGTTTTCACGCAGCAAAACAGGTGTGACAACACCGAGAATTCAGTTAAGATGGCACAGACGAGATAGCGAAACGGGAAATGCCAACGTAGGTATACATTTTTTTGAATGGCGAAAAATTGTGGGTTGCTACATGTGATTGCGTCGCAAAATGAATGACCGAAAAAGGTAGCAGTAAATCTAAATGCGAATATTACAGCCTTTGTGTGTAAATTATTGATGTGCTTGAAGAAAAAAATGTTCGACGGTTTTCATTTTTCTATTTTCCATTTTCACTTGTATCAAGATTCGATTTTTCGACTCGAAAATTTAGCGTTCCTGTCAAATACCCAATTGTTGTTTCATGGATACTTGTAACTTTATTACTTTAGGTGCCAATGTTTGTAGGTGAAGTCTTAGGTTAGGTTAGGTTACTCTGGTATGCTCGTGAGCCACGGTGGTTGACGCGACCTCACTATATATACTTCTTTCGGTGTCTCATAACAAGTGCTCAAGAGACGCTCCACTATTTTCCTGATGTCTTGCTCCTCACATTTTCGGTAGTCTTCTCGATCTGTCAGACCCATTCTATACACGTGTGCCTTGAACAGTCTGTGAAGCCTTAAAATACCATAAACTAAAAGTGGATAACTAGAGCGAGGAGACTGGAAGTCTATAAATCAAACGCCCGAACGCAAGCGGACAACGTAACAGACTCGCTTTCAATCGTATGAAGTTCTTTTGAGTCAGCCCGTTCAGCGATTTCCCTGAACGTTGATTCTCTCCGTGGGAGGCTTCTTACGGATATAAGATTCCCTCATTCAAATTTTGTGGGTACATTCGAGCCCTCCTAGCTGCCGCTAAAGACCCTTCTGGTCATCTCAAATATGCTGGCATTCTGCTGAGATTCCTGAATAGTCTGTCTGCCACTGTAACGAGCATAATCTTTTCCGACTTTAACTTTTTTGCTTCTGTTGCCTGTTTTCTACCGCGATTTTTAGCGTTACGTTAGCGATTACGCCTTGTATGTCAGTTCTAACCTACGAACCCAGTCGCCAAGCTTCTGCTAACTTGCTTACAATTCCTTGCCGGTAACCACGCTTTCAAAAGAAAGGTTTTTCGCTGTTTTTCGTGATTTGATCCTCACAGGTAGTAATCCACCTGGAACAAAGTTCGCTTTTAAGTTTAGTGCCGACCTACTTGTAGTTTTTTTCTTTGCTTTTGCTATTTATGTCTATTGAGTCCCCACTCAGAGCCGCTACCCAACTCCCAGTCGCCGTTAAAGAGCCCAAGAATATATCCGTTTAAAAACATTGAGTCACGTCCTTATGGCATAATGCGTTCAGAACCGACTAGCGTAGAGAAGGAGTCCTCTCAACATACCTACCACATCAAAGTAATGATGACGTACTCCGAGGCCTATCAGGATTTTAACGAAACGTATGCAAAACAAAAGGTCTTCACCTTTGATATCATAGTCCGAGTCAAATCTGACGTCAAAGTTCGTTGGGAGTGCATGGTTAGATTGAAGGATAGTCCAAGCTAGCAGATTAAATTCCCACATTAAGATGAAGTGTTTGAATCCATCTCAAATACGCTAAAGAGATATGCCATAAGCAAAAATAGTAAAACTTAGTTCAAACTTTGTTTTAAAATTCTTAATTAATTCTTCAAAATCTATGTCGTCCTCTTCGAAGGTTTTTTCAATCCTCGAAACATTTTTTAAAATTGAGATTCACGTTTGATGTCTTAAATTGGCTCTAAACCGTTTCCCCGGAGCGGTGAATCAATGCAGTATGCGATGATATCACATTGTGGTACAAAACCTAGAGCTGGCGAGCGGTAATTTCGGCCTTTTTATACAAATAGCTTCGGGCAAACGATTCCTAACACGCAAATACTACTTCTTGATGACAGTTTGGCCGTTCGAAAGGAATTCGTAGTGTGCCGTACATCTATAATCCAACTGTCCATATATCCTTGAATTTTGACCTGCTTTGGCGTGATGTTTCTTGTTTCAGCTTACTTTTGCCAGGATATTCGTCCGATAAAGCGGACGGGTCGTAAGCATAGTTCCAAGACTCATCGCTAGTAACAATAGCTTTCATGACATCCGGGTAGTCGGAAAGCTTGTATCACAGTCATTAGCGCAATGCTGTTTCTCGTAAAATTTTGTGATTTTGGAACAAATTATGATTTCACTGTTCTTAAGCCCAAATGATCTTTCAAAATGGTGTCCATTGATACTTGGGATATTCCAACGATGCCAGTAAGTTCTCTGTCTGTTTATCGACGATTCTCAAAGACCAATTCCTTTAATTTGTTGACTTAGTTGATGTCTACTTGTAGGTTGTATAGATATATTCGAAGAATATGCACAATACTCCAAGAGCTCGGAAAAATTAGCAGCTAAGTCTTTCTGCGACAGTCGCTCTAAATCTAAAGATTATTGATTTTAGCTCTCGTCTCACAATTTTTTCAATCCATACATGGCATAAAAGGCGACCTAAAATATTTTCCACTTATAAATTTGTAATTCATACTACCAGTAGTGTCTGAGTAACTTTTACGTCTATGGCATGTATTGTCTCCTACAAATAGCAAACAATGTTATCCTGAAAAGAGTTCCTGTTTAACAACTGAAACTACACTGAAATGGTTTCATCATTTGAATTATGCTCAGAGTTGCTGTAGCACGGCGAACTGAGTTAGCTCAGAGCTCACGGAAACCGGAAGTTAGAACATGCAACAGACCCAACTGGTCAGGCAAGCAGACAACAATACTAACTTTCTAATTCCCAGCGCTGTCGACCCATTGCTCTTATCTGTGTGACACTTTCGTGTACAACGAACAATTCAACAACAGCAACGGTATCTAACGAGCAACAAATGCAGAAACACCAAGTTTACCGGATTTTATAACAACGTTCGGAATTCGTGTCACCGACTTGCAATGAAAATGCATACATATTTACACATTAGGATGGTTCTAAAGAATACAGTGATTTTACCAGAATCTGCTCTTATTTCTAACGGTGAAATACAGTTAGGGGAAAAGAAAGATACGAATTGAGAACTCTCAAGCCTTCAAGGGCTATCTTTAAAGCATTCGACATGTCAATTTTAATTCAATTCCGCAGGCTCTCAATGCTCTACGTTGTTGCGTGGTGCAGCAAGTAGCTCCAACGGCTTTGGCCTCTCTTTCGCATTGCGTTGATTTCTCGTTTGCAGTACTTCTCGGTGGGCTTAGTCTGGACAAGTCTTGAACTATTTTAATTTATTTAGTCTATTTGTACACGGACTTTTTGATATATTAAGGCTTGGGTGGAGAAATGTTGAAACCAATATTTCAATGTTGGCAATTTTTTGAAAATAAATCATATCACTCTCGTGGGAAAACCCGGTTATAGGGACGAATTCATTATTTCTGGTAGCAAGTTATAAAGTTTTACAGACACAGCCTGACCATTTCTTGAAAAGATACTACTGTGATCAAATTGAAAGGATTTTGTTACATTTTTAAAATCTTTATTTATTCTTGCAAATCCATTTCAACTCCTGCAATACACTTCAGCCAACGAATTTTCCAATCATCATAGCACTTGGAAAAATCCTCCATCGTGATGTTCAACAGAGCATTCTTCGATTCAGGCCTCGGAGTGGTCTTTTGAGTTTGCTGAATAGCCAGAAGTTACACGAAGGTAAATCAGACGAATGCGCTGATTACGCCATGATATTATTGAAAATGTGGCGATTTGATCACGAATAACCAAAGAAGTACGAGAAGTGCTTTATCGTGGTGCAAAAACCAAGAGTTGTAGGCCTCCAATTCTGGCCTCTTGAGGGGAATAGCTTCACGTAAACGCATAACGCTGAAATCCTAGTTGACAGTTTGGCCCCGCGGAAGAAATTCATAATGCAACATAACACGACGCATCAATTTTGAGCGACTTTGACGTTGTTTTTTCTGTTTCGGCTCGCCTTTAGCACAATATTCGCTCGATTGATGGGTTTTTTCGGGATCGTAAGCGTAGATCCAGGACTCATCTCTTGTTATGATGCGTTTGATAGTCAGAAAGCATTGTTTCACAGATGTTAACACGACAGTCTCTCTCAGTAAATTGAGTGTTTTTGGAACCATTCCAGATTTGACTTTTCTCAAGCTTTCGTCTTACAAAATCGCTTGCACCGTTCCAAATGATATGCTCAAACTATCAACAATGTCTTTACTAGTTAATCGACGATCTTTAAGTACCATTTCTTTGATTTGTTTGACGTGATATTCATCAGTCGATTATGACCGATTTGAAACCACATTTTTTTCAACACTCTCACGACCGGTTTTGAACTCGTTATACCACTGTAAACTGCTGCAAACACTTTTAGAGATAGATTTTGATCCCCAAAGGCTTTTTGAAACATCCATAACGTTTCTGTAAGCGAAATTTCATTCCGCAAACCAATTTAAATAGCACTTCTTTGGAAAAGTGGAAAAAGGAAGAATTCACTTTTAGAGCTTCAAAACACGACGTGTATCTCAAATACTAATGAATATTTTGACATTTAGCATATATGTACATATGTCACTAACAGTACTGCCGAATTATAAAAAAAAAATTACCGATTCGAAAAACACACGAATTATAACATAAAAATTCACCTTTCAATTTGATCACAGTAGTATATCGAACTCGGAGCGTTTTAATAGAAAATTATCGGCCAGAGGGGGAAAGTAATTAAATAAGGTTTACTAGAGCTCGAAAAAGGTGACAGCAGATTTCGTATCAAATTAATATGCTAAGCAAACCACTGCCACCAAATTTTAAGTCTTAAGTCATATAAGGAACGGCAACCGATTTAATCGCTATCCGCGGTCCGAATATAAGAGTTAATTTTAACATAGCCAATTAATTTTATGAATATATCTCATATTCCAATGGATAGATACAATGTATAATAAAAGTGAACTGATGGAAAAAGAACCTCATATGATTAGCGGCGAGTGGAATCTAATTCTAAAAACCAAAATACCATATATGCTTATAAAGTGGGGAGAAATTGTCAGTTCTATTACAAGGCCCAAGATTCTTCTGTCCTAATATAATTCAAAAGAAAATTAGCGAGGTTTTTACCCTCAGCAACGCTTATTCTAAAAGTAATATTCTAACTTGCGCTATTACTGTCCACGCTGTAAAGCTAAAAAGCGGACTGGATATTAAACGTAGCAGAAAGAAGGCGAGTTGGAAACATCTCAACATTTGCTTCTCTATTTTGCACAAAGTTTAGTATGTAAGGATACCTATGGTGATACTTGAAATAGAAAACTGTTGACATTAATGTTGTTCTATAAAAAGTGGGTGTGGTTGCTAGCGATTATCGCCCATTTTTAAACTCCGCTAAGGGAACTTAATAAAGATGCTTGATATTTTGATTTTATGTACATTCATATCTCTCTCGGCATGCTGTTTATGCCAACCGCCGCTAACGATAATACCCTTCAAAAATACTATTCAAATATTTCATTGTCATTGAAATTGACTATCCAAAGTCATCGCTTCCAAAAATACCGGATTACATTAAGAGGTTACAACTTCAAACATTGGATTGTAAATATGAATATTGGAAAGTGGGGAGAAGAAGTATTAAATACGCCTTTTGCAGCCAACTCACTAAAATTCTAATATGAAAACATATAGTATTATATGTGGTAAAGTCAGATCTTAAAAAAAAATATATATCTACACTAATATTAGAATGAGGAAAGATTTGTACCTATTTTTGTATGTTTGTATGTTTGTGATAAATAGGCTCAAAAAGTACTGGGCCGATTTAAAAAATTCTTTCACCAATAGAATGCCACATTCTTCCAATTTGACATAGGCTACATTTTATTTTGAAAAAATTAGGGATTCTTGGTAAAATTTGAACAATGTAACCGAAGGTGTAGAAAAATGAGTCTTAAAATGTCTTTCGTTTACTATTAGCGAGGGAACAAAATAATGTACAACAATATTGAAGAACATCATAATGTCTACAAAAAACTCCGCGGTAGCATATGTCCAACTATTGTAGTTATGTCACTACAACAACTTTTTTCACTTTAAACATTAATGAAAATGCGAACCAAGTTCAAACCATGCTATTTATGTGTTTATATTAATCCTTATCCAAATAAATTATTTTATGGTCAAGAACATTTAATTTTATGGTCAAAACCATTTAACTACCTAAAAAAAAGTTTAAATTATTTAAATTGGACTTTCCATTCAAAAGATATTACGAATTAAAGAATTCAAAGATTTCGATGCAGTCTGAAAAGCGCGCCGGTCCAAAGAATGTAAAGTATAGAGAAGGTGCAAATTGAATTCTGTGTGATGTTCGATTTGGCGGCTAACAGAGCCGATAGAATCAAAGTAGGGAATTCGCCGTTGTCGCTGCTATTTAGCAGAATTGAGCACGTGTAGTGGCAAAAATATATGTAAAACGACTGAATTCATGCCAGAATAAATAAAAAGAAATGCTTTGAAGAAAAATATACAAGGCATTCTCTAAGTCACATAATAATTTCACGCAGGACAACGGCTGCGGGGTCAACTAGTATTTAATATTTCAAAAACACTGGCTCTTAACAATTTCTTAAAGGTGCATGCTTGAGCGAAAAATTTTATACATAGCTAAAAGAATAAGGAAACCGAGATTAGATGCATTCTGATACTTTTTAGCTCAATTTCGAAATTTGAAGTCAAATATTTAGAGGCTAACTTCGAAAAACTGTGATATCATGACTCAAACTCACGAAAAAAATTTATTTCGTCGAAAACTCAGCCGCATATTTGACAGAGAAGTTAGAAAAATATGTTTCACTGACTTAAAAAACAAAATACGATATACCATTTGTTTTAAAATATTAATAAACGGTTTTGTTATTTCATCTCCTTCCTTCATCTTTTTATGTAACAGAGCCGAGCTGATTTATCCATGTTCGTCTGTATATAAGCGAACTAATCCATCATTGAAAAACAACTGGTAAGCTAATGGTTGTATAGCACTCAGAGTTTACTGTTTTGCGTTATTTTAGTAGTATGGTTACGATATTTCTATCTTTTCCAAAAAAAAAGGCAACCATCCATACAAACAAACCTATCAAAATAAAGTTTTTGCAAGTAAAGCTTTTTCATTTAACAATTTATCTTTACAAAATTTTTCTTTATTCAATACAATTTCCGGACATATTTTTCATGCCGAACTACTATAGTATATGCCTGATATACGAACTGACCGATTAAACTCCGAGTTCGAAAATTCAAATGCGCATGTGACGGATATTCTAGCTTCGGTAAAACCAAAGCTAACATATTTTTTTTTTCTAACATGCTTTAATCATTGCAATAGAAAGTCTGTGACTAAAACAAGAAATCGCAATCATACCACTAGAACAACACAGAACGGTTCATGCCGAGTGATGCACACCATGTGTTTGCCAATGATTTTTTAAGAAATCAGAGAAACCAACTGCCGAAGACGGATCACTGTTCACCACAATAATGCTTTTGTGCGCTCAAAAAATCGATTGAATGCGTCATCCTCTGAGTAGCTCTGACTTGGTATCGAGTGAGTTCTTTTTATTTCCATACGTAAAAAATAAACTAAGAGGTCAACGTTTTTCGACATGTGAGTTACCTTAATCAGAGTTCCAAAAGTGTTTAGAGGATTGGCTCAAAATTATTGCAAAAACAAATATTTTAAGTATGGGAGATGCTGACTCCCATCGAGAGAGCAACTAATTACTGAAAGAACAATACCAGAAGCCTTATATTATATTAACGAATGGATTCATGATAAAACAAGAAAAAACGTTAACTTCGGTTGCACCGAAGCTAAATACCCCTCACAGGTGCATTTCTGTTAGCAACTATGTGTCCAGTTTGTACGAAAGCTATATGCTATAGTTAACCGATCTGAATAATTTCTTCGGAGATTACATTGTTGTCTTAGAAAATAATCTATACCAAATTTCGTGAATATATCTTGTCAAATGTGAAAGTTTTCCATACAAGAACTTGATTCCGATCGCTCAGCTTGTATGGTAGCTATATGCTATAGTTAACCGATCTGAACAATTTTCTCGGATATTACATTTTCGCCCTAGAAAATAATCTATACCAAATTTGGTGAAGATACATTGTCAAATGCGAAAGATTTCCATATGAGAACTTGATTCCGATCATTCAGTTTATATGGCAGCTATATGTTATAGTGGTCCGATATCGGCCGTTCCGACAAATAAGCAGCTTCTTGAAGAGAAAACGACGTTTGCAAAATTTTAAAAGGATATCTTAAAAACTGAGGGACTAGTTCGTATATATACAGACAGACGGACAGACAGACGGACATGGCTAAATCGACTCAGCTCAACATACTGATCATTTATAAATATACTTTATAGGGTCTCTGACGCTTCCTTCTGGGTGTTAGAAACATCGTGCCAAACTTAATATACCCTGTTCAGGGTATAAATATAACGGAACGAATCAGAACACTGTGTAGTCCTAGAATGACAACCATCCACCAACCAAATTTGCTGTATAGATAAGAATATAAGCAAAAGAGCGGGCATTCCTATAAAGCCGACTCAATTTGATCACAAAATGACAAGCCTAAAAATGCATAAAAATTTATGACAGTCAAAGAAATTTAATTAATATGATAATGAAGCCACGACCACATAGAGCTATTAATATAAACAGTGAATGAGTGATGTCTTCAAAGTGGCGGCATATTGTAAAATACACCAAGAACGCATTTTTCTAAGACTTGCTTTGAAGAGCAGAAGACGCTGTCTCTCTATAGACCACACACTCACCAACAATTTGCGCAAATCATGCAAATAAAAATTATTGAATAATACGAAGTCATATATTTCATACTAGTTACAGACATAGCTAGCTATATATACTTTTATATAGTACATGTATGTATTTAGCGAGCCACAAAGGCGGCGACAAGTTATGCGTTGTTAGCCTTAACATGCTGCCTGTCAAAATTCAATTTGCATTTTAATAAAGCAAAGAAAAGAAAAATTGTTCGTCAATAAAGAAAATCGATAGAGTCAACGTGCAATCGAGCAAAACACATCATATGCCAGGCATCAATGTCGTCAATGGTCGAGACGTGTGCCAGTATACGTCAAGCAAACGAACACAAACAGACTCACACACAGTGACAAGGAGAGAGAGAGAGAGAGAGAGAGAGAGACAAACACCGGACGCCTTGACTTGACAGCCGTCAGACGCAAACGTCAGTGGCGGTGCTGGTAGCCACCAGACGGGGACACAAAATTGCAAATGTCACTTGCACATTATGAAAAATTGTATTAGTGTCACAGGAGCTGCGAACCGCACCCACCTACTCTCCACCTCTTCACCAAGCAGTGCCGTGTTTTGTTAAGCAACAGCGCCATGTCACATGCAACAGCTGGCTTTTGGACGCCGGCGACACACCAACACTATCACGAGCCGACGAGTGCTCTCCTTGTCACTCACACTTTTTACGTTGACTCGTCCAACGTCTCGTCCTGCACCGCTCTTACCACTTGTTTAACCTTGCGCTTTGTTTCTGTATTTGCGGCGTACGTGCCGAGCATAGTTGCAGAATTGTAAAGAGCATTGATGGCACTGGCCAAAAGCTACGAGCTCAAACTGCAGTACCAACTATAAACCCTCAAATACACTCAGCCACACACATAAGGAGTATAAGTATAATGTATGGCAGCGTAGATACTCGTATGTGTGTTGGCTCATGCGCCACATGTCAAATTATTGGATCACGTTTCTTGACAGCTCAAAAGTCGTGACACTTGTCATTTGAGGAATTTTAAATTAATTACAAACAACTTTGTTTTTGAGTGATTTTATGGCGAAGTCGGAGAAAGAGCTCAACGAATTGCTAGCTTTCAACTCTAAAGACGGGTAAATACACCAGAAGCGAAAATAATTCTCTTGTGTTTTTAAATATTTAAGTTTCTGGAAAATATTTAAAAGTTTCTAATTTTATTTGTGTCGTTAACCTTTTGGCAAGACAGCACTGTCTTAGCTAGAATCTAGCTTATGATATAAGGCTTTCAAGTACTCAGTAAGTCTAAAGAGACTAAGCCAAAGCTGGCGCTGCTTTCAAGACACTTCCACTTGTATACTTGAAGATAAACACACTCATTTTCGTGAACTTGAAATAGTATTTTCAAAGTGTACTCATACATCCGAACTATTTGAAAATCCATAAAATCGCATCTTAGTCTGGTTTTGCCAGAAATCATGGCCTACAAAACACTACTCGCTTTTCATGTTAAGCGAAACATTTACTGACGCTTATGCTTGAAACATCTTTCTATGCTATTGACCTGCCTAGCAGCTGTTCCAAATTATACAGCAAACTGCAGACACAGGTTTAACACCCTTGGATTCATACTACTGTGTCCAAAAAGGTGACATTTGAATTTAAGCTGCGCGCGCCGAAGGATATGTAGAATTATTTTTTTTAGGTTGGTAGTACTGTCAGTCATATTTATGTTAAATTTCATGTCAAAATATTCATTAGTGTTTGAGATACGTGTCGTTTTGTGAGCTGCTAAAAGTGAGTTTTTCGTTTTTTTGCGATGTCGAAATTTGTTGAGCAAAGAATTTGCATTAAATTTTGTTTACGGAAAAAATTTTCTGCTGCGGATACGTTGAAGATGGTGCAGAAAGCCTTTGGTGATGAGGCTATGTCTAAAAAAAATGTTTACAAGTGGTATAGTGAGTTCCAAGCCGGCCGTGAACGTGTCGAAGACGAAGAGCGTCCAGGGCGACCATCAACCTCATGTTCAACAAATCAAAGATTTGGTGCTGAAAACCGTCGATTAACAATTAGGGACCGTGCTGATGAAGTTGGCATATCGAAAGGCTCAGCCAATACCATTTTGAAGGATGTTATGGGCCTCAAGCGCGTCAAATCTCGACGCAATTAACTGGCAATGAAACTTGGATCTATGCTTACGACCCCGAAACAACCGACCAATCGAGCGGATATCGTGCCAAAAAAGAGCCGAGACCAAAAAAATCGCGCCAAAGTCGCTCAAAATTTATGGTCATGTTGACTGTTTTCTTCGATTATCGTGGAATTGTGCATTACAAATTCCTTTCAACCAACCAAAAAGCCAACAAGGAATATTATTTGAACGTTATGCGTCATTTGCGTAACGCTATCCGCCTAAAAAGGCCGGAATTGTGGAAGGACAATTCTTGGTTTTTACACCACGATAATGCACCATCCCATACTGCCCTCGTAATTCGTGATTATTTCGCCAAAAACTCAACCAAAAAAATCGTTCCGCAACCACTGTATTTACCTGATCTGGTGCCGTGCGACTTCTAGCTGTTCACCAAGCTCAAAAGACCGCTCCGGGGGCTGTGTTTTTATACGATGGAGGAGATTCAAGCCGTAGCGAAGACGGAACTGAAGGCCATCCCGGAAAGTGGCTACAACCAGTGTTTCGGAGATTGGAAAATCCGTTGGCATAAGTGCGTTGCATCGGGAGAGGATTACTTTGAAGGGGATGAAATTGATTTGGAAGAATAAATAAGGAATTTTTACAATAAATGCAATGTCACCTTATTTTTTGGGCACAGTGGTATATTCAATGTTTGTATAGTTTTTCTTTCTAAGAACTTTTGATTAATAGTAACATTTCAAATACTTAAAGATTTTCTGAAAATGTATAAACGAAAGTTAGTCCACAAGAAGAATATCGAAAAAGTAGACCAAAACATGTATTTCTGTATATATTTTAAACCATACACAAACAGCTCGAAGAAAGAAAGTAAATATTATTATTCCAAATACATTCCTGTTATTTCTAGTTTCATAAAATTTAATATTACAAAAATAAAGTTCAACGTCATCACATATTCCAAAAATATTCTAAGAATAGGCGATAGAAAATATTATTATACACCAAAATATATTATTTGCCCCAAAAAATACGCTCTCCCCACCACAAACAAAATATATAGAGTAAACTTCCGTTGGGAGCAGAAAACACAAAATACCGCCTACTGCATAATTCCTACTCAATTGACTTTTATTGGCTATCAAATGAAATTCTCCACACTAACGAACGCTCTCCTCATCTAATCGATGCGCACTAAACTGAATTTTAAAATTTCACACGTCCGCACTCACCTACGCCGTAATGTGCTCGCTTGTTTTTCATTTTGTGTGGCAGCCAACGTTCGGGTGTCCATGTGTGTGGCTGTGTCTGTGGCCCGAACTTATCGTATTAACCGTCAACACCTCGGCAAACAGTGTGCAAAATAAAAATGTACAGCGAATATTGGAGACGATGAAATATGAAACGGCAAAGGCAAAAAAAAAAAGGTTGCCACCGCAGGATATGACCGAAAGTGGGTTGAGCTGTACGTAGCCGTAACGGTAAACAACATCAAAGTCTCCTTTGAGCATTGAGCATTAATAAGAATGTTGGAAAATTGCATTGGCAAGTAGGCAAGTGGGTTTCAAAAAGGGATTCTACAATGACTAAGACCGAGTATGTATGTAAAATGAAGAAAAATAAAGAAGTGTTGATAGACATTGAATCGTGCCACACTGACTTACTTAATGCGAGGTTGTGCATGTTTATTTATCGTTATTGTACCGTTGACTTACTTGTTGATGTTGTGTTGTCGATTGAGTTGTTTGCCGCTGCGGTCTGTGGGTGTGAGTGGGCGCAAATGCAACCGTGTTTCATTGTGTGTGTGTATTTCTTATAACAGCACAAATGAATAAAACATAAACTCATCGAGGTGTACTTATTGAAAGTTAACTTGCTAAACATCTTTTTGTGTGTGTTGAAATGGCTTTGCGAAAGAATATGTTAAACTGACTGTCACTTGTCAAATTTAATGGCCTTGGGTTAAGCTTAACATTAAGGTTTGAGGCGCACTTATATATTAAAAGTTTCTCTAAACTGTATTGACAGGGAATTTTTCACGTGCTTTGAAGCCCATTTTCGAAGCAACATTTCGGGAATGCTCTCTTTCTTAAAAATCTGTAGCTCGTTTATCTGAAAGGAATAACTTTTTGTTCTCTAAATCTTTCTCTCTCTCTCTCTCTCTCTTCAGCTGTATTTAATGCCAACAATTATTGTTTAATTCTTCCTAAGCCTATTTGCAGTAAAGCTTAGGTTTGCTGACTTGTAAGTGTTCTAACTGCTCACTATCCGATAGACTACTACTTACCATGCGATAAAAAATTGATACAAAGCTTTCGAAGTTTTTTAAATGAATGTGAAGGTATCTCCTCTCAGAATCTGGATCTGTCCCAACTTTTTGAAGTACTTAGCACTTTAGCCGATTTAAACCTAATCTAACGCAACTATCAGGTTAGGTTGGGTATGCATGGTTTGTCCGGAAAGTAATAGGACTGAGTCGATTTAAAAAAAAATTATACAACCAATCGTTATAATTCTTTAAAAACTTTCAAAATAGGTTCCTGTTTTGGGTATGCTGTTCTGCCAGCGCGATTTCCAAGCATTGAAGTCGTCACGGAAGGAATTCTCTGGAATAGCCTTGAGAGCCCTCTACTGCCGTATGCCACTCGGAAGTTTGCCTCTTTGTCCTGCGATCATGCTCAAAGATCTATGACTTGTCACTTGTGATTGCTTTAGTCAAAAGCTTACACAAATGTTAAAATTTTCTTGGCACACTTCCACTCGCCGCAATTTCTGGTCGTCAGTGAGCACTTTTGGAACCATCAATGTTATGAACCACAAATTTTGATAAATTTAACATCTGGGTGATTAAACGAATACTTTGTCGATCTGAGTTCAAAACTTTGCGCGCACGAGTCACATTGTCGGTGTTTATCGAAGTCGCAGTCCTCGCATGGTCTTTATCAGCGACCTCTTCCCATAAAGGCCTGGTGTCTCCGAAGAATACCACTTCTTGCTAAACAACATCTGCATAATCCTGCTTGATTATATCAAACGCCTCTGTCGCAAATTTACAGAGATTTACACAGAATTTAATCGCGTACCTCTGTTCTAACGATCGCTGCATTTTCGGCTTGCTCTCCAAGTGCTCGGAGTCAACTGACTAGCCGCTCGTTTGATAGCTAGGAACGCCCTCTACGAATCCAGCCGGTGGGCGCACGTTCCAATGTATTGTCGCGGTGGAAGAAAATCAGTCCTATTACTTTACAGAGAAATCCTCTATGTAGTCTTTAGCGATGCCATAAAAAGTCAGTTTAGCGCCTTGTGGCCATTAAAAATTTGCTTTCTATTTCCACCTAAGCTCCCTAGTATTGTGCCAAGTGTGGAGTGCTGAGATGATTCCACCACGTCTTCTTTCACACAGGTCGGGTAAGATACTCAATCTTACAGTATAGGCGCCGAGAATGCAATGGCGTTATAAAGCCTTTAAATATGTAGACCCAATCTTTATTGGAAATAAAAAGCTAACTGCATCTCTTACGATCGAACTTGTTCAAAGGATTTTGCGATAGCACATAAACTGATGGTAGACCTGTGCTAACTAAGTTTCCGCTTTGCTCAGCTATTCAGCAGTAGAACACGCAAGGAAAGGGGATCACCGACCCATTCCTGTTTAACTAATAGCGCTGGGATACCCTTCCTTGCTAGTTCATGAGCTCTACAGTTGCCCGCAATTCCGCTGTTGTCTGGTACCCATAATAGTATTATCACAAAGTGACTCGCTGACATTGACGAGGTTAGGCATTCCTTGCGGTAATTGAGCTCAAGACGAGTTTCTTCGACCTGCTATCAGAGTGGATGGTCACTTCCCTAAATCTATCGCTACCTGAACAGCAGCAACCTTGGCTTGAAAAACCTTAAAATAGTCATTTAGTCTGAAACAAAATTGGTAGAAAGTTTCAGACAATATACCGCTACACCAAACTTCCCCCAAGCTTTAACTCACCACTCCTCTCTAATAGACCAGAGTTTGGTTTGGCGAATCCATGATCCAATAGCGATCATCATAGCGGGTGCAGACTTCCGAATTTTCAGACATGTGTTCGTTTAGAAACCCAGATTCTTTCATTCTGACATATGTACACCTTCCGGCAATGTCTATAGGCAACATCCGCCACACAAAGATTCCATATAACATAATAAGTTTGACTATGGTGTCATAGAGTAAGAGAACTACTCTCGGTGTGAGACCTCACCTTTTGCGAATAGCACCTTTGCAGCAGTTTAAGGTAATACCTTTCCATGAAAGTTTGTTACTTTAAGAGGAGCCGTAAAGACTTCACTTTAATCACAGTTTACAGGCTGAAACTTCCTAAACGCGACAATTATACGCTAGGATCTTGTATCTCTTGATAAATATAGCCGTTTTACTTTTATTTGAACAAATGGCAAGACCACGTCCGCCCGGGCAATTAGTTACGACGCTGATGTACCCTTGCGTCAACTCGTAGACAGTATTCAAAAACTTTTCTTTCACCATCACCCATCAGTACTAGTTCTCAAGTTTTTTTAGCAAGTTGTTGAATATCAAGATCCATAGAAGAGACGAACGAGCTCCACCTTGCTCTACTCACATTGCGTCAGTACGTGCACTACCCTATTCCTCCACGAAAACTCTGTCGCACAGAAGACTGAAAATCAGGTGTTGCAGCGGGATTCGATTCAACCCCAAAACAGTTAGAGCCACTACAATTTCATTTTAGTTATTTTTATTTCTATAAAGCAATTGTTTTTCAACCTTACTGAATATGTAAACTAACCATCCTAGCTTACTTACCCCACTCTAAGTTCAAAATTTTTTCTTAACCCATTACTGCTCACACCTAAAACCCGCTATGATAAGCTAATGAAATTTTAAGCAGACGTCTGTAATGCTATTAAAAGGGTAATTTCCAATTTTCAAAAAAATATCTCAAAAGATATGGGCGCGGCGGAGCGTATGATATATCATACATAAACGTATACGGAGACTTGCCTCTATGAAAATAAAATGTAAACATCACTATAACTTTTGAGTTCAAATTGACATCGTATTTATATATTTAATGACATATTCATTGTTAATTTTCAGATTTAGTTGCTGACTCAGTTTACATGATATTTGTAGAAACAGTTATCTGGGTGCAAGCCAAAATTACATTTCATGCATATAAATTTCGTACACTTTCCACAATTTTTGCATCGGCGCTGAGTTTTTGAGTAATTTACGTAGTGCTCGACTCCGTCGTATCTAGTTTCGTTTTCTCGTTTTCTCTTTCGTGATGAGACTGGATGAAAATCTATTGGCTTTGAAAGTATGCTCCTTGTAAGTCGTCGGATGAAGCCGAGAAGAGTAACTTGTGGATAAGCTTTCCGAAATAATATCCATAAATTTACAACGGCACCATTTAAGCAAAATCTGAAAATGGGCCAATACCATTTTCTTGACCGAATCCGAGTTCGGTACGCTGCCCTTTGCTGGTCAAAGAGATCGACTCCACCCATTCCCGAATTATACTCCTTGATAATGACTGGTTGCTTTACGTCTTGTCTGCGTTTCTGTTGTCGATCATATCTTTTGCATAATCCGGTTGTTGTCGTTATGTTGTCGTTTTTACAATTTGTTGCAATGGTGACATTATTGTTATCATTCCACCTAACTAGGGTAATATTTTTAGATTTTAGTGCTTCACAAGTACCACGGGGTTCTCTTTTCATGCTACTCAAAGGAGCATTTTCAATACGGTCCGACCGAATCGTTCCCACCACTGTTATATTTTTCTTATCAAACTCTTCTAATAATTTAAAACTATTGAAATAGTTATCTAGAAATACAGTGCTGTGTTCGGGAACTATGTCATAACATAAACTTTTTGTGACAGATAAACCTAAGGGCTCATTAGATCGAATCATGCCTTTTCCGGTGTACAAATCGAAGTTTAATAAATATCCTTCTGAAGTAGTCATACACCAAATTTTGTATCCATAGCGAATTGGTTTTCCTCGTATAAACTGCTTGAAAGAATGCTTACCAAAATACGGCTCCATCGATTCGTCTACAGAAAATGAAGTTCCAAAGGGTTTTCCAAGCTCTTTAAACTTTGTATTTAAATGATCAAGAACAGGCTGAACTTTGAAAGCCTTATTATTCGAATCAATTTGTGTATTATCATTGAAATGAAGGTAGCGATGTATTTTTTCAAATTTATTCCTCGCCATTGAACCTGCCACTAAATGATTGTACACATCACTTTCTGTCTCCCAGTACATGCGAGTAGCTGGAACCTTAAAATAAAAATGTTTAATTTACTCGTAACAAGTAAGCAAGTGAATTTGTGGTTCAGGTTAGTCACCTTGTTGTATCCACTTAGTATAAGGATGCCGAAATATGTGTATAACTCCTCAAGATTTACGGTGAAAGCTTCATCTCCTTTGTTTGTGGCGTACTTAACAGTCTCTGATTGTATACATTCCATAAATTCGCTATCAAAAATTCTTTTAAAAAGTTGTATTGGACTTAAATCATTTTCCAAAATATCTGCTACAATGTCCGGAGTATGCTCGCGTATTGCTGTGATAGAACATTCACTTGCTTTTAGTACTATCTTGGACCATTTTCGGCAAATCTTCTTTTTTTTAGTTTTCCTTTGAGTTGAATTCCTTGAACGTGGGGCTAGTGAACTGCTCGCTTCATTTAGAAACTGTTGCTCCTCCACTTCTGAGTTATCAATTCTTATTTCACATGCCCTTTTAAGAACTCCACGACCCAAATCACCCAGTGTACCTTCATCGTCTTCATCTGCGTCATCGCAATCGGATAACTCCTGTTCTTCGGGGGGGAGCAAAGTCACATCAATAAAATTGGCATTATTGATGTTTTCTATAATCTCTGCATCATCGTCTTCATTTAAATCTTGGAGCCATCCAACTATCTCCTCAGTTGTTGCTTGTCTACAAGGAGATATTAGGAATGAATTTTCATATAGCAAAAACTGGGCTAGCGTTTACGTATGATAAAACATACACAATAGTTTACAAATAGTTAAAACACTTTCGGAGCTCAATTTTTCACTGCACTTTATATTCATTTGATAGCTTAGGGTTTTAGCTTTAAGTTTATGCACATTTAAAGTTATACAAATTCCTCGCTTACTATTTATAAAAATATAAACCTCACCTTCGAGTCATTATTCACTTTTCCGAAAAATGCTACGTAAATTGGCGCGAGAATTGTAAACAAATGAGCTTTAAGCGACAATTAAAAAGCTTTTCTAATGCAACAATACTTTTATCTCGCTCACACTGCAAATATAGAAAGCTTTTATTGCATTTCGGATTTTTGACGAATTTTTAAAAAAAGCTCTTTTTGCGTATGATACATCATACGTTGTCATTAATGGGTTAAGCAAATCACCTCAAATTATTTGTGTAACTGACTTTACTGAACGATTGGCCATTCCACGATCTGCTTAATGTAATTTTTAATGACCAGCACTTCTGCATTTACGGTAATTACTCGGTGGCTAGATTATAATCATTACATAACAAACTATTCATATTTGACCATTGCAATCTCATG
The DNA here is from genome assembly GCA_027475135.1 of Bactrocera correcta. Taxonomy (NCBI): domain Eukaryota; kingdom Metazoa; phylum Arthropoda; class Insecta; order Diptera; family Tephritidae; genus Bactrocera; species Bactrocera correcta. The sequence continues at coordinate 7,857,768 of CM050323.1, read as the reverse complement.
TAATTGCTGCTGCATCTAAGTATTTTAAGTGCGTGACTGTTATACGACCGACCATTGGTTCAAATCTCGGCGCAAACCTCATTCTGTTCCTTCATGTTTGAAATAGAAACAAAACGTCTAAGTAGTATCTTTTTCGGCAAACAATGTCATGCTGCTGATGAAATTATGGATTCAGAAAGCTACTTCGACTTGCTCTTAGCAGCGCCTTTATTGTATGCACAGAAGCGCGGCCCAATAGCAAAAACACCCAAATTCCCACTAATAAATATTATATTGCCATATAGGCTAATGGCGGCTCACAATCAACTTTCTCCGTAGCTAGAGTTTAAGCTTAATTTTTGTTATGGTAAATCACGAAAGCCACTCTGCCTTACACAAATATGCCTCATTGACTGACTTGGTTTCCACCAAAGCTTCCTGTCTACTAAAAAAAACTAAATCTATGTTGAAAGGAAATTGTGCGGCATGTTGACATTTTCACTGAGGAAATGAGTTGCTGAGTTCTTTATTTTTTTCTTGAAACAAATAGAAGAAGTCGAAAAGGTGTAGGCGTTTTAATGGGCATAATTTCGTTTCAGTACCGGTTGTTATTGTAACGTTATGTGTGTGTGTTTGCAAATGAATAAATTGCGTGTTGCACAAAATTTTTATGGGAAATCGCTTTGGCAAGTAAAGTCATTGAATCAAGTTATGATATTTGCAAACAAACAAAAAAGCAGTTCCGCAAAGGTTTACTTGCTTAATAGTGCAATCCCTACAACTTGCTTTAGGTTTAATGTAGATTTGGAGCTGGAACGAAAACGAAAAAACAAAAAAAATTATAAAAACTTTTCTCGTGTTCCCTCGTAGGTCAGCCTCGGAATGTGAAGCATTAAAGAAAGCCTTGAGCTATTTCTCATTACCGTGTTACATTCCGTAATTATAGAAATTATTCCTGTCGTCCCTGAACGTCTTTATACACCTTAAGCTAGTGCTTAGTAAAAGTTTGAATATCTATTTATATCAACAAAAATGTTTAATCCTTTCATTCATCGCATTTAGGATAAAGAGCAACTTGAAAAAATTCAAGATTCAAAATTCAGCGGTTTCGTGTGGTTTGTGGGCCGGTGGAATCATCAGTCCATATTTCTTCACAAACAATGCCGATGAGAACGTAACCATCAATGGCGACCGTTGTCGCGCGTTATTGAAGATCGTGATCTCGGCGACATTTGGGTTCAAGAACACCTGCCAAGCATCAAATTATTTATTGAGAGAATACTTCGGTGAGCAGATAATTTAACGTTTTGTGCTCGTCTATTAGCCACCAAGATCTTGTGATATCACATAGTTTGATATCAAGCCTTGGATCCAAACATCACACGTGTCTTTCGCCAGTTACCAGTCGAAATGCTTCAACGAGATTGAACTCGTCGGATGGATTAACTGAGAGGTAGCCGCGGCCAAAATTTGAAAGAGGTAATCTTCAATAAATAATAAAAGGTCCTCTCTCGGCGAACAAAAGCCAAACTCTATAAGTCACTCATAATTCCCATCCTGCTATATGGTGCAGATGCTTGGACGATGTCAACAACGGATGAGTCGACGTTGCGAGTTTTCGAGAGAAAGGTTCTGCGAAAGATTTATGGTCCTTTGCGCGTTGGCCACGGCGAATATCGCATTCGATGGAACGATGAGCTGTACGAGATATACGACGACATTGACATAGTTCAGCGAATTAAAAGACAGCGGCTACGTTGGCTAGGTCATGTTTTCCGGATGGATGAAAACACTCCAGCTCTGAAAGTATTCGACGCAGTACCCACCGCGGGAAGCAGAGGAAGAGGAAGACCTCCACTTCGTTGGAAGGACCAAGTGGAGAAGGACCTGGCTTCGCTTGGAATATCCAATTGGCGCCACGTAGCGAAGAGAAGAAACGACTGGCGCGCTGTTGTTGACTCGGCTATAATCGCGTAAGCGGTGTCTACGCCAGTAAAGAAGAAGAAGAATCTTCAATAAAGAAGTGCAAAAAATGTTCTTGTGAATGATAATAGTCATTCCCCATTAAATTTGAGATTTCCGTGTTTTTCCTTTAACAATTTTTTACTTCTATTTTACTGAATTACTTACATCTCTGTATCTCTGAAACAAAGTAGTTTTATGACATGAGCGTTAAAGCTCTTTTTTCAGAAATTTAATTTCCCCACCTTCCCATCTTTCTGAAAAACCTCGAATGCCATTGCGGCAAAACTGTACATCTTGAGATGCTAATCCAAGAATCAAGACAATTTTCGATGTCGTTTTGCTAGTGGAACTACTTCTGAATTAGACCAAGTGCCAACGAACGGAACAAATAATAATAGGACGGTGCAATATCTGGAAAATATGACGGGTAAAATAAGAGGACTTCCTGTGGAGCGCTTTCAGGTAGATATTAGCGGGTTTGGCAATGTTAGACCGAGCGTTCTCATACAGCAGAATCACTTTTTCGTCTCTCTCCTGATTTTGAAGTAATCAGCGTGCCAAGTTCCTTGTTTCTGAATCATACCCAACTTATTTAGTCTACTTGAAATGGCTTGGCAGGTGACTCCCAATGCTGGAACAAGCTCTTCTTGTATTTAATGCGGATGCACATTGAGCGACGTTTTCCGTACACCGTCTTCGAAGGTTTTTGACCTTCCTTAAAGCGAACAGTTGATAATATGGAAATCACCATCTTTGAAGCGACGAAACCCAGCACGACACTTTCAGCAAATGACGTTTATTTGGCAAAAAATTGGAGCTATTTACACAACCAATAGCTTATGACACATATAACTCAATTCTGTAAGCAGAAACTAGTCACTATTTGAGACATTTTGAGATAAAGTCTCAATTTATGACTATTTTTTTTTTTTTTTTTTTTTTTTGTATTTAGGTTCAATCGAATATACTCAACTCACAAATTTCTTCTATAATCTTCACAGTTTACTCTTCGAAGGTGTTTTCGAATAGTTTGAATATCTTGTCCACAAAGTTAATATTTTAATTAATCGTTTAATATTTTTAATATTTTATTTCTTATTATTTTTATTACTCTACATTTACACTTTCAATACAGCTGACTTTAATTCAAAAAAGGCAAAGGGAATTCTTCGCGAACAATTTTCTGATTTGATATATCTTGTTTTAATATTTTTTCGACATCGTCCGCACTCGTCATTTCGAAAATTATCGTTCGATCGTTTTCTCCTCTAGCCTGTCGCACCCGCCAACGTAGTTCAGGTAACTTCAATACCTCCACAATGTAATCCTGTACAATTTCAACCTTATTATCTTGGCTAGCCAAATCCACGTCATTTAATGTCAAAATCGTGTCTCTATTGGGGTAAAGCAGTAATTGTCCATTGGTGAAAGTTAAAATGCACAGAAATCCGACGAAAAGCACTGCAACTAATTTTTGCATTTTTGGCGAAATATATTTTTTGTTTACGTTCGAAATGATGCGTATTAACAAGCTTGCTTTCAAGTGAAGACTACTTTATTGAATGTAACAGTGACGCTTAATCTGCTGGCTGTCGCCTTATCAGTGAAGTCGCAACCTCAATTCAAGCTAAATAATTACTCTTCGCTTGTTTAAGAGATAATGACCTCACATATGTATACACACGATTGAATAATTGTGTATAAGAAATAATTACTTGAACGGTGATTGTGAATTTCGGGCAAGAATATTGATAGAACTTTCTTAAATTCAAATTAAAAATAATGACACTTACTTATAAATAACGGTCTTCTAATTATTTCTTACCTGTTATCAACGGATTCGATCTTAACTCCCAATTGAAGTTCTGTTTTCATTAAAATAAGTTTAGAGTGTTTTTCAGAGGTATAATATTTCCTAGAGGGATAACTGTGAATTCAGTCTGAACTTCTGTTTACACTGTCATATAAAGAATAATAGAAAGTGAAGCCTTCCTAATCACTATTTTTTTAATTCTTACTTTTTCTTGGGCGAATCACACCTAAGGTTTAGCATCACAAGAAAACGTTGTTTCCACTATACCAGGGCAATGCACTGGTACGGCTGTAGGGAAGGCTTGCCTAGCCTTTTCTTTGAGATTTGTGCTTGTGCCAATTTATAACCCACTTCTGATTTCGATCAAACTGATTGGCGACTACAAAAAGCAGTGAAGTGAATTTCACAGCTGGCAAATAATGTAAAATACTTCTGATTTCAACAAAGAAGTGGAGGTTTTCCTCTTCCTCTGGTTCCATTAACGAGTACTGAATCTAAAACACTCAGAGCTGGAGCTATCTCTCCTATCCGGACAACGTGACCTGGACAGCGCAGCCATTGCCTCTTGATTCGATGAACAATCTCAATGTCGCCGTATATCTCGTACAGCTCATCGTTTCATCGACTGCGTTATTCGTTGTTGCCAATGCGCAAATCTTCTGCAAAAACTTTCTCTCGAACACTCTTAAGGACGCCTCATCAGATGATGTAATTTTCCATACCTACCACCATATAGCAGAACGGGAAAAATCAGTTACTTTTAGAGTTTAAGCGCTGATTATCAAGATAGTACGTTATTTTCCTATTGCCTAATCTATCCAAAGTAGCAACTGTTGACAAGAGTAATTTTGCGTTAGATTTTAAGGCTGGTATTGTGGTTTGTGCCGGTTCCACAATAGACAAAATTATCTGTGACTTCAAAGTTATGACTGTCAAAGGTGTTTGTTTGTCCGCCCTTAAAACCAGACCCATTCGCTTCGCTTCCTTATCCAGCCTGACTTTCTTATAGAATATTTAAACTTCTCTATTTCGTTCTGCAGTTCGTATTATTTTGTCTAGCATTAGATTGAAGTAGTCGCACGATAGGGAGTCTCCTGATGGCTCTGTTCGCTCCATAACTTGTATATATAAATAAATGTGACATATGAGTCAAGTTTTACTCAAAAAAGTCACAAGGAGTTGTTCGCCAAACATTCCGGCCATTTTAAACGAATAGCTTGATGCAAGCCACGTATTACCCTAAAATAATATTTCGAAACTATCAGCAAGGTCTCAAATTGTCAATCGACGAATTTCAAATACAAATTCTTTGATTTTTTTGACGTTGCCCTCATCGGTTGTTGGTCGTCCACAGTGCGGTTAATATTTCAGCATTTTTGGCTCACTTTGAACTTGCTGTACCACTAACAAACTTTTTTTGCCTCATAGTTTGGCCACCAATAGACTCAACGTTTCATCACAAAATTATTTTTTTCCAAACAAAATTTGATACAAGTTCTTTCAGCAAGAGAATCATGTTAGAAATCAAAAATCTCATTCTTGGTTTACAAATGATAATTTTTGACAATTTTATAAACAGTCTTATCAGGCTAGAAGCAAATTTACCTGCCTTGCTTATGCCTGGAAGTTTTAAACGGCAATTTCACTTTCCATTTTGATGGAAAAGGTCTAACTGATGTAAAATTCTTCGCAAATTTGAATGATGCAGAAACCAGTTTCTCGGTTTTTTTTTTTTGAAAAAATGTATGAATACAAATTATAAACCTGCTTTGAACAACTAATGAAATTTATAAGAAGTCTTTTCTTACTATATACACGTTTGAGGGTCACCTTCAGCAAAAATGACCTTTCCTTTAGTTGTAAGAATTTTTAGTAATTCAATGACCAATCGGCGCCAAAGCGTTAAAGTTTGAAATCTAATCCAAATCAATCCGGTTTTTTGGAAACAAACGAGTTGAGATCAACTGACTTCTTGGGTGTTCTTTTTCAAAATCAAGGCTGAAGCACCTGAGAACTCACATCTTCAGCTATCTTATTGAACTAGAAAATATAAGTGAAACGCCCGCAGATTTTTAATGGGTTCATGGCGCTGAATGTGATTCAATTATATAACTTTCTGTACCATACACAGAGTATATAAAGTTTTTCACCATGTGTATAACACCCAAAAGGAATTTTCGAAGCATCTATAAAGTATTAATGTGCCCAAAAAATAAGGTGACATTGTATTTATTTTGAAAATTCTTTATTTATTCTTCCAAATCAATTTCATCTCCTTCAAAGTAATCCCCTCCCGATGCAATGCACTTATGCCAACGGATTTTCCAATTTTCGAAACACTGGTTGTAGTCACTTTCCGGGATGGCTTTCAGTTTCGTCTTCGCTGCGGCTTGAATCTCCTCTATCGTATAAAACCGGTGTCCCCGGAGCGGTCTTTTGAGCTTGGTGAACAGCCAGAAGTCGCACGGCGTTAGATCAGGTGAATACAGTGGTTGCGGAACGATTTTTTTGGTTGAGTTTTTGGCGAAATAATCACGAATTACGAGGGCAGTATGGGATGGTACATTATCGTGATGTAAAAACCAAGAATTATCTTTCCACAATTCCGGTCTTTTTAGGCGGATAGCGTTGCGCAAACGACGCATAACGTTCAAATAATATTCGACCTTGGCGCGATTTTTTTGGTCTTGGCTCTCGTTTGGCACGATATTCGCTCGATTGATCGGTTATTTCGGGGTCGTAAGCATAGATCCAAGTCTCATCGACACCCTGGTAATCGGAAAGCATTGTTTTACACACTTCAACGCGACACATTTTTTCCAAAAAATTCAATGTTTTCAGTACCAGTCGAGATTTAACGCGCTTGAGGCCCAAAACATCCTTCAAAATGGTATTGGTTGAGCCTTTCGATATGCCAACTTCATCAGCAAGGCCTCTAATTGTTAATCGACGGTTTTTCAACACCAAATCTTTGATTTGTTGAACGTGAGCTTCGTCGGTTGAGGTTGATGGTCGCCCTGGACGCTCTTCGTCTTCGACACGTTCACGGCCGGCTTGGAACTCACTATAATACTCACCACTTGTAAACATTTTTTTTAGACATAGCCTCATCAACAAAGGCTTTCTGTACCATCGTCAACGTAGCCGCAGCAGAAAATTGATACCGTAAACAAAATTTAATGCAAATTCTTTGCTCAACAAATTTCGACATCGCAAAAAACGAAAAACTCACTTTTAGCAGCTCACAAAAGGACACGTATCTCAAACACCAATGAGTATTTTGACATAAATGTGACTGACAGTAAGTACCAACCTAAAAAAACAGAATTTTCCAAATCCTTCGACGCGCGCAGTTTAAATTCAAACCTTATTTTTTGGGCACAGTAGTATATATGTACCTATATGTTTTAAAGTTCAGTGTGATGAACTGAGTCGATTTACCCAGTTGCATCTTTCTTTCCTTAAGCACCTCTTCACTCACTCCCTCCAGGGTTATTCATGTGGTCTTATGCTTCTCTGCTGCCGTTCTTTCATTCTTAGTTCTTGGAAGGCCCACTCTTTCAATTTAGCCCACATCAGCTCTGAAGCATGTGACTTACAAGTTGTCGGGCGTCATCATTCTTCTACGATTGCCTTTTCCACTATATACCTCGAGCCGAAGAAAAAGATGGAAGATCCACAGAAGGAACATAGTGTTTCGTCATAGTGGCCACATTTGTACCGGTATTCGTTGAAACAGCCATGGCCCAACAAGAACTACATTAAATAGAAGTCTGTCTTACCGTTCTAAATGCAGAAGCAACTCAAAAACGCAGGGCTGCCCGACAGAATATGTGGTCAGTATGCCGGGATGAAGGCGTTTTTCATGTCAAGCTTGACAACCTTGTATGGAAAACTCTTTCATTTGTCATGAAATTTGGCATATTTTATTACCCAAGGCATGGCTACAATGTCTGAATGTATTATGTAGATCGGACAACTATAGCTTATAGCTGTCACTGATCTGACCTTTTTTGCTACAAATGAAGGGTATGCACCTGTGAAAGGATTATGGCTAGCGTACAGCGAAAGTTATGATGTTTTTTGAGTTTTCTTTTGGTTTCGCCTTATCTGAGCAGTTCAAGTGTGCTATCCATCTTTAAAAATTTTCTAAGTTTTTGCCGATAGGTGCCCACTAATAATGGCATAAATTTACTCATTTTAATAAATTAGGATTTTAATATAATATTAAAAAGAACCCACAACCATGATCTCCCTAAAAGTCTAGAGCATAAAAATTAAATATAAAATATATGATTCCTTGTACAACAAAAACTCAATATTTTCTTTCAATTTTGCTTTGATTAATCGTTGAAAAATAAAGCACCACGGATCACAGTCATCTTCGACTCAGCCGGACATCAAGTAAAAGAAATATCGGCGCTGTCACAGAGTCAGTTCGATTAAAATCAGCGACGCGACGTGCCAACTCATTCATTTTGCCGTTTTGCGCTGCAGCTGTTTTCGTTCCGTTTTCAATAGAAAAGTCGAAAATACAAAAAGAAATCGATGTGCTAAAACAACAAACACGGCGGCGACGGGGAAACGCGCAGTGCAGCCGAAATCACCGCCCACACATTTGTATTGCAGATTTAATGTCCTTCAGGTATGCGCTGCCACGCACGTCCTACACCCTTTCGTGCGCCACGCCGGCCGTCGTGCGGCGGCCGTGCGAAGTGCGATGTGCGATGAGGTTTGCGCATTGTCAGAGAGTGATTTGCTTTGCCCGCTGGCAGCGGCTGCATAGCATTCTCGCATGCCACAAGTGGTCAAATGGCTGGCGCTCATGAATAATTCAAATTTTAAACTGCATTTATGCTAATGCGCTCTGCGCGAGCGAATATCGGTAATATCAACAACTCGAAGGCAACCCTCCGTGCGCCATTTCATTTCCACTTTGCATATTTATGCTTATGCATTTATGTATGTATGTGTGTATGCATGTATGGGTGTGTGCGTGCGTGTGTTGGTGTTCTGCCGACACTTTCGGTGGCTCGACAGCCGTACGCGTAAATTGGTGCGCCACCATTTGTATGCATCAACACTTCCGATGAAATCCTCAACTAAAATTTAGCAATGCAGCATTGACACGACGGCTGCGCATGCATTTTGCATGAAATGCACATGCTGATTTATGCACCTAGTACCGACATACATATATCAGCTATATGAATATTAGTGTTGCGATTATTGATGGCAACTGTTGCAGTCGGAAATTCGGGACTATTGATTGTAAATCGCATAATTAGACTCAATTTAAATTAAGAGATTAGTGCAAATTTCAAGGTACAAATTCATTTGTAGGTTAAGTTAGGTTAAACTGGTAGGCCAATTATCCACGCATTGACCAGTATTGGTCCTTTGCGATACCAGATGGAGTTTAATTCCTAGGTCCAAGAGAAGTAGTCATCTTTTGGATATCTTCGCTTAACGCGAATTTTATTATACTCTGCGGCCCCAATATCGATATCTCCTACGTTGTGTTATACCGTGGGGATCCCTGAAGCTTACAGCGTGGCCTTGCCAACACGGGACAAGTGCAAAAGAACTGCTCCACTGTTATCCTGGTGCCCTGCTCTAAACATTGCCTGCAGTCTTCTCGATTTTTCAGCCGCTTTCCGCCACCAGACAGTGGCCAGTTAGTATTCTCATCATGCTCCTACAGTTTCTTCTATCGGCTGCCAATAGGAATTCTGTGTCCTTCCGAACTAACGTTTTGCACATAACTTTTGCACCCAGGTAGCTCATTCCATCATGTTTTTATCATCCTTCTGTCGAAATCGTCGTTTTTCACGATTTTGGATATTAGCCACATATCATTCTGGGCAATCTCGTCCACTATTTCGTTTCCCTCGATGCCTTTGTGGACTGGTATTCTGTAGAACTGAAGTTGCTTACTTCTGACAATACTTTGCTTCCCAAGGCACTTCTGGCCAATATGCGGCACGAGGTTACGGCCGGTAGAGGTAGAGGCCAACTCCGCTGCATTCACAATGAAAAAGACATCAGCTTTAAATATATTGCAATGGTCCGGCTTTAAATTGCTTAAGGTTACCTTATTCCAAACTATGGACAGGTTACTCTTACACCAATTCCATCTTCCATTTTCGATCCACCAGTATAGATGTTGCGAGTAGCTGATATGAATTTACGACTGCCATCTTTTTGTATGTTTTCTTTGAACCTTCTTTCCCAGTTGAAAAGTGAGGTCATGTAGTAGGTGTTTGCTCAATCGCCATTACCCACCGCACTATACACAAAGTCTCTATATATAAATTCTCCGAACAGTAGCCATTTTGCCGATTTTCAGATCAGATGTAAAGAGTCTTGAAGTTCAAATACTCGTAACAACTGTCAGTCCTTCTGTGCAATGTTTAACTTAAGTACGAAACGAGATATCATCCTTGGACTATAGACCACGACAAATATGGCGAAGATGTCTCGTTAAATAAAAAGTCGTATAAATATGAACTGGATTTAGATCGATCAGTTTGTAAGAAAGCTATAAGCCATGATAATATGCACTGAAATTTTCTCCGAATATTACAGTATTGCCCTTCTAAAGATTTCATGAGTATATCTCGTCAAATAACAAGTTTTTCATACAAGAACTTGACTCCATTCGTTCAGCTTGTGTCGCAGTCATATGCTATAATGTACCAATGTCGGCTGTTCCAACGAATCAGCAGCTTCTTTAGTAGAAAAGAACTTGTGTAAAATTTCAAATCGATATCTCAAAACCTGAAGGACTGATTCGCGTATACTTGTCTACCGTATGTATGATAGGTAGGTAGATAGTAGTGCTGCCAATCGGAGTTTAATTAGCGCTGCATGTGTGTGCTATCTCGTTTCATCTTTGGGCTCAAATCAGTTCCAGTCTTTTCCTCGTTGAGTCATATCTGCTTCGTTATCTTGATTTCCTTCTACGCTGAGCTGTTTGTTCATTATGAATACAAAGCTCTCTTCCGCATTTGTTCTGGATTTGTGTAAAGACTAACTTAACCGAAAATGTTTCTTTGGGTAAGAACTCAAATTATGGCTTAGTCTATCTGGCCTGTCAGTGAGCAGTGCCAGGCTGCATTCCACTTAATTTCTTGATATTATAGTGTTTCTTTAATGCTGGCCACCTAAACGGCACTCAATATGTCAGCAGTAGTCTACTGACAGCTTTATAAATTTGTACAACTATTTTTGGTTGAAAATCACAGTGACTGCAAAATATTCTTTTGTAGATGTAGTAGGTTATAACTCTTTTTTGTTCGTTTTTGTTAATTTTCCAAACCAGTTTGGTATTGATTTCAACTCCCTGGAAATTGTAAGGAACAGAGAATTTATGGTGCCACCTAGTGAGTGAAAATTACATTGAGTTATTTCTGTTTTATTCGTGAAAAGTATCAGTTCCCTTTTACTTGGGTTAACGAATAGTCCCTTGTTCACGGCTCATGGGTGTAACCTTCGTTGGGCTCTTTCCAAAAACTCAATTATTGTGAAAGAAAACATTACTTTTACCTCAACGCTATGTCGTCTGCATATGTTACTGCTTTAACACCTTCCCATTGGGTTTAAATAGTACTACATCCCAGCGCCATCACCCATTAAAGCGGGGAAAAGTACACCTCCTTGCATAGAGTCTCTATTTACGTAGCTCGTGTCGCTGAAGCAATTGATCTATATTCTGTATTCATTCTCTTCAGAAACATCGGTCATGTTCATCGACATGCCAAGTTTTCTATGCCGCAGATAATCAATTATTGTGCTTGTTTCTTTATTTATGATAACTCTCTTCGATGGTATAGTCCAAATCGATTGACATTTCGTGATTTGGTACAAAAATATAAGATTAACAAGCCGAATCTTTGATAAAGATATCTCTGAAAAAGATACTACTAACTTTCTCCCAATAGAGCTAATGGTTTGGTTGAACAATAAAGCTTTTAAGACCAACATCACCATCGTCTGAGATAAGGTTAGGGATAAGGGTGATAAGGATATGTAAGAAAAACAAGAGATCTGAAACACCAGTGCTAAAACTCGGCAACTCGGTACAGAATTTGCATTATCATACGAGGAGAATACTATTATAAATCTGATTCCAGATGACCTTACCTCAAACTAAACAGAAACTTCAAATGTCATTACAAAGGACCAGTAGGTCTGTGTATGGCGTTATAGCCGGGCAGTAAGTTGAAAATCTCAGTTGTGTAAATACTAATGGTTTTCTTGGTTTACGGCTTTAACAACCAGAAAAGTTTGAGTAATCACTTGGCTTCCAAACTGTTAACTTTGACTTCTCTCAGTACTTGGACGATGACAGACAAAACGTTGTTCGTTTTATTAGACTCTTCTCAGCTTAACGGACGTCGCTTGGCAATAACTTGTTGTTGGTATTCAACTAGCCACTTAGACCTTACCTTAGGCATCATCATAGTCTATCGACTTTACATAATCATACAAATTAGCGTGGAGACAAATAACATCACTGGCTATTTGTCAGTCCCATTGCTGGATTACTATACAAAATATCCTTTCCTGTAGAGTTACACAAGTTTAATAGGAAACAGTGAATACTGTCTACATTGTTGACCGTCCTGGATTAATCACTGAACACTTAAAGGCTAGGTATTATTGTGGAAACCAAAAAGTCACGAATAATTTACCTAAACCGGTTTCTGTGACGTCGGCTTCAACTTCTGTTATAAGAAAACAGTGACCAAGTGTGCCTTCTGGATGTGAACTGCGGAGAATTTATCAGAGATTGGAAGAGATCTTACGAGACCGTTGTGGATGTTTCGCACTTCACATTTTACAATCTTGCTTTTGTGGCGCTCTATTTTACAAACCCTTCATCATTCCCGTCCTGCTATGCTACCTATGGTGCGAAGGTATGGACAATGGCAACATCTGATAAGTCAGTCTAAGAAGTGTTTGGGAGAAAAGTGCGGAAGATTTATGGTCGCATTGGGAATGGAACGATGACCTCTATAATATATGCTGCGACATTGAGAATTAAGAGACATTGCAGCGCTTGCTAGACCATGTTGTCCGAATGGAAGTGAACACTTCAACTTTGTGGGTTTTCGATTCAGCACACGCCGATGGAAGCGGAAGAAGTCCACCACTCCGTTGAAGAAATCAGGTGGATAAGGAAATGGCTGCACTTGGTATCTCAACCGCGTCAGCGTTGTCTACGCCGGTAAAAAAGACGAAGAATAAGTACTGTCAAGACATTCATTTAGTGCGTAGCCACTTTGTTGATATACTTGTATGTTACACTCCTGTTGACAAGATAAAAAACCCTGCGACACACCGTGTCTTTAATAATCAATAAATAATTTGATTGTTCGCGTACACGCAACTTTAGGGAAACACTTGGTAAATCAATATGTGCTAAATAATACGGAAATTCCATATATTAAGGCGCTAAATCTATTTGGTGACGAAAAATGTCCATGGTGTCGCATTTTATTGCTCGCTTAACGAAGTATTCCGCCTACATTCGCTGCCATTAATGGCTTTGATGTTCCGATATCCTGTCAGCAAGACATTTGCCGCTCCGTTTCCCTTGATTGTAACGTGATATTATTGGAGTTTGCCGTTACCAATGTGCGACTTTGCGTGATTTATTTTTTCGTGGCGATTTCCTTAACACTTTTAATCGCTTCCTAGCACGAATCAACACTCATCAATATCCTGACGCGTTGCAGGCGCTGGGTGTGCCGCGGATAGTTGATTGTGGGTAATAAATAGCGCAGCAAATTCTTACTAACGCCATAATCAATTGAAAATATAGCTTTGCCACGAAATGTTGACACGACTGCTGACGTGTTGTGCCATGGAGTAGGCGTGTTCGGCGACAATAACCATTTCAAGTGTTGACAGAGTCGTATTTCTTGCTTCTTAGTAAGCAAATAACGCAATTTTTTTTCATTCATTGTCAAAATTGCGGAATTTTTTTAATATTTCCTTAATAAGTATTTAAAGTAGAAAAACGTTGTTGTTGCCTTTGGTCAAAAGTGAGCTCGCTCGGCAACAGCTTTGCACAGAACTTTCTCATAACCAAATATTCGTGAATCCAAATTTTTTTTGCGTTCACCGTCTTCGGTACTTATTTCAACATGTCTAAACTTAGAATACCAATCCTCGTTGGTTAATTTTTTTGTTGCAATATCCTGAAACATCAAGCTACTTGGTTGTCCTGGAATAGAAAAGTTCAAAACCAGATCGAGCATGATGTGATAGATGAAGCTATGTCTCCAGTGTACTTGACGTGATTACTCTCTGAGGACCTAACATCGTCTTAGAACACTATCTTGTTGCAACGAAGATACGCACTCGTCTCTGTGCAGCAAAAAACGCACGTCAATAAACGTCAAGAAGGTTCGACGTCGAGATGCTGCAGTCTCAACCGACAGCCGAACGAGTTTCAACTCGACGTACACTCCAGTTCTCTGAGAGCACTCATCAGCTACTCGGCACTAGAGAGAACTGGTGGGAAGGCATTTCAAGCTCCTTACGTACAGCTGCAAGCGAAACTTTTGGTTTTCGGAAAAGTCGAAAGACCGGCTGGTACGATAAGAACTGTCTTGTCGCAGTGGAGAAAAGCAGACAACCTACCTTGCAATCTTGCGGTCGACCTCAACACGAGCGGGGCGGGATAGCTACCGAGAGTTGAAAAGAGAAACGACACGCATATGTAGACAAAAAATAAAGAGACCGAAATGCTTGTGTATCACGAAAACACGCGGCGAGTAACGGAAAGTTTCAAGATCGGAGCATACTCATTTATGGCCTAAAGTAGTGATCTAGTGGTTGAAGTTCTGAGCATACTGAAGTTATGGAAGGAACACTTCTCCAACCTTTCTAACATCTGGAGATCACAGTGCCAATTTCCCAATCGATGACGATGGAATATGTGTTCCGAATATGATCAAGTTCGAAAAACCATCACCAGTCTGAGGAATAACAAAGCTGATGGGGTCGATGGATAACCGATCGAGCTATTCAAATACCGGGGCGAAGAACTGACAAGATGCAGTCATTAGCTTCTTTGCTTTGACAGGGTCAGAGAAGAGCATTCCCAACGATTGAAAATGAAGTGTGTTCTGCACAATCCACCAGAACGGGAGACCCCAATTAGCGTGGGATAAGCCGACTTAATATCGTACGAGTATATTAGGTATTATCGAGCGTAGTCTGCTTTCCTGTAAACGGTTTGAGTATGATAAACTAAATCAGGGCGGACCTTGTACTATGCCATATGTTAAAGCTCCCAAAGTAATGTAAAAAATATTGAGCCCTCAACTTGTTAAAGAAGAATGTTCAAGAAGGCCTGTGTTTAAACCAGCCATTACCCTGTTGCTACATTTTGGATAGCTGATAAGGCGTTTTTCAGTACATCGATAAAAGGAAGAAAGTCTGTTATATTATTCCACACTTGCTTCCCAGTTCATTTAGTTTTATGTATGGAAACTGTCAGAAGACTTTCCTTCCGTAAATGCATTTCTAAATGCTCTCTATATAAAAATTATTAAAAATTTTCTTATCACAAATTTTATAAACTTCAAAATTCTTGAGAAAATAAACCCTAAAGTCATAGCCTCGGGCTTCTCAAGCGCTTCATTTAATACAAAAATGTCAACTGACTTCTAATTCTCTGTCCAAAATTTTATAATTTCCTTTTTTCGACATTTGTTTTAAAATTTTCTTATGCATTTTTCATTTGCAAAAACATAACGGATATCATAAAAGTGCGCCATAAAAATATTTTCATTCTCAACGCATTTATTCCACACACACACACACCTACATACGTACATATGGTGCATGTGGTTTCCAGTCGAATCCGCGCCCGAACTCGCGAACATGAGTATGCTTTTTTCTTTGTTGTTGTACTCGTATATGTGTGCAAAATATTTTATACGTTAAATATTTTAGGGGATTTACGGACGAATTGGCATACATTTACCAACTGCGATGTCTGTATGTATGGCACATAAACATGGTACGCCAGCAATTTGAATACAATGCGTAGTGTATTAAAATTTTTATGGCGGCAGCATGCCAAACTAGCGGCTGCTGCGCTACTATTTGTGAATTTGTGCAACGAAAGAGCACCCAGCTCACCAAATGCCGCGCAGAATATCTTGAAAAGGTTATAAATTCTGGAGAAACAAAAAAGCAAAAAATTTACTTCGGTTGCGCTGAAACTAAAATACCCTTCGCAACTAAAACAAACTTTCTACAGGAGCACTTAGTTCCAATAGTTCAGTTTGTATGACAGTTGTTGTTATAGCGATCCGATTTGGAATATTTATTTGGAGGTTTTATCGCGGCCTTGGAAGTTTTTCATACAAGAAATCGGCCGATATCGGCTGTTCGGACAAATAAGTAGCTTCATAGGGGGAAAAGATCGTGGGAAATTTAATTTCGGATCGATATTTTCAAAATTGAGAGACTAGCAGCTCGGTAACGCATTTTTATCATTTATAAATATACTTTAGAGGGTCTCCGACGTTTCCTTCAGAGTGTTAAAAGTTTGCTATTCTTACTTTTCAAGCTGTTTTCTTACACTTTCATTAACTTTATTTTCATTTTATTGATAATATCATCAGATTATAGTCGCAATGACCGCAGTCGATTTCGCCTGCTTAGCGCTGCTGCATGACCAAATGTCATCGTCGTCATCATTGACATTCTCCTCAAACAGCGCTCGCTCTTCTGCAACCGTTTACCTGCGGCGCTGCTGACGTTGTTGTCATTAACGTTGTCTTTAGCCGTTACCGTGGCTGCTGCCTGCTTGTGGTAGGCATTATTAGTTTGATTTTGTTGTTGTTGGTGGTGATAGCTTAACGAGCTGTCCGGTTTTAGCTGGTTGGAGGAACGAAAAGGTCCGCCGCGCCAGAGCCTCGTACGCGGTAAGGACACCTTTACTTCCCAATTCGGCCCAGCTAAATTTACCTGCTGACTGCAAAGCTTCCCAAGGGCACGGTCACATAACACCCTGGATTAGGAGATGGTAGCTCTTGGTTGCCCTGACAACCCATAGGAGTAATGCCATACAGCACCGCTCATGTCGGTTGGGAGATGCGCAGTATGCCTTGCGGCTTAAGCTCTTGCACCACGACAAGGTGCTTGCCATTCGCAAAGGCATTCGTGTGAGCAAAGATGTTGACGGACGCAAGTTGTCAAATTTGTATGGAGGTAGGTGAGCCTGAAATACCCAAACACTTTCAAGTCTATTGTCCAGCTTTTTTAAGATCGAATATGAAGGCTCTCCGCATCGAACCACGATATATGTATAGCCAAAACTGTCATTAGCTGTCTCAACATACAAGGTCTGTAGCCAAAGAAACAGGACTGTTAAAAAATGCAACAAAAAATTAATATTTTTCAAAAGTTATATTTTTTTATTTAAAGTAGTTTTCTTGTGCTTCGATACAGCGTTTAGCCCGGTCAATTAGCATTTCAAATGAGTGTTTGAGGTCATTTTTCGGAATGCTCTTGAGAATATCGGTCGTCGCCTTTTGGATAGCTGAAATGGCCTGAAACCAGTGTCCTTTCATGGGCAAATGAAGTTTTCCAAATAGGTATAAATCACAGAGTGCCCGATCAGGTGAGTAGCGTGAGTGATTAATGGTAAATATGGAGTTTTTTGTCAAAAAATCAGTGACAAGCGTCGACCGATGACACGGCGCATTATCGTGCAACAGGCGCCAGCACCGTGCCTCACGGTATTGCGGTCGAGTACGATGAATGCGGGACAAACGACGCTTCATAACACCAAGGTAAAATACAGCATTAATCGTTTGGCCAGGTGGGACGCACTATCGGTATACAATACCCTCGGAATCATAAAAACAAATCAGTATTGTCTTTATTTTTGATTTCTGAAGACGACTTTTTTTCGGTGACTTCTGATGGATAGGCACTGATCACCGTATACTTTTTTCATCATTTGAATTGTTTCAGTAAACGTTTTCCCAAGTTTAAAACAAAATTTAATATTTGCTCTTTGTTCAAATTGCATTTGACGACCGCTGACCAAAAGCTGCTGTCACTTTTCGATCGATAACATCGATTGTAGTTATCCAATTGTCTTAAAGTTTTTACGAAATGTCAAAAAGAGATCAAACTTTTTATTTCATATACCCACCAATAGGTGGCGCCACCAGAAACAGTTATATTTAAAAAGTTCTGTTTCTTTTGCGACAGACCTTGTAAGGATGATAAGCTTAAAGCGCTTTGTCGATTTGTAAGGGGCTTATAATCCATTCATAGGAGTTTTAGGTAACACAGCGAGCCGGCGTTGTCAACTGTCCAAGTCAGATCACTGTTCTGATCAACTTCTAAACCTAACCTAAATCACTTTAGCAACTAACTTCATTTTAATGCCCCTGAAAAAGAGCGGTTATGCTACCCCTTAGGTTAGAAATGTTTTTCATGGCTGAAATTGAAATGACGAAAAATCTTTAGATGTTGTAATAGCTAATAGCTGGTTTGTTATTTATCCGTGTAGGAAATTTCCAATGCCTTTTTCGTCCAATGCCTTTCGTTCACTGGGTTGCTTACCAAAGCATATGCATAACACTATTTTAATATTGTACGTATGTACATAGTATATATTGTATATTGAGAGTTAAACAAGCAAATATACAAATGTGTATGTGTGTGTGTGTGCGTGTGGTGTGCATGCAGCATGAAGGCTTATATTTTGCAGATGCGCATAACGGTTTGCTGTGGCCAGCGGTTTGTACGCGGTTTTGTTCATTTATGAGCAACTCTTTGATGCGCGAAAAATCAACATTTGGAAATTTTTGACAAATATAAAAGTAAAATGTTTAGCAGTTTCACAGGCAATTAAGCAATGAACACGAAGCTGCAATTTTTATGGTCTGAATATTCGCAATGTTTACCAAAGCAGCGTTAGATTGTGCGATTTCGGTTTTCTGTTTTGTTTTTTTCTTTTGTTTTGTGTTTCTGGACTGTCATAATATAAAAATTGCATTGAAAGCCGCGGATTTTATGAGTCAGCGCGTAAATATTTCCATTTTCTTTATACTATATACATATATGTAGATATGTAAAACACTGGAGATGTATTTATATGTACATACATACTCTTATCGGTGAATGTATAAATAAAAACTACTTAAATGAAGTAAATATTTTGAGGTTAGTTTCTTTCTTAGTTGGAAATAAACTAAACAAATAAAGTTCAATATTATCAGTTTTATGTGTTTCTGTTTCTATTATGCACCCGAAGCACTCAGGGAACTCATACGTACATATGTATGTAACGGGTCCTTTTTCAGGCGTGTGGTTTCGGTCTTTTCCTTTTTTTTTTCTTTTGGAGGAAAAATCTTCGAAAGACAGCGTAGTTTTTCCGGCCGGTATGTAAAATTCCTAACGGTCGCTTTAGCGGAGGCCAATACAACTATGTACTTAACCCTTAACTCCATCGTCCTTGCTTGTTATTTGCCCCGCGAAACTGCCATTAGGCATTACATCGTGAGGCCAAGCTTAGCCATACGTCTCGTCATTCTGGCCTACTCCTCATTCATTCTTCTGATTTCGCTACGTTGCCACTCTTTTCTTTTTAGATCTTTCAGAACTAGTATAGCACACCACGCTCTCTCGGTAACCCACATTAGTTTGCATTCAGTCTTAAACTGCATAACATATATCCAGTTCGGCGTTTCTCTGCTGCTGTTACAGAAAAAACAATAAAGATACTCTCCAAAACACCCGTAATCCGTCACAAACCCTGTCGGGTAAAAATTTTTTTTTTCCAGGTTTCCTAGCTAACCAAGCTTGATAGAGCGGCTGTTACACGTGCTGCTTTTTGACAAACCTTTTCGATTTGCATCTTGTAGCTAAGTCTATTGTTTATCAGCTCTCCTAAATACTTCAGCGTCTTCTGAATCATGATACTATGGCCGTCGATATTTAGTTTTATGTCTCCGAGCTTTTTCCTGATCCTGTTCCTTTTGACGACTCTTACTTGTTATATTTGCAGTTTGGTTTGCCATTTCATATTGAGCAGACTATTTCGACATAATCGTTCAGCAGAGTCGGTAATTCGAGCAACCTTGGATCGGTTTTGCTCCACGCTTCTTAGTGGATAGTGAGCACCATAAGAGATCACCCAAGACGATTTGCTATTGCGGAGCAGCATGATTTTTACGTGCTGGAATCAAAGAATGTTGACGACCTTTAGTTCTAACATGACGGTGCTTTACGCCACACAACCAACAAAAAAATCAATTTAATTACATATGTAGATTGAAGGAAACATCCTGGACATGTGACGTGAACATTTTTGGGGTCATGTGAAGCCGCTTGTTTATGGCTTTAAGCCCGAGACGATTGGACTTTTTGAAAGATAATATTCGGCGCATACTGCTATCATACCGCCGCATTTGCTGCAAAAAGTGAGCAGCTGAAATTTATCCGAGCAACTACGGCGACTGTCTACACAAAACACCCTTTATTAGTCATACGTGACCTAACAACTCTTTAGTCGTACTTCGTTTCTTTCGTCCTTTGTTTTCAGTAGAAGTAACGACTCCACTAAACTTAAAAATTTTACAGACACGTCAAACTTTGCAAATACAAACAAATAAACTCACCTTTTCGTTTTCTTCTACATATGTATGTGACCTGGTCTACGAAAAGCGGGCTTAGGTGTCAAAAAAAAAAAAAAAAATGATTTTTGACGCCTAAGTCCCCTTTTCGTAGACCAGGTCACATAAGTATATAGATACATAAAGATATATACTAGATGATATATACCCTAATGAAATTTAAATTAAAAATAATAATAATAAATTTTATGGCGCTTTGACTTTACACATATTCCTCAGAATTGTACACTCTACAAAAGTGACAAAGTCGAAACTCACACCGGCAAGGTAGTATGGAAATTTCATAGATTTTTTATTACATACCGTTTATGAAAATTCTATAAAGCCTTACATAAAAAGCCGAATATCTCTAGAAGTATTAATGATAGCGATTTTGACCTTGGACCTTTTTTATAGCAAATAAAATTTCGTACAAGTTTGTCATTAAAATTTTTTCTATAACTTTTGTCATTTACGAGATATATGTACATATACAAAAATAGCGAATTTAGTGGAAAAATCACGTTAAGCAACTTGTTCTCTTGCGACTATGTTAGCGCAATTTATATGGGTTAAAATAAATCCGAGGGACGGGACTGAACTGGGTATATTAAATTTCACACGCCGATTGTAACACCTAGAAGGAAACTTCAAAGATCCTATAAAATATAGCTTCACGAGCTGTGTCTGTTTAGCCACGTTCGTCTTTCTGGTCTCCTATATGTGTATATATAACCGAAATAGTCCCTCAGTTTTTGAGTTTGGTTCAAATTGGTGGAAGGGACAATAACTTTACCTAAACGGGGTTTGCGACCAAACTAAAACCTCTGCTGTGCTATGGGTTTGGTACCTGGCGGCAATGCCACTCCACATTACAAGGCCGTCGCCAAAGCATAGGTGAGTTGCCGCGAGTTGTTATTACGTTTTTCTATTAATTTTTCAGCTTTCTCCGCATTCAGGATTAAACCACAATCTCAAAGAATCTAGCCGTTTTCATTAAGCAGATTGAGGCTAACTGCTTCCCGCGGTACCAGCTTTAAGTCTCCTGTCTGACTACCAGTAGAGTAACCTTGAACCACAATGTGTGGTGACATTTGTCGCTAAAAGCCAAACTGTACAAGTCCCGCATCATTCCCGTCTTGCTATATGAAATCTATTGATGAGTCGTATTTAGGAGTGTCCGAGAGAAAGGTTTTGCGGAATATGATCCTTTGCGAATTAACAACGACAAATATCACAGTCGATGGAACGATGAGCTGTACAAGATATACGGCGACATTATTATGGTTCAGCGAATCAAGAGACAGCGGCTGCGCTGGCTAGGTCATGTTGTCCGAATAGCAGAAAACACTCCAGCTTTGATTCAGTACCTGCCGGTGGAAGCAGAGAAAGAGGAGACCTCCACTCTGTTGTTTCCATCGTGGTAGTAGATGCCTCAGTTCTACCTCTGATTTACGCAAAAAAATGCTTCTATACACAACGATATGGTTTAGAATATCTATATAACCGTAAATGTAATAAAAGTTTCAACACAATTGTTTACATGCAAATGTCTCCAAAAGGACGATATGTGGCTTATTTGTTGGCAGTCGCTTTAGAAAGTCGCATTGTTTGTTCTTTGTCTCTGCAACATCCTATTGTTGTAATCACTGCGCACAAAAAAAGAAGAAGCGGTGTAATGGTCAGCTATTGCATTGTGCTATCTTTGATATATTGAATGTCTGCTATAAAAATGGCGGAGCTATCAAATAACCATGTCTGGGCGAACAATGCAAGCCGGCTCGGCACAAATATCCTTTGGCGAAATGTTCGCTATCGCGTTCAAATAAAATTGCACGGTCCTATCATTTAGAATTGCAAGCACCCATTCTTTCTTTATACGAAAATAGAATTAACTTTGCTTTGAATGTATTCTATGCAAATATAAAAGGACTTTTTTGTCAGACAGATTTTTATTCGGTGGCGGAAGGACTTCTACAATGCATATGTTAAAATTTAATCAAGAAAGTGACATCACATAACAATAACTTTTGTTATAAACACGTAAAATAACGAGTAGTGATTGTTTGTCACTTACCCGAGGCAAGATTATATTTGAAACTAGGCTTAAGGTTGTTTGGAAACCAATAACCCGATGTTTGTATGGTAGAGGCCTTTTAATACTAGCGACTCTGCTCCTACGTCACTGTTGATTGTCATAGTCGTACAAGTCGTTTATAATTTGGTCTATCTTGGAGTCAGCATTAAGCATAAAGTCCTCTCTTGACGAAAAAAGACCAATCTCTACAAGTACCTCATCATCTTAGTCCTGCTATATAGTGCAGAGGCATGGACGATGGCAACATCTGATGAGTCGGTTTTTCTAGTTTTCGAGAGAAAGATTCTTGCTCAGCGAATTAAGAGGCAGCGGCTGCGCTGGTTAGATCATGTCGTCCGAATGAATAAAAACACTCCAGCTCTGAAAGTATTCGACGCAGCACCCTACGGAGGAAACAAAAAAAGAGACAGATCTCTACTCCGCTGAAAAGATCAGGTGATGAAGGGCTTTGCCATACTTTAAATCTCCAGTTTGCGCCCAACAGCGAAAAGGAAGAACGACTAGCGCGCTTTTGTAAACCTAACTACACCCGCGGAAGCGATGTCTACGTCAATAAAGATGTAGAAGAGGGTGTTTGAATATTACCTAAACCTCTCGCCTTATAATTTGTAGGTTCATTCATTTATATTGGCGCCTTCTGCTTCTCCAAAGCAGTCGACAATAAATTGTTTAAAACCTTGCAGGACTTTGGGATGATTTTCTGTTCGATGGAATATTGAAAACTCAAAACAAGAAAAAAGACAACTCCATCAACGAATCTGTAATACCATTTAAAGGTGCATTTCTAATGGAATAAAAGTTATGAAAATACCTTCTTCTTGATTTTTATAAGTCGCTTTGTATTGTAATTATGTGTATGATATAGCGGGCCGATCTTTGTATGTTCAATAGTGTTCCGATATCGATGATTCCGACAAATGAGTGGCTCCTAGAGAAAAGAAATACCAAAAATATTTGTGAAAATCAATTTATCAACAAGATAACTCTTGGAAATAAATGAAGCTGCAATGTGAATGAATTTACCCGCTTACCTTGGTTTTAGTTTCTTTCTTTCTTCTTTTTGAGAGAATCTAAGATCCAGGAGAAGTTGAAAAGCTCGATCATACATATTCTGATACTGAAATAATTTAGAGTAAGCACAGAGCGGCCTCATAACTACTTATTGTATAAAATAAAAACGAAGAGTTTGGAAAAATTGCGATTTATTTCTCCACATGTTTTGCTTTTCTTGACGTTCATAAAGTAAGCCTCTCTCTCTCTCTTCAACTCCAAGTTCTGCCTGCGAATTACTTTTTCAACTTTGAAAATAAAAATTTGGAGAATACTCGTGCGGGTATGATCGTTAGTTCGTAGCTTTATTCGTCTAATTTGTCCATGGTGGTAAAATACTTTTTCTAAGAAAATTTCTCAATTGAAGTATGAGACCGTGTTTTCTTCTAGATATTGCCGAAATAATGACTTTTGCCGTTGGAATACCAGAAAATCGTGGACATCACTTTTTCAACCGATAGGATCGTCTCTGCTTTTTATACCCTGAACAGGGTATATTTAGTTTGTCACGATGTTTGTAACACCCAGAAGGAAGCGTCGGAGACCCATAAAGTATATATATAAATGATCAGTATGTTGAGCTGAGTCGATTTAGCCATGTCCGTCTGTCTGTCCGTCTGTCTGTATATATACGAACTAGTCCCTCAGTTTTTAAGACATCCTTTTGAAATTTTGCAAACGTCATTTTCTCTTCAAGAAGCTGCTCATTTGTCGGAACGGCCGATGTCGGACAACTATAACATATAGCTGCCATATAAACTGAACGATCGGAATCAAGTTCTCATATGGAAAACTTTCGCATTTGCCAATGTATCTTCACCAAATTTGGTATAGATTATTTTCTAGGGCAAAAATGTAGTATCCGAGAAAATTGTTCAGATCGGTTAACTATAGCATATAGCTAGCATACAAACTGAGCGATCGGAATCAAGTTCTTGTATGGACAACTTTCACATTTGACAAGATATATTCACGAAATTTTGTATATATTATTTTCTAAAGCAACAATGTAATCTCCGAAGAAATTGTTCAGATCGGTTAACTATAGCACATAGCTTTCATACAAACTGGACACATATTTACTAACAGAAATGCACTTGTAAAGGGTATTTAGCTTCGGTGCAACCGAAGTTAACGTTTTTTCTTGTTTCTAAGTAGGTTCGTTGGGTACAGTCTACCAGTCGGAACGTTTAGTATTTTAATTTACTTCGCTGCGATTGGTGAAGATATTTTTAATGGTGATATTCCTCCTTTTCTAGATCTTAGATTGATTAGTAACCTGTAAAGTTATAAATGTGTTAATACTAGTGCATCCACCATGACGTTTCACATGTTATGGCTCTGGAATAAGTTAAATATGTACTATTAAAATAAAATATTGAACCCCGTTTTGATTTTATTGAGATAAAAACTATTCTATCTTTTAATTTGCTTCAATGTGGAAACAGTTTGCAAAATTTTACTAAAATCGGTTCAGTAGTTAAAGAGTTTATCCCGGACAAAATGCGATATGTAATATTTTACATACAAATAACGTCACGGCATCAATTTCAATGAAAACCGACACTTCAGTATGACTATAAATTGACCCAGTATATATTCGTTTTACACCAATTGTGAATTAATCACAAAATTCTCAGCGCCTTGCTGACCTTTCCGCTTTATTTTCTCTAAAATAGATGTGTATACGATTAAAAACTACGTATAAAAATATATGTAAATAACACTAAAGCAAATCTTTGCAATGTGCTTTACTTTTTGACGCTTGGCAGCTGCCTTGTCTTTGTCCTGACACCAGTGCGGGCACTCTTTGTAGAAGATTCTAAGTGTTACGCCTCGTAAACTCTTAGATTTATTGCTTCAACGCTCGTTCCGGTGTACAATTTTAGTTGGCACTTATTTTGAAATAGTTCAGCAGTCACCAAAAGCAAAAAATGTTTAAGATATAAGTGGGGGCATACAAAGATTAAAATTAATAAGCACTGCTACTGGTATATTTGTTAATTAATAAAATTTAATGCTGAGCATTGTAATAATATATTTTTATGAAACTGTAGTTGTTAAGAATAGTAGTTTTTAGTAACAGAAACTAGTAGAGTAATCTGTGCCAAGTGTCACATAGAAATTATCAGAGAAATCGTAGTGTTTAGCACCTATACAATCGTCCTTCTGAAGTACATAAAATGCATTCGGCGGTGAGTGTAATTATTCAACAAAGAAGTTTCATTAAATTTTGTATACGGAATCAAATATCTGCTACCGATACTTTCAGAATGCTGCAAAAGACCTTCGATGATAATTGTTTGTCGCCAGCAAATGAATTTTTGTTGGTACAAATTATTCAAAGAGGGTCGAGCAAGTGTTGACGACGACCCACGTCGAGGATGGTCATCAACAGCAACTCATAATCAACGCATCAATAAAATAAAGAAATTGAGAATTGACGGTTAACAGTCAGAGATCTTACTGGCATCGTTCGATTATCAGAAGGATCGGTAACAACCACGTTACAAGATCATTTGAGCCTAAGAAAAGTGAAAGCACGTTTGGTGCCAAAATCACAAATTTTTTTTCGAAAAACAGCATCGCATTAACGGCTGCGAAACAATGCCTTCCGACTAACAGGATGTCATGAAATGCATTTTTACTGCAAATGAGTTTTACGACCCGGAAATAGACGATCAATTGGCCGTGTATCGTGGCAAAGGTGAGCCGAAGCCAGAAAAAACCCGTCGAGGCAGGTTTAAAGTCAATATTATTTTGAGAGATTCCTTGGATTATCGGGGTGTGGTACCCTCTGAATCCTTTCCGACCGGCCAAACTGTCAGGAAGGAATACTATCTAATGTTGTACGTCATTTGCGTCAAGTACTCGTAAAATAAGGCCAAATTATTCGTCGATCAATCTTGGTATTAGTATTAGGTATATGCTTTATCTTACCCATTTTGGATATAAAGTTAAGCTGTCATCGCAAAAAATAATTTCCGGAATTTCAGTACTAGACCTCACAGATTGACCGATATGTACAGTAAAAAATCAGACGTGCAGACGTCAGAGTCTGGGGTCCACATATTTGTATCTGTTTCTGCTAGAAGCACACAGGAATTAGAAGATTGGAATACTAAATATTGTGAACATAGCGACATTTTAAACCGACTAAAATTAGTAAATTAGACTATATTCTACCTAGCCTATATTTCAATAGCCACTTCCGGGTGAGGATACTTCTACTACTAGGATACAGAAAGGAGCTATATACACGGATAGTCAGGCAGCACTGCTGGCCTTGTCGGCGCCACTTATTAATTCCAGCATAGTTAACAATTGCAGAAAGGCTTTAGCTCACTGGCAGGTCCTTGATTTAGGCTTCCGGTCACAGGAAACTTTTCGGTAACGAAAAAGAAAAGCTGCTTTTGGGAGTTACTAACTTTTATACTCTATTTTGCCAGAGTAGATAGGAACGAACTACCGACTATTATTCTGCTACTTCATTGGTGTAGGCACCGTTTACGCGGTTATAGCCGAGTTTACAACAACGCGTCGAGTCGTTCTTTCTTTTCGCTAATTGGCGCCAATTGGAAATTCCACCTATCCAGGTTATTCTTCACCTCATCTTTTCAATGCACTAGAGGTCTTCCCCTTTCTCTGCTTATCCTGGTGGGTCCTGCGTCGAACACTGTCAGAACCGGAGTGTTTCATCCAATATGACGACATGACCTAGCCAACGTAACCGCTGTCTTTTTATACTCTGAACAGAGTATATTAAGTTTGCCACGAAGTCTGTAACACCCAGAATGAAGCGTCGGAGACCCTATAAAGTATATATATAAATGATCAGTATGTTGAGCTTAGTCGATTTAGCCAAGTCAGTCGGTTTGTCTGTCCGTCTGTCCGTCCATTCGTCTGTCCGTCCGTCTGTCTGTCCGTCCGTTCGTCTGTCCGTCCGTCTGTCCGTCCGTCCGTCCGTCCGTCCGTCTGTCCGTCCGTCCGTCCGTCCGTCCGTCCGTCCGTCCGTCCGTCTGTCCGTCCGTCCGTCCGTCCGTCTGTCCGTCCGTCCGTCCGTCTGTCCGTCCGTCCGTCCGTCTGTCCATTCGTCTGTCAGTCTGTCCGTCCGTCTGTCTGTCCGTCCGTCTGTCTGTCCGTCCGTTCGTCTGTCCGTCCATCTGTCCGTCCGTCTGTCTGTCCGTCCGTTCGTCTGTCCGTTTGTCTGTCTCTATATATACGAACTAGTCCATCAGTTTTTAAGTTATCGTTTTGAAATTTTGCAAACGTCATTTTCTCTTCAAGAAGCTGCTCATTTGTCGGAACTGCCGATATCGGACCACTATAACATATAGCTCCCATCGACTGCGGTATTCGTCGTTGCCAATGCGCAAAATACCATAAATACTCCGAAGAATTCTCTCGAAACTCGTAGCGCCGACTCATCAGATGTTAACATCTGGGGATGATGAGTGACTTTTAGAGTTTGGTCGTTGATCATCGAAAGATGACTTTATTGCACAATTGCCCCCTCAGTTCGAAGTAGCAATCAAAAGAATTGCCAAGAAATCGCGGTCAGAGACTCCACACATGACTCCATCCTCCAGAATATCATTAACTAATTATAATTCGCAACCTTGGAAAAATAGGAGTAGTTCCAGACGTGTATAGGATAAGTTGCTGGGGAACGTTCAACCATTTTCAATTTATTTACTCAAACGGAATGCAACTTTGAAGAGTCACCGACATATAATCTGCCAAGAGGAATCCGATTGGACTCCCTTTAAAGACTCTTCGCGCCATTTTTCTCAAGGTTGCATAACTCAGGTTCTCTCATATGTGTTTGCATGTCTCCACTTAATTTTCTTGTTCCGCATCGATAAAGCATACTTAATAAACATATAAAAATCAAATTGCGCCAAGCAAACAACATTTGTGGAATTCCAGCTAAACCACACATATGCATACATATGAACACAAGCACGCTCACATACATACACTCAGACATAATAACTGTATTCAACGCTTTAAGCACAGCTACAATCAATTCGAGCCCTTTCTTGTTTTCCCCAAACGAAAAGCTGCTTGACAGATGACAGCCAGACATGTACTATATATATGTGTGTGTGTATATAGTAAGTGAGAGTACATAAATGTATGTATGAGTGTGCACACGCCCTCACAGTGCGTGCAAGTGGATGAGTCCGTTTAGTGTATGGAAAGTCAATCAGTCGGCGCCCCTGACAGCGAATATTGCAAGTTGAGGAATTTTCAATTTATTTCAAATTTTGATCGATCCAAAGTCGTTGATGTGGAATGGAAGTAAATTTGCCCCGTGGGTGAAATTTCGCGTTTTCCGTGCACCCACTCTAAGCGCAGCCGAATTAACCCTACATAAGAACATTCTTGAACTTTGGAAATTTGCGAATTCCCCTCGAAAAAATGTATAAATATGCAGATATACCGGCGCTTATGTATATACATATATACATACTTATGCATGTGTGTGGCTGTGTGTGCGTAGTCGACTGTTATAAATTTGCTGTCCTAGAATTTCAAATTTTGCTGCGACGTGAAATTTTGGTATTTGAATTTTCGCGCGGCTTAACTCTTGATGATTCGCATATACACACACACACACATACAAACGTACATAAATTGTTGTCTGAGTTATTGACTGCGCAGCACCCGAAAATTTGTCGGAAATATGAATACTTTATTAATAATACACACTAAACTTTATTGCGAAACACATTATTTGCTTTGCTTTGCAAAAAAAGAGAAACGTGAAAAAATTTCCTAAATTTACTTCCATCTTTACAGTGTGCAGTGAAGAATTCTTAAGGTGGTTACCAAAGGATTTTTCACTTACCGTACATTTGGCATCAACTGTGGCAAAATTCACGCAAAGGACGGTGGACCCACATACTGATTCCGGACGTACATTCGTTGCTAGATAGACGACTTGGAAACCTGAATTCCTAACTGACACAAATACTCAATGAACATGGGAGCTTTCGAAGCTACCTTCAGAAACATGGTCATGACTTTGGTTCATTTTGTCCGACTCTGACTCTGAATACGTACTCTGTCATTGCTTTCTGTTTTTAAGTATAAGACAAAAGCTGAAAGCCACACTTGGAGCTAGTCGAACGGTGCAAAATTTGACTGCACTTTCTCGTATGTGCGAGTACTCTGTAAAATGGAAAGCTGTCAGCGAAGTGGCAGCTTGAGCTATAATAAGGTTGAAACATTTACAACAGCCAAAAAAAAACGTCTGTCAGTCCATACAATAGCTTATACTTAAATGTCTTCTTCTCTCTCATGATGTATTACTTAGACTAGTGGTCCCATGGGAAAAACAGAAGATGGGAGTAGGTAAGGTTTAGCGGATTAAAATCCCATACTTCGGTTTTCGATGTTTCTTCCTACTGTAAAAAAAGAATAAAAACACCGAACAGCTCAGAAAACCACACGGTTGAGTTATGTGATGGCCAATAATAATAAACTTGTATGCGTCAGTGGAACTCTTAGAGCAACGCCAAATCAGGCACGAAACATTATTGGTACTGGTTGATTTTCAGTTCGAAGGACTCCAGTCTATCAGTCGGAACATTATAAAATACTTAATAACTACCATTCCCTCAATACCACGATTTTCATATACCTTTAGAGTTTAAACTCAAATTCGGTCTCCAATATTGCGTTTGCTTCCAGAAAAGAGTAAGCATCTAACGGATTAGTCCAGACTAGATAATCAAGTAGGGGTAGGGGAGTATTATACCAGAATCGCCTTACAACTACCAGATCACTACAGTATCTTCAAAGCTCAGATTACAGCAATTAAAGAAGGTCTTCTTCTTCTAACAAAAAGGTGCTTACAACAAAAAAAAAAAAAAAAAAACATACCACTGTTTTTTAGGTTGGTAGTACTGTTAGTCACATTTATGTCAAATTTCATGTCTAAATATTCATTAGTGTTTGAGATACGTGTTGTTTTGTGAGCTGCTAAAAGTGAGTTTTTCGTTTTTTGCGATGTCGAAATTTGTTGAGCAAAGAATTTGCATTAAATTTGGTTTACGGAATCAATTTTCTGATGCGGATACGTTGAGGATGGTGCAGAAGGCCTTTGGTGATGTCTAAGTGGTATAGTGAGTTCCGGCCGTAAACGTGTCGAAGAAGAAGAACATCCAGGGCGACTATCAACCTCAACCGACGAAGTTCACGTTCAAAAAATTAAAGAATTGAAATATGGTATTGAATTTTGCATGTGTTTATTTACTGTAGGTTGGTTGATTGGTTGAAAAAGGGTGGCGCAAAAACGCCTGCTGGCGGTGTTCACCCTTAAGCCATAGTACATAACTGTGTGATATGTTCTGTATTGTTATATTTCCAAGACTTGAGGTGTTTCTATGGGGTTCTTTGCTCCAAACCAATCTTGAAGAAGGTGAATGGTTTAGGGCGGCTTACGGGAATTGTATTTCAAACTGACTCAGAGCGGTCTGACTTTTTGTTTCTTTCTACGCCCATATGACTGGGCATCTAGGTGATTCAGTTTTGTAACCAAAAGGTCACATATTTTATTTATTATAATTGTAATAGCTTCAAACTACAGTTAAGAAGAATATTTGCAGCATTATTCCTGATTTTACATTGTTCTTTTGTGTAGAAAATTCTATACAATTATAGAGGTCCTCACATAACTTTCGAGAAACTGCATGATGCTCGATAAGCAATCTCATTGAAAACAAAATCATTTCGAGATCTCTCACAAATTGAGGTACAGAACTCAAATAGTTATCCAATTTTATTGCAACTAAACACTCATTTTGCACGTGTGCATTTGATTAACCTTTACGTGTAAATAACAACAATTTTCGTCAACTTATAACACTTGAGGCTTTAATCTTTCTGAAAAATATGTTGGGCGTCATTGTGGCACGCGACAGTGTCGCATTTCATTTGCATTCATTTTGAAACGTTTCCGGTTTACATCAATTAACTTCGTGCGCACAATCGCAGTCGGTTAATATGTATGTCGGATAAGTGTATCGGTGACCATATGTTTAGTTTACTGGAATGAAGTTATGAGGACAAACAAGCTTTGGTGCAACCGGTTGCTACATTTGCATAAACGTGTGCTTAAGTATTTTAGTAATGAAGTGCAAAGGAATTAATATCAAGGCACGAAAATGTTAAGTCACTCATGTTTTGAAGAGCTAATTTTTCGATTACCTGAGTTTCCATCTTCACTAAGGATATATTCAGTTACTTAAATTCTAGTAGCGCCATCTATACGTCAGGCCGTGGAGTTTGCAACTGACCCGTTAATTCTGACCAAATTTTGTCTGTTTTTATACCCTGAACAGGGTATACTAAGTTTGTCACGATGTTTGTAACACCCAGAAGGAAGCGTCGGAGACCCTATAAAGTATATATATAAATGATCAGTATGTTGAGCTCAGTCGATTTAGCCATGTCCGTCTGTCTGTATATATACGAACTAGTCCCTCAGTTTTTACGATATCCTTTTGAAATTTTGCAAACGCCATTTTCTCTTCAAGAAGCTGCCGATATCGGACCACTATAATATAGCTGCCATATAAACTCAACGATCGGAATCATTGTCGCATTTGACAATGTATCTTCACCAAATTTGGTATAGACTATTTTCTAGGGCTAAAATGTAATATCCGAGAAAATTGTTCAGATCGGTTAACTATAGCATATAGCTACCTTACAAACTGAACGATCGAAATCAAGTTCTTGCATGGACAACTTTCACATTTGACAAGATATATTCACGAAATTTGGTATATATTATTTTCTAAGGCAACAATGTAATCTCCGAAGAAATTGTTCAGATCGGTTAACTATAGCATATAGCTTCCATACAAACTGGACACATAGTTACTAACAGAAATGCACCTGTGAAGGGTATTTAGCTTCGGTGCAACTGAAATTAACGTTTTTTCTTGTTTTTCTTTAATATAGTAATAAATAATTTATTGTGCTAATTTAATTCAATAAAAAGTTCGAAACAGGTGGCAACCTCTTAAAAAATATTTCTAAGTGGAAACTGTAAACATCTTCAGTGTCATAACCATATTTTAGTTTTTATTAAATTTAAAAATTTTACTTGGTAGATATTTTCAAATCGGTGGCAACGCTTCCTAGAAACTACTTTCAACTGCAAATTGCTAAATTCGTAGTTTTTCATACATGCGATATATTATTTCGTTGATATCCATATTTTATGCTATACTTGTGTTATTTAAGTGTTTTATTTTATTAACTCAAACAGGTGGCAACACTTCTTAGCGTAATTTTCAAGTGTGATCTATTTTAAATATCTGCAATTTGATGTACATATGGACACTGTAATCTTGGTCTTATAAATAATTTTACGTTTAAATTTAAATTTTCAAAAAGGTGGCAACCCTTTTTAATTCTTCTTTTGTTTTGTTTTAGGTAATCGCTATAAATATTTCTAGTCAACTTTGTTAACAGTAATTATTCTTACTATTGTAAACACGGTCTTTATAGTTCAAATGTGACGGTTTTTCGTTGCGTTAACTAATTTCGTTGCAGGTTGTCAGCTTTACTGCTGTGCTTAAGGAAGTTTGTATTCATATTTGTCGTATGGGATGACTTAAATCACTTTATATATTTACCAGGGTCTCATAGGAGTGTTTATGGTGAGTATGTACGTTAGGGTGAGGCTAAAAAACTTCCAATTCTCTTTAAAATTGAAACGAAGTATTTTTTCAAGTAGTTGAAAGTGAGATATGATTTTTTCTCCATCATAAGAAGAAGAAAATTGATAACAGTAGGAGCTCTTGCTTAGAGAATCTTTCATAGACTTGTCTACCAACCAAAGTACGAAACACATTGGGTTTTTTTTGACCCACCCTAATGTGCATAGCCTTCACTTCTCTGAATTCAAAATTTTAAAGAACGAACCGTCAATAATAACTTCTTCTTTTGCGTGAACTTCTACACTTGACTCCAGCCTCCTGTCAATAATCTCTTAAATGACATTTCCGAGAACTCGAATGATTCAAATTTACGATATACTCGTGTAGAGAAATGTCTAAACGTGTATAATATTAAGTTTCCGTTCGATTTCGGTTATGCTTTAGTCAGGTATTTAAGTAGACAATTATATGTGACAGTCTTGCTCCGCCGTCAAGTTCCAATTATCACTGCACCGGTATCACTTTTTAATTTACTCGAGTCTCTTCTAATACCCAAAGGGCAGTACAGCGATATCCCTGTAATGCTGTAGGATGAGGCCTCAAGTGACGGCTATATATAAGAAAACAAAAACAATCAACCCATACACATGCACACACATTTATATAAGTATATGTGTACTTAAAAACAAAAGTCACATCATGGTAGAGAGTTGGAAGCTGTCGCCGCCGCAGCAGAGCTCATCTTATCCTCATCAATTCGTATCGCGCGGTTGCCCTCCAGGGATCAAATGCAAATGAGTATCAATAAAGCATCACATTGCAGGCAGAGCAACACAAAAGCGGCGGCGCTACCCAACGGTCGATTGATGGAGCGGCAGACGGCAGGCGGCTGTCGAAAGACGGCAAGCGGATGGCGGCATTCGCGAAAACAACAACAATGCTTGGAAGCAGTTGATGACGGCAGCCGATGATTGCAATGCGAGCAGGAAGAAATTTGATCAGCGCAGATACGATGCGCCTTGGCTCTTGCGCGAGACGCGTTGAGTATAGCGGCACTTCAACTTCTAATGATTTCAAGAAGCGCGAAGTGTAGCTATGCAATCGATTGCGGTTCACTTGGCTGACAGGATGTTTAATGGACAAGTTTAAGTAAAAGTGACGCGACATTTCAACGGTCGGCACTCGCTGGCGCTCTGGCGCTCTGCCGGCTGGCTGACTGCGAAGGCGCACTTTAACCGAGATAAGTTTGATGACTTCATTTAAAATCCATTATAAGAATTACCGTTGGCTATTTGGTGAGAAAAAAAGCGTGATTCCTTCCACCCTGCACTGCAAAAAAGTGAAATTATTATTTTGCCAGCATTTGCATAATTTGTTGCTTTTCTTGTTTTTGCGCATGCAATTTGTGTGGCTTTGTTTATCGAGGGATTACAAGGTGTAGGCAGGAGTAATCATAAATGGTAATGCTGCATAACGGCGCTTTCCACTTATAATTGAACTTGGTATTTTGCTGGTTTGAGCCGCTTCTTCAAATCGTGAGATTATCTTGAGTTTGTATACTCTTCAAGAGGCTGTGTAAGGTGTTATAACTCTGCGAGGCCTAAATCCAACCAACTTTTCAATTTCAGAAGTTTTTGTCGACGTTTAGAAGGGTTGAATAGTTTCTGGCACAGTTTCAAGAATGCATGCCTAATTAACAGATACTTTGTAACGACTATAGAGCGCTGAACGCCGTGACAGTACCGGACCGTTACCCGTTGCAGGACGTTTCTGCAATCTTAGCCGGTAAAATTGTGTTTCAAAGATTGATCTTTGAAAAGCTTCTCATCAAGAACCAACACATCCCTACGAAATTTGCAAAACAGCAACCATAACGCCGTTTGAATTTTATGACCCCACTCATATGATGCTTGGATTAAGAAACACCCCTTAAACTATCCAACGCCTAATTAACGAGATCTTGTGAGGTTTAGACTCCGTTTTCACGTATCTTGACGACGTTTGTATTGCATCAATGTCCCTTGACGAGCATAAGGCACATCTTTGTTTAGTCTTCAGCCGTTTGAGAGACTTCACTGAAGCATCAATGTCTTAAAACCAAACTTTGGAGATTCCGAGCTTGAATTCTTGGTTCATTCAAAAACGAAAGATGGGATCCGCCCAGTTTAAAGCCGTACGCAGTATACAGTCGGAATTGCGTACCTACTTAACGCAGATCCCAATTTTGACCTTCGCTAACCAACTCATGCGTTTTTGGCTATCCTGAACTTTTATCGTTGATTCTTGCGAAACGCCCTGGAACATCAAGGATCTAGTAACAAAAAAGAAATGACAATAGAACTCTAAACGTCACTTCGAAACCTGTAAAACTCAATGCAGAACTATCACTATGAATAGCCCGACTTCACAGCCTTTCTTCATCTTCCATTCGGTTGTGCAATGTAGATCATTGGACGTCTTATCTGTCAATTATTTTATTGGGGTTACATGCAACTTTTGAGAAGGGTGTACACCTTCGGAGCTCGTTTACGATGCAACCCTTCGTCTTCCTTCGGATTTTATTATGGACGGAAACAGCTAACCAAACGTGGAGACAGTTAAAGATCTACGTCGCATCATGCAAGAGCTACAGCCCGTCATATTTTTGGCATACTCCAACAAAATCGTTCACTGACAGCAAGCTGGAATCAAGCTACTACGTCTTTATTTAAGATGAGTCCATTCGGCCATCAATATTGACACCCTACAGATACCCATTCAAGGTTGTCGGCCGCACTCCTAAAAACTTCGTTGTCAAAGTCAACCCTAGCAAGGTCAAAGTTTCAATCAAACATGTAAAGCCCGCCTGAATCGCAACATTTACGGCTCTTTAGGAGGGGTACTGTGGCGGAGTCACTTTGCGGGCAGTGCAACTCTGACAATGCCTTAAAATTGCAACTCTAAAATAAAAAATCTTATTTGTTCTGGCAACCCTTATTTTCCTGTTTCCTTTTTGTAAAACTAACTTTTTTAAATTGTTGAAAATTTCATTTCAGTCCAGGTCTATAAATGTAGCACTATTTCCAAGCAAATCCCAAACCATACTGATCGCTACCAGAAATGTACTGTTACATTTGACCCCCAATTTTTGAATGACGTAGTCGCAGGTGACGAGTCATTTTCTCATTCTCTTTAAGTATGATTCTAATACAAAGAGGCAATCTATCCTCGTCCAAAAAAGAGAAGAACGCGAAAATCAAAAGTGAAAACGATACTCATTGCCTTTTTTGACATCAAAGCCATCGTCCACTATGAATTTGTTCCTCCTGGACAAACCATCAACGCCAAGTTTTACGTGGAAGTTCATAAGAGACTCAAATAAAGGGTCAAGCGTGTTCGACAAGACATCGCAGCCGATTGTAAGTTGCACCACGACAACAACACTGCTCAGCGATTCTGCAGTCGCCCTACAGCCCAGATGTGGCCCCTCCGGACTTTTTTTTGTTTTCTTGCCTGAAAAGTCCGATGAAAGGCAAGCCTTTTGAGACGACAGAGAGCAGCATGCATCTCGGCTCTCAAGGCTATTCCGGAGAATGCCTTCCGTGACGCCTTCAATGCTCGGAAATCGCGCTGACAGCACACCATCGACGCAGAAGGAGCCTATTTTAAAAAAATTTTAACGGTTGGTTCAATAATTTTTTTCAATTAACTTAGTCCTATTACTTTCCGGACAAACGCTGTATATCAAAATTGCCAGACAAACTTTTGGCGTGTCAAACAGACACTAACTTTATGGAGATCAATTTTTACAGGAAAATAAAGTGAGTTGTATCAATGTGCGAAAAAACATTTATTGATTCGCTTTGAGCTCGCAGTTTATACGATTCAATCCAAGTCAAATTTGATCTTGAAAATACCGACTTCAGTATAAAGGTTTTACAAGTGTTGGAGAGATAAGATTCCTACAATTTAAAGACAACCCTCCATATCTCAAATCAAGAAATGCTTCTTCATTTCAAAATTTTTCTGCGATTTTACTCTGCCCGCTTAGAATCGACAAGGGCTAGTTGCCGTCTCCATACACTTGGCCATAGCAGCTACCATTTCTAAGGTTACTAACGGTTGTGCTCGCACTTATTTCCTCCTTACTCGCTCTATTTAAATATTCCTGCAAAATGCAATAAATAAACTCTTCTGCACGCTCTACGCAACTGCTGCGTTGCTCCCGATTAATCTCATTACATTATGTCACATCACGTTTGCTTCGAGGATACTTTTTGTTGGACTTTATTGTTGTTGTCATTGCTGCATATTTTTCGCTTTTATTGATACAGCCGTTCGGCATTAATTGGCGCTGGAACTTGTTGAAAAGTTTGCTGTTAAGCGATACATAAATAAGGCATCGCTTCAGCTACATATTTACCATATAAAGAAGTATAGGGTGCCTTTGCAGGGGAAAATATTATTTAATAGAATTCAAAAATATTTCTGTGTTGCTTCTTAGACATATTATATATAGTGTTTATAGAGGATGTTTTAGAAATATTAACATGTCTAGAGGGATAACTATCCAGACAGCTGCCAAAATCTTTTTAATTTCCATGTCATTATCAAATATTCAGGTAGTGAAAAAAAAATAATCAAGAAGCTGTATTGACGTAAATATTCAAGTCACGAGTCAACCTATGTTGCACCTAGGCCACCAACGTTGGCTTCCGTAGAGGTCTTTTTTTTTAGGATACTTCAAGTCAGTCGTTCAGATGCTTATACCAGCTAAAGCAGTCTGGTAGAAAACCAACATTCGCTACATTACCGAGAAAGTAAGCCTTGTGTATGAAAAAAAATGGAAGAGAAAATTTTTCTGTGAAACAAAAGCTCTAGACCTCTATTAAAGCACCTTGTATATTGTTTTGAACGTTTTGCGTGGGACATATTATTGAAATTTTTAACGATTTTTACATTATGTCCAAAAAAGTTTGAAATTCATATCGCTCTCGCTTCAAAACACTTGAGTTCCATAGAACTGGTTCTGTTTACTGTGAATAAAAAGTAGTAAGACTTTTTAATTTACATTTCGTACGAAAACCCATTCGTCGAAATACTTCTTTACTAGGTTGGCATAACTGTCAGTAACAGCTCTGCCAAATGGCACATCAATATAATCATTAGGCTTTGGTATGCGCTTGTCTTCCTGAAGTACATGAAGTGCATTCGGCGATTTTTACGATGAGTGAAATTATTCAATTAAATTTTATGTGCGGAATCAAATTTCTAGTGCCGAAACGTTTAGAATGTTGGGAAAGGCCTTCGGTGATAGTTGTTTGTCGCGAGCAAGTATTTTTAATTGGCCAAATTGTTTGGGGTCGAGAACGCGTCGATGACGAACCTCGTCCAGGACGGCCATAAACATCAACTGATATGATATTTACAGTTTTCTTTGATTATCGATACGTGGTGCATTTCGGACTCCTTCAGATCGACCAAACTGTCAACAAGAATTACAATTTGAGTGTTATGCGTCGTTTGTGCGAAGTTATTCCTAAAAAGAGGTTAGAATTAGTGGCCGACAACTCTGGGTGTCGCATACTGCATTAATTCTGCGTGAGTTTATGGCCAAATTTTCAAACCAATATCTCACCGAAACTGTCGTATTCGCCAGATTTAGTTCCGTGTGACTTCTGGGTATTCAGCAAATTCAAAGAACCGCTCCAACGGAACCGTTTGGAGTTAATTGAAGATATTTAACGAGGCATTTAATTTTGCCATCGAAAGGATATGAGGGAGCTTTAAAGGAGTCGGTATGGAAATTGGCCGATGCCATCTCTCGAGACTTTGACCGAAAATAGCGGTTAGTGTATGATACATACAATTAAAATGAAGGCAAAATCGTTCTCTTATAATGTTATGTCTGTATGTTGAAAATAGATTGAATCGGACAAATACTTCCTTTAGTCCCCTTGTACTTAACACAAAGAATTTCGAACTGCCAGTGACTTTATATTTAGGTGTGTTTAATGTATGTATGTTTGTGCCTAAAATAGATAAATTTGAGCGAAAACTTGACTTGCCCCCTATATATGTATGTACTAATATCAGGATTTTGGAGCACTCGCCTGACTATAGCCTATATGATTGGTTTTTTAGAGTACGTGGCATGTTAATATAGTATAGTGTTGGGAATTTAATATAAAGGATTGTCAATGCTACCTCAACTCCCATCCTTATATATGAAAATCATGTGTCACGTTGTTTGTCCGCAATGGACGCCTAAACTACTGAACCGATTTTAAATTTGATTGCACACCGTGTGCAATTTGATCTAACTTGAGAGACAGGATAGCTTATATCTCAATATATAATCGCAATACTATATTATTAAAAATTATTTGTCTTTTATTTGCCTATTATTTCGATCCTCTGGTTGAAGATTTTTTTTTTTTTTTTGCTTTGGTTCTTCCAAGCGTATAAAATGTTCAATTGCACCAGAACTTAGCCCTTCCCTACTTATTTTCATTATTCTTGCTAACATTTTATCACTATTTTCACATTACAATACAATTTATATATTAACTCCCCTGCTAATAAGCATTAAAAGTTCCTTTGTTGGTTTTCATATTGACATTTCAGCAAACAAGACATAATGGAAAGTGGAATAAAAGCATTATCTAAAGCGTGTCATCGATTGAGTGGAAAAT
Organism: Bactrocera correcta; assembly: GCA_027475135.1. Lineage (NCBI taxonomy): Eukaryota > Metazoa > Arthropoda > Insecta > Diptera > Tephritidae > Bactrocera > Bactrocera correcta. The sequence goes on along the minus strand of CM050323.1, from coordinate 7,817,848 downwards.
TTGTGTTTTGTTTTTGCTTCAGAAAAAATATCTATTATTCTTACTTGTCCACTGTTGCATGCGTAACGGTTTTGCCTATTCATGTTGATTTACATATATTCTTGAATAATGGCTTTGTCTACAATATACATATGTAGATGCATTTGTACGTAGGTTGCCTTTTATATTTCATGATACGAGAACAACAAAAAATGGTAATCATTGAAAATCGCTTTATTGTTTTTCAAAATAATTATTCTACATTAAGACATATATACTTTTGCATGTGTTTGAACCACTTTTTGAAGCACTTTTGCCACTCTAATTGACGTATATCCAAAACATATGTCCTAAACACATCAACCGCTTCCTCAGTTGTCGAAAAACGTTGAATTCTATGTTTATTTTTTACGAACGGGAGCAAAAAGTAGTCACTTGGTGCCAAGCCAATACAATACGCAGGATGACTTGTCAAATCGATGTTTTGAGTGCTCAAAAATGTAGTTGCTTCAGACGATGTGTGAGAGCTAACATTGTTGTAATGAAGACTTATCAATCTTCGGCAGTTGGTTCTCCTGATTTCTTGAAAGACAACTGGCAAACAAATAGTTGTAAATCATTAAACATTTATGGTTCCCTCGACCAATCGCCATAAAGCGCCTGTTAAGCGATTGACAAATTGTCTGGGATACGACGTGAACAAATTTTTTTGTAGTCAAATGTTAATGCAATATTGAATGCTTGCTAGTCCCATTAATGCCTAAAGTCTCAATTTCACTATGGGACTTATGAAAATCTTGCAATATTAGTTTGTACACAGAATCAATGGTTTCCGAAACAGCAACTGATTTTAGACGATCATCCCGAAACTCGTCTTGCAGTGACTTACGACCTCAATTAAATTCACCATACTATCGATAAGCAATAGTCCTTCATGGAGATTAATTGCAAAAAATTGAATTAAGTTCGTGAAAAAAATTATCGAGCGAAAATATTAGCGAATTAATTTAATTTTTTGTTCGAGAAGAATATTTTAAGTTACTGTGAACAACACAAATAGCATTTCTAGCTTTGGTCTATCAAGTCGACAAAAATTGCTTGTTAATCGCTTATATTTTCTATATGCAATGGTTAGCAACTCGATTGAAAAAGGATTTAAAATCAAAATAGTGTTTAACGGATAAGGTTTATTAAGATATATTGCTTCGATCAGTTCCCTTGTGTATACTTTTATGTATTTCAGTGAAAGATGTAGACCAATTTTATTCGAAATATTTCAATGAAAATAAAAATTTCTATTACTTCGGCCTATTTTAAGGCCTCAAAATCATCGGCTACCAATTTTTTATAATTTAGCTTTTCTTTTCGTATCGATATATATATCTATATCTATATCTATATCTATATCTATATCTATATCTATATCTATATCTATATCTATATCTATATCTATATCTATATCTATATCTATATCTATATCTATATCTATATCTATATCTATATCTATATCTATATCTATATCTATATCTATATCTATATCTATATCTATATCTATATCTATATCTATATCTATATCTATATCTATATCTATATCTATATCTATATCTATATCTATATCTATATCTATATCTATATCTATATCTATATCTATATCTATATCTATATCTATATCTATATCTATATCTATATCTATATCTATATCTATATCTATATCTATATCTATATCTATATCTATATCTATATCTATATCTATATCTATATCTATATCTATATCTATATCTATATCTATTACTATATCTATATCTATATCTATATCTATATCTATATCTATATCTATATCTATATCTATATCTATATCTACATATATCTACATCTACAAAGTCGGACAAAACTCATTGGACTTATTCGATTCTCACACATATTCCGTTATAACTTTTTACATAGATGCATTAGACGAATAATTTTTTTTGCAAAAGAAAGATCACATATTCTGTATTAAGACACAATGCAATTTTATTTTTCAACTTTTATGTAAAATTTATAAATTATAACAGAATAAAAAAAAGTAAAAAATTCGTGCGACAGTCAGTTCGTTTCCAAAAACAGTTCCTTCAATTTTTTGGTAATCCTTATTCCTCAATTTCAATCACCAAATTTCTCTTTCTCATACCAAATATTCGTATATTTTGTCAAAAATATAAAAAAAAAGTTCCACTTTTAAACAATAGTTTATTCAGTAAATGGTAAGTGATGATAAAAAGTCTCAAAGAGATTCTTCTACAGCCATATTAGCATTCACCTTTTGTGGATAGCCGGCTTGTTGTGTACGCTTTTTCGTGTTTGCTTGTGGGTTTCGTTGAAATTTTAGTGGAGCATAAATAACTTTTTGATTTTCAAGTTTTTTCTTCGGCATTCATTTGTTTCTGCTTGTACAAGCTTTTCATGCCCTTTGACTCTTCTTGTGCTGCTTTGCGGCAAACTGGCTTTTGCATTTAATTCGCTTTTATTTTATTAGCATTGATTGCTCAAAGAAAGTTTCAGCGCCCCAACACAACATCTCGTGCTCTCGGTGGCGGTTCGGTGGTGGCAATAAAAATGTCAAAGCGTTGCTTTATTGAAGTTTGCCTGAGTTATGAGTTGCGGGTCGAAAGTGTACAAGGCAAACGTTTTTCAAGTGTTACATGACAGCAATAAACAAAAGTTTATGCATATACCGTTATGCGCATACATAAGCACGTAGTTTTTTAAGTGGATTTTTTAACTAAGGCAGTACAAATATTGTGTGGCCCACATTATGGTTTCTTTCAATTTGTAGTGCATACAAGTTCTTTATGTATTCGAGAGGATATGAATAGTTGAATATAATTTCATTCTTGTTTGCTGCAGTCGGTTGTGGAGTCTTGTGTGTGCTTCATAGTGGCTATTCACGAAACTAATGTTGTAAAATTGCAATTTCGTCGCAGCCAATTGTCTTCGCCTAGAGGCGGTATAGCACGATGTCATTGAAATTGAGAAGCTAGTGGTCGATTGTGGCTGGGAGTCCCCTTCGAATATGTTAAATCGGATATTCGTATAACTGGTAAAAATACGTGAGGCCGAAATAATGTAATATAAGTATCTAGTTAGCTGTTTTACTAGTTTACTGGAGTAGTTACATACACCATATTGGATTTTCGATGCCTTGAAGAGAAGTAAGTGAGTGAATCACCCAACGTACAACTGGTATAAAACACACTAACAGTCTTAATCAAAAATATTTAGTATCCAAAGATATTATACCAATTCATGCATTAATTCATAGAATTTGTTCTAACTCACTTACCTTAGGGAGTAGCAAGTAACTGGTATAAATGCCATGAACTGACTAAATCAAACAGATATTCAGTTAAGTGAAGGTCTACACAAAGTCGTAAGATTGTAGTAATGAAATAGAGAGAAAATTTCAATCGTACTCTTGGGAATAGTGAAACTAACAGTCAACTGGTATAAACTGGTATAATTTTTTTGTTCGTTATAAATCATTATGTTAGTCCAATGGAGTACCTGCTTAAAGCAAAATCCAAGAATTGACGATTCAAATAAGAACTGGTATAAATCAACTAAAATGTCATAATGAAATATAGATAATGTGGCAGCATTATAAATATGTAAATTATATATTGTGGTAACATCATAAATCTGTAAATTATGTATCTTATTATAAATAAAGGAGTGTGGCAGCACGATCTGCGGCCATGTTGAAGATAAAGAAGAACGAGTGCAGATCATTTAAAAAGAGCGTCCAACATAATAAAAAATTGCTTAAAATATCAGAAGTGGTTGTATTGCGCCCAAAATGTCATCAAACGAGGATTCGCTTAGTTTATACACAGTTGAACAATTAAAATCATGGTTGCGTTCGCTCAAACATAAAACAACAGGTAGTAAAGCCGAACTAATTGTTCGCCTACAAAAAATTCCTGAGGAGCTTCGTGGAAATTTTCGAAACTCCATGGTTGACGTTGACGCTGACGTTGACTGTACGCAAGCCATCATTGCGGAAAAAGAACAAGCTGATGAAATCAACGAAGGAGCGAGCAGTATAAACATCACCGAGGAGTGTGGTGAATTTAGCAATGGGATTGTACCACAATATGACGCAAGTAATCGAACGAGTGTTGAAAAGAAACAAAAAGAGTGTGATGCAAACGAGTGGCGACTTTTAAAAATCGAATTAGAATTGTTGAAGCGTGAGTGTGAACTAAAGAAGATGGAAAATGAACTTCTAATGAGAGAAAAAGAACAGTTGAGAAATAGTGATAATCAAACAAAAAACATTTCCAATAAGCAAAAGTTCGCAGATGTTAAAGAACTTATATCTGAATTTTCTGGTAGTGGTGAATGTCTTAAGCTATGGCAAGCACAACTAAAAAATATCCAGAGTGTTTACCAACTTGATGATAACAACCTAAGAGCATTAATTGCAAATAAATTAAAAGGCAATGCGCTAAAGTGGTTACATTCTCGAGATGACTTGATTTTAATGCCAATCGACAAGTTCTTAAAGGAAATGAGCTCGCTGTTTGAAGAAAAAACAAGCAATTTGATGCTAAAAAAAAAGTTTGAAATCAGGCAGTGGTTGACTACCGAATCGTTTCGAGAATATTTCCAAGAAAAACTAATTCTGGCAAATAGAATTCTAATTGGTGAAGATGAACTTGTAGAATATCTAATTGATGGTATTCCGGATAATACTTTACGTTCGCAAGCTAAAATGCAACGATTTCATGACAAATATGAATTGTTAGAAGCGTTTAGAAATATTCAATTGCCACGATATATATCAAAGAAAATGACAGCAGACAATCAACATGAGCAGTCGAATAATGGACAACAAACAACAAGAGTCGTGAGATGCTACAATTGCAACTCCGTTGGCCATTTAGCAAGTGTATGCCGAAAACCCAAACGAGAGCTTGGTGCTTGTCATGTATGCGCTGAAGTTGGCCATTTAGCAGCAAATTGTCCACAAAGGAAGAGCCGCCCTGTACAACATGTCACAGAATTGATGGAAGGCGATGAATATGTAAGGTTTTTAAATTATGTATTTATTAATTCTAAATTTACTTATAAAACTTTATTAGGATCATTAATTGATACGGGAAGCCCCATTAGCTTTGTTCGCCAACAGTTCGTACCAGATGTAGTAATAAACAGAAAGAACAATGTATTTTTAAAATATAGTGGTATAAACAAAAGTCCATTATCTATTGTCGGAAATGTAAACAGTTTTATCTTTTTCAAAAATAAAAGAATTGAATTAACGATGTTAGTCGTAACAAATGAAACAATGACTCATCCAATTATTTTAGGAAGAGACTTTTTAAGTAAATCTAATTTAAAATTAGAATGTAAAGAAATAGATTCGAATTTCAAAGTCGAAAATAACACATATGATGAAGAGTGTCAAAGATTAATGAAAATTGAATTTGATAACACTAAATTTTCTGTGAATTACAATGAAGTATTGAAAACTGAAGCAAAAACTCCTAATGTTTATATAAAAAATGATAATGTAAGTGTCTATGCAAAACAAAAATTTCTGCAAATATTTCAAGATTATTATATGTGCTGTAAGCGCCCCGATACGCCAAAAATTAGATGTGAGATGAAACTGTTGTTGAGTACAGAAAAACCTTTTAATTGTCCTCCAAGAAGACTGTCATACAGTGAAAAACAACAAGTTAGGGTTGTTTTAGATGACTTAATGCAAACCAAGATAATTAGGCCGAGTAAGTCAGAATATTTTTCCCCCCATTGTTTTAGTAAGGAAAAAAACAGGTGATATAAGGTTATGTGTGGATTTTCGTAGTTTGAATAAGATAACATTGAAAGATAACTATCCCTTGCCTCTTATTGATGATCTGTTAGATAGACTAGCAAATAAATGCATTTTTTCGTTATTGGATTTAAAGAGTGCGTTCTATCACGTAGATATGGTTGAAGATTCGATTAAATACACTTCTTTTGTAACACCGATGGGGCAGTACGAGTTTTTGAAAATGCCTTTCGGTCTGAAAAATGCACCTTCAACATTCCAGCGGTTTGTTAGCCATGTTTTCGATGATCTGATTCGAGCAGAGAAAATTGCTATTTATTTAGACGATATCATGATAGCTACAAGTAATGAAGAAGAACATTTAGACATTTTGCAGGAAGTTTTTAATAAGTTAGTACAAAACAAATTGGAATTGAGGTTAGATAAATGCCGATTTATGGAGTCAGAAATACGCTATTTAGGATATAACATTTCGAGTAAAGGTATTCTACCGGATGAAAAGAATGTAGAAGCTATACTGAATTTTCCTATACCCAGTAACACAAAAGCTGTACACAGTTTTTTGGGCTTATGCTCATACTTTAGAAGATTCGTTAAAGATTTTTCGCGAGAAGCTCAGCCTCTGTACAAACTAATAAAAAAGAATGTTAAATTTACATTTGGGGAAGACGAGTTACAGTGTTTTGAGAAACTTAAAAATAAATTAATTGGGTCTCCTATCTTAGCGATTTACGACCCAAGAGATGATACAGAGCTGCATTGCGATGCCAGCTCTCGGGGATTTGGTGCAATATTATTACAAAAAAAGAGTGACGACAAATTTCACCCAGTCTTTTATTTTTCGAAACGTACCAGCGAGCCCGAATCTAAATACCACAGCTTTGAGCTGGAAACACTTGCAATTATTTATGCACTTCGGAGATTTCGGGTATATCTTCAAGGATTGAAATTTAAGATAGTCACTGATTGCAATTCACTCATGCTAACTTTTAAAAAAGAAGGAAGTAAATCCAAGAATAGCCAGGTGGGCACTCGAATTGCAAAATTTTCAATATGTTCTCGAACACCGTAATGGAAATAGAATGCTCCATGTGGACGCACTTAGTCGCACTTCAAATATCTTAGTTCTTGAAGAAAATACGTTTGAGCAAAATCTGTCAATTTGCCAAAATCGAGATAGGAAAATTATTGAAATCCGGGGGGGAAATTTGGGAAAAAAAGGAAAATGGTGTTTTTGAAATGCGGAATGGCTTAGTTTATAGAAAAAACGGACAAAATATACTATTTTATATACCAAATGAGATGGAAGAACATTTTTTGAGAAAGTATCACGATGAAATGGGTCATATGGGAAGTGATAAAGTTTTCAGTGCTATAATAAAGTCATATTGGTTTCCCAAAATGAAGGAGAAAATTAAACAATATATCTCAAATTGCCTAAAGTGTATTGCCTTTTCCTCGAAGAGTGGGAAACATGAGGGCCTCTTACATAATATACCCAAAGGAAACGTACCTTTCGAAACTGTTCATGTGGATCACTTCGGTCCAGTGTCATTTAAACATTCTAAGAAAAAATATGTATTTTTGGTAATAGATGGGTTCACTAAATTTGTTAAGTTATATGCGGTGTGTTCAGCAGGCACCAGGGAGGTCATGAGCTGTTTAAAATTGTATTTTAGTAGTTACAGTCGTCCAAAGGTATTGATATCTGATCGAGGCAGTGCGTTTACATCAAAAGATTTTGAAAATTTTTTGAAAACAAATAACGTAAAACATGTAAAAATTGCGACAGGATCGCCACAAGCCAATGGACAGGTGGAGCGCGTTAATCGTAGTCTTGCTCCAATGATAGCAAAATTAACCAGCGGTGGCTTTAATTTCAGCTTAGACAAAACTTTACCGGACATAGAGTATGCTTTAAACAATACGATGCATCGAAGTATAGGCACAACTCCAAGCGAACTACTTTTTGGAGTTTCACAAAGGGGAACTGTCGTTGACTTTCTCAGAGAAAGACTAGAAGAAAATGATTTGAATAATAATGAACGTAACTTAGCAGATATTAGGGATAAGGCAGCAGAAAATATTTCAAAGTCTCAAAATTATAATAAATTGCTGAAAGATAAACATCGGACACAAAGAAAGTATATGGAAGGAGATTATGTTATGGTAAAGAATTATATAAGTAATCCAGGTGCATGTAAAAAGATTGCCCCCAAGTTTAAAGGTCCTTATAGAGTTTGCAAAATACTTCCTAATGACAGGTATATACTTAGAGATGTCGAGGGATTTCAACTTAGCCAAATTCCATATGAAGGAATATGGGAAGTAGCAAACATGAAGCCTTGGTTAAACCATGGTCTCCCTAATGAAAGCGTAATCGGGACGATTACATGTCAGGATGGTCGAACTGTGGCAGCATTATAAATATGTAAATTATATATTGTGGTAACATCATAAATCTGTAAATTATGTATCTTATTATAAATAAAGGAGTGTGGCAGCACGATCTGCGGCCATGTTGAAGATAAAGAAGAACGAGTGCAGATCATTTAAAAAGAGCGTCCAACATAATAAAAAATTGCTTAAAATAATAGATATTATATTAAGCGAAATCTGTATAAGATATCTTTTTTTTTCTTTGGAAAATGCCGTATTGCACAAACTATTGCAATAAAATGAAAAAATAATTAGCGATAAAGTTACGGGTGACCGTGCTCCCTAAAAGAGGTGCTCATACAAGCTGCGTTCAATTCGCGTAACTTAAACAAAATATGACGTTTCGAAGATTAAATTGGTATAAGTTGAATAGACTGATATAAAGACATAATAGGTCATATTAAACGGTTACTACAGTATATTGGAGTGTCTGGAAGACCACATCAGAAACGAAAAACAAACCGGAATAATCGAAAATGGAATAAAATTATGCAAGTTGTCTTCATATCGCGTCACTTTAAACTGGTATAAATTGACCAGACTGGTAAAAAGACATAATGGATCATAGAAAATGGTTATTACAGACAATTGGAGTGTCTGAAGGAGCATCACAGAGAAGAAAAGAACTGGTATAATTGGAAATGAAGCAGAATAAAATTATATCACTGCCTTAAAGAGGTAGTCATACAAGCTGCATACAAATCCCTTAATTTTTGCTATGGCATATCAAATATTAAACTGGTATAAATTTAATAAACTGGTATAAAGACAAAATAGATCATAGAAAATGATATTGAAGTGTCTGTAAGACCAGAACGGAGACAAAAAACAAGCTGGTATAACTGCAAGTGGAACAAAATTAAATTATTTCATTACTTTTATATACTCTTCGAAGCATCAAAAAGTTAACGAGTACCCAATCGAACTTCTAATTAGTAGAATGACGCAACCAACGTTATGTAACATAGTATGCGTTTCTTTGACGCAAGTTGAGATATTGATTTATCAAACATTTAGGAGGGGTGTATCGCCCAACAACAACTGGTATAAATCACATAAGTTGTCATAATAAATTAGTTCATTAACAATTAATCAAATAGCAGGTATACTTTTATAAAGCATTCGATCCGCCAAAGCACTGGATTCTACTTCTAAATGGTATAAATGCAATGATGTAAACAAATACATATGGCATAGTGAGCAACAGTGTTATATAACAAACATTTAAGAGTAACGAGTCGAGCAACCAACTGGAATAAATCACATTGGTTATTATATGCAGCAGATTTATAATATTTTTGTGGTCTTCGATTGGCCAAAAACATTAATGAGAAGCGAAATGAATAGTCAACTGGCATAAAATTTTGCACTAATCTAATAAGAGAGTTGAAATATAAAGCGGACACTACTATATTGGCAACAGTCGCTCTTCATACTCTCTACACTTTGCACAATTTTCCAACAGGGCCTCAATAACTGTTTACTTGTACCTGTGTTCGTATTTATTGCATGCTGTATAATACACTTATAGGCTTAAAATCTTTAATGCTCTCGTGTAGAAGCCGCTTTTGATGCAATTTATACGAACCGCAACGTGAATTTTCCTTTTCTTTTTCCAATTTAAATGTAGAAGATAAAAGGTTTCCGCAATTTGCGGTAATTACAGCAAATCACTTTCGCATGCAAGTTGCCAATGAGTATGCGAGCGGCAATGTATGTGCATATATACATATGTAAATAATAGGGTGTCACTTAATTACCGAGTTGATTGTGTTTTTGCAAATGAATCCGGAAATTTTAGTTTTCTCCAAAATTATGGATTCAGGGTAAGCAAGCACTTTATTTTCAATTGATACAATGCTTATATCAAATTTCATATATAGCATAGGATTTTTTTTTTTTTAATTTTCGTTAAAGAAATAAAATTTCATATTTCAGTACAAAATTCTTCGCTCAAAAAAAAAAAAAGATTTTAATAATTTTTTTCATAAAAACATTATTTTTAAAATTATACGCGCTTAAACTCATATATCAAATGACCTGAAGCTTCATACAGGTGTTGTATGCATTCAGTGTTGCTTATACGACATGGTGTCCCAATTGAATATAATACAAACAAAGAATCAAAATATGCTATATAAAATATATGGGAAAAATATAATGTTGAAGCACGACAAATTGAAAACAAAGAGCTTGTTTACTTTGGATTCCGTTTTATAGGACAAAAACGACTAGTACTGGGAACATTCAGTGTTGCTCATACGACATGGTGTCCTGATTGAACACAATACATTTCAGGTACAACTTTAACTGCGTCCAACTTCTAAAGTAATATTTGTAGGAAAGAAATGTTCAGAACTGATTTGTAGCACAAGAAATTTCGTTCTCGGAAATCACTTCTTCAAGGTTGTAGACTTATTTGCTGTAGAGAGAAAAGCTTTATAGCAAAGGATCAAAAAATTCCATTTAAATTATATGGAAAAATATAAAGTGCTTTAGGCACGGGTTAAAATGAAAATAAAGACTTGGATACTTAATTCTAGAGCAAACACTGCAACTTCAGGGTATCTTCTCAAGAACAAATTACTTGTGATTTAACAGATACCATAATATATATATTTACATGTACATTAGGGTGTTTTTTCAAAAAAATTTCATTTTAGGGTATTTTCAAGGAAATTTCATGATGAGATTGAAAAAACTAAATATTAAAAAAAAAACACCCTAATGTACATACATATATGTATACAAACAGCACTAACCAGCAACGTTTATGTGCAAGCGCAAGTGTGGTAATGCAAAATTACGGCTCTACGCTGAATCAAGATCACACATGTTCGCCAAATATACGCACTATATAGTCATACGTACACACACACAAGCATACATACATATGTAAGGAGGATGCGCCGCCTTACGCGTAAATACATTTGTATTGTTAATATTGTTTTTATTGCTGCTTTAGTTGTTGCTGCTGCGGTGTGGTACATTAAAGTAATTTGATTTTAATGTGATTGCCACACTAAAACAACAACACCAACAACAATAACAAAGTTTACGAAACTTGCAATGCAACCGAGTACTTAGTTTAATGAAAGGATAGCACTTGCAGCACTTTGTAGGTTTGCGTCACACACGTCTCGAAGGAAAAGAATTTTAATGAATGCAAATCCATTAATGACGTCATCTTAATAAACACCATAAGTAACGGCAGTGCTACACTTGAGTGCAAGTCTAAAGCCGCATACATTAAAATGAATAGTTAATAAGGATTTATTTATTTAAAACAAAAATAAAAACAAGAATAAAAGTAAAAGCAAAAACGAAAACAAAAGCAAAAACGAAACCAAGACCAGCAACAAAAAGAGAAGAGACCACAGTTTCTCGTGACTTCCACGCTCAGCGTTGATTATGCAAAACTTATTACTTCCTTTGGTAATTTTTTCGGCTTGTCGAGGTGAAGGCGCAGTCGATAAGCTTTAAGCATTCCTGTTGAGCCAATCTTATGAATATTTAATTTTGAATAAAGCCGCATGTCCACCTGGTAATTATTTTAAGTTGTACCGTTATTATTTAACTGTGCAATATGTTGCTCAAGAGTTAAAATTCACAAAATGCTTGCTGGAATTCGGTCTGTTCGTGGGTGTTTCCGATTTCAACTTAGGTGAACGAAAATTCGCACATAAGGGCATTCGGTTTTTTCGAAAAGAAAACCACATGATGTAACTTAGAGTACACTTAAAGGTCCTTAACTCATTATTTACCGGTGGCATATCAAAAAAAAATATAAAAAAATTTGGATTCGGTGATTTTTTTACACTTAGATATCTCACTGATAAAGCCTGAGAGCGAAAAACTGTTTCTCACTTCCAGAATCAGTCATAAAAATTATATTTTTGAAGGCTCTAGGCTGGCTAGCTCAGTATATAGTGGTCTTCTTCATATTCAGCTGAAATTTTTTAGTCATAGCTCCATTAATAAGAATTAATTAGACTGCTTTCATAATAAAAAAGATAAACAAATTCAGTCACCCTAAACTTCAAAAGTTTGAGTGAAGAGCATTTGTGTATTAATAATTAACAAAGAAAACTTTAAGAGGCTTGCCACTTTCCAGGTTTAATATAGCTATCTCTTGAGAAGGGAAACCTATATCCAACCGAGTCAATGGAACATTGATAGAAGACTCAAATATTGTGACTTAGACTAAGTTCGTGTGAATGATCTTTTTCAGGAACTTGAAGACGATGTAGCTCTTTTGTTAAAGAAAATTTCTTAAACCACGCTTACGATCTCAGCCAAGAGTAGCTAGATGTGATAACCAAATGGGCAGAAAGAAATGGAATAGCCTTAAATTCTAATAAAACTGACGAAATTTTATTTACTAGGAGATTTCTGACATTATCCTCCTCTCTAAAGGGCTCTACTCTTCAACCGATAGGAATTGTGAAGTACCTGCAGAAGCTTTCATGGAAGTCAGACATCGAGGGGCGAGAGAGTGAAGGACGTAGGTCGCTCTATACTGTAGTATAAACAATCACTAGTTTAATAGCTGAAGTGTGTTAAAAAAGCGGTCCTTATCAGCATCTGTGGTGCACTGAGAATAACGTCAGCAATGGAATCTGCAGATAAAATTAACTGATGCTTTGTGGCCAAGGCTGCTTTTAGACCTAGGGATCTAGGTAAATGAGAGGCGCCCTCCAGAGACACACTGAAATTTAAAACTGCTTCGATTACTTTCCTTACAATTTAGATCATTTTATCGCAGAAGCTTCTCCTGGCGGTTCTCCTTCGGCTCACGTATCTGCGAGGATTTTGTGGGCGAAGCGGCGCAGACTACAAAGCAGATTCGCTTGTTTGGGTGGACACCATATTTATGCGTTGGCAGATCTGGCCCTCTGTGACTTTTTCTTATTCCCTACGCTGAAGAGGCCCATGAAAGGACGACGTTACGCTTCTCTTTACGAGATAAAGACGGCATCAAAGGAGGAGCTGAAGAAGATAAAAAAAAAATGATTTTTTGAAGTGCTTCGAGGATTGGAAAAACCGTTGGCACAATTGTACAATATCTCATGGGGATTACTTTGAAGGGGACAAAATAGATATTCATGAATAAATAAATAATTTTTGAAAAAACACAAAATTCGCGATACTTTTTGAACACACCTCGTATGGACCTCCTGTGAGCTCAGCAGTCGCTGGTTAATAACCAGAACTTGTAGAACTGTGAAGTCTCTCTTGACCACAATAACTGTAGGAGATTCTCCTAACTACTTACTCTTAGAAAAACCCATCTTGCACCAATTGAAAGTGTTCACACTGTTCACTGTCAAAAGCAAAGCTTTTGTCCGATGTCCTTGCCACAGCTGTAAGGAAGAAAGCGGATCTTATATAAATAAATATAAAATTGCACGTGGCTCCCGTCTAATAGAAATATGTATATTATCTTAAATTGTTCAAGCCAAAACTCACTTAAGATAAATTTTATAAGAACCCCTATCGACAGTGTAAAAATAAATAAAATCGGTTCATAACTTCGTTCCCAATGTAAGAGATTTGGCTAAAAACTAATAAAAGTGCACCAATTAATAATCAAAAATCAAAAACAGAGATTTTAAATTTTGCTACCAAGATGGTAACAGACAGCGTTATAAGAATCAAGGTCGTGCATCGACAATAGGCTTAGCACCGCCCTCTTTTAGATGTTTTCACATATCTCGGGACCCGAGCAACCAAATTAGGATAAATTTAGTGTGACATTCTTTTCTTGTTCCTATCTCACAGCGCAAAAATGGGCTAAATCGGACCACAACCACGCCTACCACCCATATAACACAAGTTTAAGTTCCATTTGGTTCCTTCACTTTCCAGTACAAAAATCAAGAAGCAATTAATATGAGCGGATAAAATTTTGCTCTAACAATTCCTTCAAAGTATGGCGCCTTATGACCAAAAATTGTCCAAATCCAAACAAAATAGTTCAAGAGCCTAGGTGCCGAATATGTGAACCCCAGTACCTAAAGTTGGCTTTTCAATGTGTGAGATGTGTAATTGAAATTCAGAGAATACTTTGTCTGTGTGTCAAAAATGTCAATTAGCCACTCTATATATTATAAAAAGTTTTTGAACTTGGGGGTGACTTTATACCGTATATATCGAAAAAAATGTTAGTTATCTTGATAAAGTTGAAAGAGCGTATTTTACTCATAACAGTGTATCTCTAAGCCTAAAGTTGAAAAATTGAATGAAAACTTGAACTAATATCAGGATTTTTGAACAGCCGACTGACTTGACTCCATTTGAATGGTGATTGCATTTTTTAGCCTGATGTCTTTTAACTGAACAAAAATGACGAGTTAAAGAAAAATATTTTGTTAAGTAAACTCTGAGTTAATACATAAAGACCAAAATATTCAGTAAACTTTAATGTATCAACATTGTAGAGCTTGAGCTTAGAGCAACCGAGTTAGCAACAAATTTCTGATAAGACCAAAATATTTCTGAAATATATATATAAGATATATTATTATTCGTATGTATTACTTTAACATTCACTACTCTTAGCATAGCAGATTTTCTGATTTTTGCAGTTTGTATTAAATTTAATTTCCTCGAAAGCAATATTAAGTTGCAATTTGCGTTCAGTGCCGTCGAGGCTATGGAAAAGGCAACTACATACATGTATATATGTATATATGCAAATATATGGTGTTATTATTGACTCACTCGAGTAGTGCCGAGATTTATGCGATTATCTTGCACAGTAAGTTTTGTGCAGCCAAGCGTTTAGTTATCTACAAAAAAAAGTTACGTATACGCACTGGTGAGCAACTATAATAATATGGCTGAAACGCTTGATGTTCTGTATAATTTTGCAATAATTATGAACTAATGTTGTTGCTAGTGGTAGTTTTTTGCATACGCTCTCATAACTAAACAGTGCAGGGATAGTATATATACATATATATACATATTTTAGAAGCATACGGATGCATTAAGCTGTAGTCAGGCATTGCTAGTTAAGCGATTGGAGTTCATATTAAATTATAATACAATTTGATGTTGATGTATATAGTTAGCATATTTCGAGTAAAATATATATTTATATGTCCTTCTGCTGCCGTTTCATGCCAATATATTAATATAACATATAAATATACAGATACATATAATTTTACATTAAGGGTAACTAATGAAATTCCTCCCCGCCAACGGCTGGAAAATAATACAAATTTTTTTCCTTGACGCAACCATATTATTTTGATGGCATATTAAATGGCATAATTCGCCTGCGGTGCCATACTCAATTTACTTTGCGGAGTTTCATCATTGCCGGTGTAAAGCAAAAAATAAAATGTCTGCCGAATGAGAAGCCGCTATTAAATTTATAGTCCACTGGCCATAGCTGCGCTTTACTGCAGCGCACCACGTCTCAATCAGCGCTTGCTTCCGGTTATGCGGCATTCTAATTGGGGCTAACAACCCAAGCGCAGTGTCCTTCGTATTGCGGCTGGTACGCGACCCCTTACGAAGCGTCAGTCATTGTAAAGATAAGATTTGTCCTATTCTAGCGCGATAAGAAAATTGGAGAAGACGAAGCAATATGCACAACATATTTTAAGTAAAGTCGTGAAGAGTTTGAGTGGAAGTGTAATACAGTTGCTGCGTTTTGGCAATGCGCTAGCAAAAAGCTGCTATTACGTAGAATATATCCATAAAATTGCAGCTTATTTGGTGATCCCCGAATAATAAGAGATCATTTTTGACTTCGCTGATCTTTCATTTTAGAGTTTGTTTGCTTTCGAAGTGTTGTTGTCCAGCATTATTATATCGATATTGATTTGTATAAGAAGGTTTACAAGGAGTTACTTGTAGGATAATGATCGCTGAGACTTATTATTTATAAGTAACATGATTCGAATTTTAATTCACCACATTTGGGAAAGCCTGGTGAGTATTAAAGTTGACAAACCTGAACTAGATGTAACCGATTGTGCGTATCTACAAAGGCAAAATTTGAGAGTTTAAATTCTACCTATGATTAACGGTGAGATAACTGGAAAAAGTCTTGACAGACACCTAAAGGACAAGTTTCGATCAGAGGTACCAGACAAAGATTTGCTTAGCATTGAAAGGATTTGTTGTGGCTCTGTACCTTGGCAATAATCGCGCTCGTATGAGGAGTGAAGGAGCATAGACTACAAAATCCCTCATCATCCCCGTCCAGCTATTTAGTGCAGTGTCATAAACGATGACAAATTCTGATGTCTGCCTTACGAGTTTTCGAGCGAAAGGTTCTATGGAAGATTTATGGTCCTTTACGCATTGACAACGGCGAATACCGCACACATGGCACAATGTGAGGTACGAAATATACGACGACATTTACATAGCTCAGAATTAAGACACATCGTTGGAAAGACCAGGTAGAGAAGGAATCGGTTACCATCGGAATCTCCAAATGGTGTCAAGCAGCGAAAAGAAAGAAAGCGCTGTTGTAAACTCGGCTATAACCGCGTGGATAGTATTTACGCCAATAAAGAAGAAGAAGTAAGTAGGGGAGACATTGGTCCACATATTAGGTATACAGGAGCTACCAGCAGCTATAGAAATATGTATGTTGACAAATTCTGGGAGGGAATTACCAGATTTTAGGAGCACTATTTGCATTAAGATGCTTTTGAAAATGATGTAATATGGCAAATGTTCGTCATTCTTATCCGATTTTGGCCATTTCCGAACAGTTAAAGGTAAACCAAATTAATTTACCGCTATTTTAGCCTTGAATGAGGGACGGTTAGGTAGAACCTCTGTTATCAATTTCATTTATTTAATTTTACATGTATCTCGATTAGTTTTAAGTAGTTACAAGCAATCTCGGCCTAATTATTGAACTGTAGAAAAAAGAAATCTGTCTTTTCAAAAGAAGAACAAAAATGTCGTAATTCATCATCAAGACGCTGAGCCATTGTACCACTGGGTATTTTCAAATCACACGGAGTTAACCTTGATAACAAATTCAGCTGAAGATAAAACAATGAAAGCAAGGTTTTCAAGCCCCTTCGAATCTGGAACTCCTACAAATAGATATTTCCCAAAGTGGAGTTTTGATTTCACATGATCTCTTGGCTCTATATAACTGTGCGTCCGTCCAACCATCCCATATTAACATAAACCCGGGTGTGACGTGTCTGCTTGCTGAGCATTCTTCATATTTTTTCGATAATCGGACAATACATATTCAATGCTTTCGGTTAGCCAGATCATGATTTTAGT
Organism: Bactrocera correcta; assembly: GCA_027475135.1. Taxonomy (NCBI): domain Eukaryota; kingdom Metazoa; phylum Arthropoda; class Insecta; order Diptera; family Tephritidae; genus Bactrocera; species Bactrocera correcta. The sequence continues at coordinate 7,800,339 of CM050323.1, read as the reverse complement.
CCGTGGAAGTCAAGCGCCATACTCGATATTGTTAATGAACTCGAACTAAATTAACAATAGAAACGAGAAAAAAAATCTATGAGAAATTAAACACAATTCTACATATTCATCGTCGCATAAAAGAATGTAATATGATCAGAATCTCCGCCTATAATAATAAAATTCTATACGCAGAAGGTAGATTCAATATAAAAGACTATAACTCAGTCTTTCAGGTATACATTTTTGGCATAGTAATAGAAAATGTGAAAAGAGGGCCTTTGCTTATTAAGTCAATAAATATTATAGTAGACAGCTAAGCGGCAATTAATGCTATCAGTCGCCAAGACCAAGTCTCACTGTGATTAGGTGATGCACTCGGGCAATAACTAGACTCTTAGTATCTAATTAGGTTAATATCAACTGGATACTCATTCATACATAAAAGAAGACAAAGCGGCAGCTATGAACACAAATCCCCTTAACTGTCCCAGACCATTCGTTCCTTCATGGGTTGTTTGAAGCAATGGACCCTAGAAGAACAGCTCAAGTTTTAGAGCACTAGCAACACGGTGCCTACCAAAAAGCTATTTTGGTTAGTGACCAAAAGCGCTCAATTTGGTTACTACCAAAGTGCATAAGGAGATTTAAGATGGCCTAAGTGCCGAAGCCTGTAATCTAGTGCTGATGCGTTTGTCTTTCCAATCAACCAACCAAAGAGGTTAGGGGATTACGAAATCTCATTCTATCAACTATTCTCATCTATATCAACTATTTTTTATACCTGTGTATCTGGAAAAGACTTTTGTTTGCAACTTTTTATTTTTAACGATAATTCAATATTACTTCGTATACAAAACAGTTATGTAGTAAATTAAAACTATTATATTTGTTTAAACACAGTTTAATTTGATAGACATGTTAACAATATCTCCGCTGCACATCTGATCAATTGGTTGACAGAAACGATTCTTTTTTATTAATATTTAATATGACCCCATTTTGCTTTGATTACTGTCACAATTCTTTTTGGCATGGACTCGACCACCTCTCTACAGAAATCTCCGCTAATATTTTTTTTGAGCCGTTTGTTATAAATGGTTAAGATTTTGATACTCATCTGGCGCATCCAAAATTGCACGTCTCAACTTAGTCCTGTTCGATAGGGTTGAGGTCTGCCAATAGAGAGGGCCAGTCGATTACTTCAAATTCGTGGTTTTGAAGCCAAGCTTTAGCTATACGAAAAGTGTTTTTCGAATCTATATCTTGATGTATGATGACGTCCGACGCGTTTTTGTCCCACACTTCTAGCTTCACGCACAAACCTTGTTAAAGGATATCAAAGGATTGGAATCCATTCGTCCGGCAACCTTTTCGTACTTTTTCACCCCCTCCATATTCTTATATCATCATGATTTACATTACTTCTTCCTTTACTTCAGCGAAGGTTGAACAATACAGCTCAGCTAGTCAAAAGGTTTGCGAGGTTGTCTTAAACTTCATTGCCGCTCACCTTTTTCCAGGGCCCACCTTTTTCGTTCGACCATACGACTCGCATCCAGACATTATGGATATCTTCTTCTTTCATTTCATTTTGGATATAGGTGTTATATATTTCGCAAATTAAAGTATCAATTTACGATATCGGTTTGTCAGAGAGCTTCACTTGTCACATTGACTCCATCACTCATCCCTATGGAGAAGATTACACCTGATTTAGCCTACATGTTCATTGACACCAAAATTTATCTGCCTCACAATGCGCCTTTTCAGTGTAATGGCCAAAATTTGCTTTGGTCCAGAAATGTTTTTCATAAATGAAGGGCTCATTGATGGTCTTATTTTTAAATTGCCCACAGAAATATCAACGAGTCTTTGCAATTGCTCTTTGCGTTGTGTATTAATAAAAAGCCTTTAATTTCTTTTATTTTTGTTGCATTTAATTTCTTCACCTTTAGTAAAGCCAAGCTTAAGCAGTTTAGACACAGGTTTGGAATAGTTTACATTTGGCTAATGACACCGTGCTACCAAAACCAACTTTGCACTCTCGTATTTGTAACACAGTGTGACTTTGCTGTAAATTCAATCAAGAAAGCGCTCAGTTGCTAATTGTTTGCCACTAAAATGAATATTTGGAATTTCTTGTTCTTCTTCGCACGCAAATCGAATTCATTCAATTATATTAAGCGTCAAAAGAATTCTTAGAATTCCTATGTCTGCGAGTGCCATAAGGTGAGCTTCCTTTGTATGTCTCTATAATATGTATATGGGAAACTATCTTTGTACCTTTATGCCTGTGTACATATGTAGTTTGAGTATGTTTGTGTGCACTTTCAGATATGCTCACCGCTTGCAAGTGCTGAAAGAGTTTGCCAAAAGGAAATATTTATTCTTGCATTTTAACATGCACAAAGTTTTCACTTTATTTTGTTAAATTGTTCAGCTTTTTTACCTTGCAAACTCAAAGAACTTTCACCACAAATTATGCAAACTAATTTTAGCAGGTGGCAAATTCAAATATTTGCATAGCAAAGTTGAAAATCATAGGGTGAGTATGCAAGTAGCGATTAAAAGGGATTTTCTGAAGACAAGTCCAAGGCTTTATATTTAGTAGGTAAAATATACTTTGCTAATTTTCTGCAACATATGTTTCAGTATACAGAAAATGAGGGTTATGCCAATGAAGCCAGGAAACGATATTTTGCCATCTGAATATAAAAAGTTAGAAGACTTCCTAGATTACAGTTATTTATGACTTGAGAGGATTGTCCGAATCTGGTCGAATATTTTGCTGCTTTTAACGTGCAGAATCGTCAAAACTGGCAAAGTAGGCTATATAGAGACTGGTTCTGATATCTCCTGATGGGAAGGTCTAATTCCATTTGGAAAGGTTTTTATATCTCATATGCTTCTCCACTGTGTGTATTCATATACCGGAGGACAGATTTTTAGTTCAGAATCTTACTTTATATGTCGAAGGAGTAACTAGAGATCCCTGATTACCTTCTCTAGAATCAAAAAACTACTATTTCAATAACTAAAGTCTTAGCTTAAGTATAAATATTCTTTATATTGACTATCCGCCACCTCGTAAACTTTGAAAAATTATACGCTTGGAATTACATTTATTTTTCACCATAAAACACACCCATAGTAAGTAAAGTTACCCTATAAACTTCCTTATTGCTCGTCCAATCACCAGTCGTGCATTACAACCAACGCACCATACGTTTTCATACACTTCGGTGATAAGTAAATTGGCACATATTCACTACGTTCGTATGCCTTTTGCTCCACCTACTCAGGCTCTTAATCAGAAGTTCCACACTGCTTCGAATGATTTGTTATGCAAAACATCACCAGGTAAGCTTTGCATACACTCAACAGTTTTCATTTAAAAAGTCAACCAGAAATCCACTAGACAAACTCAAAGCAAAGCAATTCATCACTCTTTGGCAATTCAAGAAAGGATGGCCTGAAATTATTATGCAAGTCGAAATGAGGCTTGTGCATGCAGAAATTGGTGAGGATAGACACGCAAGTTGATGTAGCTTGCAATTCTGCCGTGGACTAATGTGAAACGAACCAGTTTCAAACTAGTTGCCTTGAAACTAGTATGAAACACAAATAAATGTGGTTAGTAAACTATTCTATTATAATTTTTTTTTCAAGTCATAAGTAGAATGGTCGACTATTAGCCCCTCCTAGCAGATAATTTGTAAACACATTTCATTTCTTTGCCCTTTCCAGACTCCTTCATGAACCTAGTTGTATGCCAAGCACAAAAGTTGGTACTGGATTCGACTGTAGCGATACATATGAGAGTGTCATAGAAACTTTTTCCCCTTAAATGCCAGACAAAGTTTTGAAATCTTAATTGAAAATATTTGAAATTCAAAAAAATAAATTATTAATAATTCGTTTCAGAATTAGTAGAACTCTCTGGTATTTTTCGGTTCGTTTGATGTTTCTTCGGACTAGTTTTACTTTAGTAAGAAATTTCGAGTTGTAAACTGGTACTTTTCAGACCAGTTCTATTTTAGGCAAATAATTGTATTGCTTTAAATAGTAAGCTAGATTTTTCCGACCACTTTCATGCCAGTTAAAAATTCTACATACTAAACTTCAGCCTTGTTCGCCATTTCATTCAAGGATAAGAATTCAAGTATGTCTAGTGTGTGAGTGTGAGTAGAAATAGGTGAGTACGTAGCAAAGAATATTTATAGAGTTAAGGTAGTTTAATATGATTATGCTAATTTCAAACATACACACAAACATATGTATGAAAATACATCTCAATTTAGCGACGTGTGTTTGAGCAAAGAACTTGAAATATGGCAAGCGATAGATTATGTGAATGTTTGACGGCGATTAGAAACGAGTAAAGTGGTAAATATGATTCAAACTCTGGAAGTAATTTAGCTAATCCAATATTGACGTATTTTTTCCATAGAATTTAGTAATTTTGTGTTAAGTACATATTAAAAACAACTGGAAAACTGGTTTTGAGTGTATGTTTTAGAGGGTGGACTTTACTTCCAGAAAGGAACTTAGATAAAGAAGCTATACTGCAAAAAGTAAGTCTTATATTTTTGAAAGGAATATAATTTTGGGTCCAGAATTTTTCCGATATAAATGTCGATTCCAATTTGTAAGAAATTCTCTTCAACTTCGATTATCAACACTTGTTTGATGTCAATAATTTTGCCTGACCGCCTACAGACTCAACAAAAAAAAAATTATTTCTGCTAAGGCATCTATCTAAGACATTAATCCATTACTTCCCAAGCATGGAAATCATTGAAATTTTTTGATGAAATTTGTAACTTGGGTTCTTAATACGTTAAGAAAAAAAGAATATGAAATAAAAAAAAATAAAAGAATACCTTGATTCATGAATCAGCGGGTCATATAAATAGGACACTTTGGATATATGCTTAGAAAAATTGAAAGATAACACTTGTATGAAAATCAACTTTATTTAAAAATTATCATCGTATTTAAGTTTATTTCGTATGATAAGGTACAAAACAATCACTGCAAAATGTTTTATCGCATTTGACACAGAAAGTAAGAGGTTTTCTCTTACAACCTAGTCCTTGGCATCGCCTCTGTTTGTCCCTCGTCATCATGTGACCTAAATTGTCAAATCTAACGGGTTGCATCAGAACTTCGGAAGAGCCTGGAGTAAGTTTACTTGTCCTACCTTCTGATTTTTTTATCCATGAAAAACAAACCCTTCGTCTAAAATTTAGCAGAGGGCTTGTCTCATCTTTATTGACCTAGTTGTAAATAATCGTGGAATTTACTAGAAACATATCTAGAAAACGAATTTCTAGATGCCGGTACCATTTCTTGACTTTAAAACGGATTGGATATTTAGCAATCAGCCAATCGTGTTTTCCACCCTGCCCATGTTTTTATTATAATTATGAATACGTCTTGGCTGATCTACGGATACTTTCGCTTTTTCCGTTTTTGAGTACCTATTAGCTTTAAAAAAAGGTTCGACAGTGTCAACCATAGTCAATTAGTCAAAAGACATGTTACATTGTTATCATGCCATTTGACGCATAATATTTCATTTTTTTTATCAAAGCGATGATCAAAATAACCTCTGTCTTTCCTTTTTAATTTCTTTTTTTTTTGTCATGATGGGACATTTCTGACTCCTATTTTCTCTGACTGTACCCGCAGCTCTGATTCCTTGAGTTTTTAAATCCACCAACAATTGTATACTACTGGAAAAATTATCAAAGTAGACTACATGTGCGCAGGGATCGGTACACAGTTCAAGCAACTTTTTTATACCCTGAACAGGGTATATTAACTTTGTCACGATGTTCGTAACACCCAGAAGGAAGCGTCGGAGACCCTATAAAGTATATATATAAATGATCAGTATGTTGAGCTGAGTCGATTTAGCCATGTCCGTCTGTCTGTCCGTCTGTCCGTCTGTCCGTCTGTCTGTATATATACGAACTAGTCCCTCAGTTTTTAAAATATCCTTTCGAAATTTTGTAAACGTCATTTTCTTTTCAAGAAGCTGCTCATTTGTCGGAACGGCCGATATCGGACCACTATAACATATAGCTGCCATATAAACTGAACGATCGGAATCAAGTTCTCATATGGAAAACTTTCGCATTTGACAATGTATCATCACCAAATCTGGTACAAATTATTATCTAGGGCAAAGATGTAATATCCGAGAAAATTGTTCAGATCGGTTAACTATAACATATAGCTGTCATACAAACTGAACGATCGGAATCAAGTTCTTGTATGGACAACTTTCACATTTGACAAGATATATTCATGAAATTTGGCATAGATTATTTTTTAAGGTAACAATGTAATCTCTAAAAAACTTGTTCAGAACGGGTTGCTATAGCATATAGCTTCCATACAAACTGGACTCATAGTTACTAACAGAAATGCACCTGTGAAGGGTATTTAGCTTCGGTGCAACCGAAGTTAACGTTTTTTCTTGTTACTCTTGAGCCCAAGCCATCGCTACTATTATCTGGGGTTTGAGTTTCTTTGAATGCATATAACGAAAAATTAAAACAGATGGCCGCAGACTCTACACAGTGCCCAAAATTTGTATCCAAACCTTACTGGTTTTCCTTTTATAAATTATTTGATTTTGATTTACCGCTAAATTGGATTTAAAAATCCCCAACTTTTGAAAAGTGTGTCAGTGTTATCGATTTTCGAGTTATCATTGAAATGTAAATTGGCCTTAATTTTATCAAACCGATTGCGTGACATTGATTGTTCAATAAATGGAATGTGTACATCATCATCTCTACACCAGTAAAGTTTACTTTAATGCAAATGGTGATATGAAAAGAAAAACAAAATTACTATGAAGACTTTTAACTCATTCACGGTGAGATAAGTTCAAGTCATTTTTATAACGCTTGGCATAAGCTTCTGTTTCTTGAACAATATATTCTAAAATTTCGTCACATAACAAGTTTTCAAATATTTCTACCGCTGATTTCCCTTCCAACTCCGTTATCATGTTTTCCAAATATTGATTAGACGTATTAGATCCCGGTTGATTGAAACTGGATTACACTTACACCAAGCGACTGTCTCACCTGCCCGAAATGTAGTACTTTGATTAAGTTCACTTTCTTCAACATTGTCAACCGTACATGAAAACTCAACTTGACCAGCTACTTCGGACACAGGTAAAACTCCCATATCATCATCATGACCTTCTTCTATGTCTGTCATTTAATCCACTTCGTCTGGAGGTTATATGACAACATCAATATCATTCAAGTCCTCATCACTTGCATCTTCGATCTCTTGTAGATAATCTGCAATTTCGGACACCTTCAAACCCTTTTTATACTTTTCTTTCACTGGGTCCATAATCTATAAGCAATATAAATATATATAGGCCCAAATTTATCAAACAGAAAAGAGTATAGGTACTTTCACTATTTCATCAAAGAACAAAATCAAAATAATTTTACTTGCCTTCGTCAACCACTTTACTATCAAACCATCAATAATATTCACATTTTTTTTACTCATGTATGAAATAAAAATCACAATCATGTCACGAGATGAAGTATACACGGCATAAACTTATCGAATAATGTAAACACTAGACACGCAAGACCCAAAACAGTTGACTCTTAATATACAGGACTTGCTTTCGCGGCAAATAGTAAAGGAAAGTCCCCAGTGTCATATTTTTAGTACGGCTTATTTCGAAAGCACGTAACATGATTCCAAAATTTGTTTTGTTACTTGTTAAACTTTAGAGTAAGTAGATATTTCTTTGATGTTATATATAATTAAAAAAAGATTGGTCTTCTTGACCTTACAAAATTGACCAGATTTAAAGATTCATATTAAAATAATGTTAGTACTTTTAATAGCAAGAAAGTTATATTATAATAGGAAGATAGTACATGAATATTGGTCTGACATATGTATAGATGGCGCTACTAGAACTAAGTCCATACGATTAACACTAACCTTTAAAATGCGCATGTATAAATTTGATATCTGTCCGAACATTAGTATGGGAATTATATCATTTAAAAAAGAATTTCGAGTTTTGTTAAAATAATGCGTTTTGAAGCAAAAAATACGTGGAACAGAAAACTTAGCTTAATGGCAAGTTTCCGTTGACCTCGCCCAAGAAAATAAACCATCAAGGATTAGTACGCTAAGCTTAGACGTGATAAGCGGAGCACCATTTACGGGGAACGCAGAACGAAAACATCAAATAAGTCCGAAAGATAGTTTTGGATGACCATCAAGTGAAGTCGTACGAGAACATTGGGAACAAGAAAGTTGCCGCGTGAGTTCTTGATTCGGAGCAGTGTTTGTAGATGTATAAGCGCAATAATCCCGAATTTTTGCGTCGATATGTGGCAATGGAAGAAATATGGCTTCATAATTTTACTCCGAAGTACAATCGATAGTGATCCGAGTGGACTGCAGACGATAAAACCGCTTCAAAAGTGGAAATATGCAACAGTCAGTTATAGAACCATCAACAGCGGACCGCTTGTAGGGTGAAATCGCCAAAATAATGCACTGTGTCAGTGAAAACGAGGCCCACAATCTATGAGTTGGGCTTAAAATTGCTTTCGCGTCCTACATATTCTCCCGATCTCGCCGCCAGCGACTATTACGAACGTAAGACGAACTGGACTACTAAAGACTAAACTTAATGAACTTAATGAAGATTAATGAAGAGATCCTTAAAAATTTTGTCGAAGATCGTGTAGAACCTGTCTTTAAGCAAAGCCTATATAAGTTCGAACCGAATCCTCAGCAATATTAAAATGTTTAACGGTAAACCATCAGTATATGCAAACGAACCGCCAAAGTAGTCCTAATGTTTTTTTGGTTTCTCCAGTTAACAGAAAAAACAAATTAAGGCATTACAAATGAAATTAAAGGCTGAAAATATATAAAGTGGATCTATCGGCTCTGATACTTCAACTACAAAAGATCGTTAGTTCCTTTTGATGGTGTAGATAATGTATTATATTACATTCCTCTCTTGTTATGTCTTATTCTCTCGTAAGAATGGTAGAATATATGAACTTCTGAAACGCCTAATACAGTGTTTGTGATACGACAAAGCGTTCATAGAAAATAATGTCGGTCTCTAAGGAAAATGTGAACTTGACTCATCTTATATAATCAAATGATCTTTTAAAATGATCCTCATTGATCTTTCCGACACTCCAACGATGCCTACGATCTCTGACTATTATTCGTCGATTCACAAGCTATAACTTATGGATGTTTAGCTATTGAGATCTTTAGTTAGAGTACGGAGAGGGGAACATTTTGGACAACTTAAACGAAAATATGAAGTTCCACTAATTCATGTCTTCACATGTCAATCCAGCGACAAGGCTTTATGTGGGTTGTCTGGCGTTAATGACATAATCAAAGAGTTTATAAAACTCATGGACATAACTGAAGTAAGCCCGTAAACCTTAAATCGTATATAACACCGTACAAAATCTGAAAATTTGTCAATTTACAATCACAACTTTCCGAAAACTTCACAAATAATGGTGAATTGATGCTTCAGCTTTTGTAAAATTCGATTTCTTTTTATTTTCGCTGCTCTGCCTTTAGTTATGTTGCCCCATACGAACACTGCGCATGTTACATGTGACCGAAAGTTAATATTTTCCGATGTTTTCTCAACTGCAAAAGTTGGTTTGTGGCTACTAAGGCGACGCAGTAGATTATTGTCGTGATTTATGATGCAACAACGTACCATGTATGTTGCAACACGAACTGCTGCTGTGGCCGCATCTACGAGTCCACATGTCACATGGTCGTTGTAGTGGTTCGAATCGGGGGGATACAGGTGCAGAACGTAAACAAGTTGCAAAGTTGCAAAACAACAAACAAACAACTTGAAATCAACATTTGCGGCAGCAAGGCAAAATGTAAAATGCAAAAGGCTAAGTGACTTGTCCACAAACCATGCAACCGGCTAACCAAATGATGCCACAAGTGCACACAACTGTTTTGCCAGCTACACACACACACTCATACACGCACACATGCACATGCACACTTGTACTCATCAAGCGGAAATTTTTCAAACGAGTTCTGCGCTTGCGGATAGTTTTGCGTGTTTATGCTTTTTTGATTTGCTCAATTTTCCAGCGCCATAATTAATGATTAAACTTTGTTAGTGTAGCGCAGCTAGCTTGTGTACATAACGCTACAGGCTACTCGTCCACGGAGTTTTGCTTAACCACAAAATATTACGTAATGACAAGTGTGGAGTTTCGAAAAATCATTAAAATTATGAAATTATGTCTCTCCTGTGCTTTTTCCTCTTCTACTTTATAATTACAAATACAACTTCAGTATAAATTGGACAGGAGCATTGGGGACGAAAAGCATAAGGAGAGTGAGGTTAGTCCTACATTTTACTAAGTACTCAAAATATCATATTAAAATCGACCTAATTGGAGAAAAAAGTATATACCTCTTAGCTTCCTCTCAGTAAAAATGTTTCAAAGTCTGCCTGCAAGCTCAGACCCCGAAAAAAATTCCTTGCTCTATGCCTTCAACATCGCTGGAGAACTTCTTAGGATCTTCCTCGACTTCGTCCACTTATTTTTCGTCTGGCACATCAACGTCCGGCTTGTAGTTAGTGATTTTCAGTTTCGTGAATTTCGTAATTTAACTCTCCGCTCCTTTTCGCCAAACAGTTCAATGGATTCCTTTGTAAGTTGTAACATGATTTACTGTGTGGTCCTTTTGATCTCCCGCCAGATTCCGCTACGGATTTCTCGAATGCATCAATGAATTCCACCCGAGATTCGGATGGCAGGCTCTAATAAATTGCATTATCTTTTCCAGCTGTGATGGCATAGACGGGATCCAGACATTTACCCTTTTCCAAGATGTAATATTTTTTGTCTCTCGGTTCCAGCTTAGCTCCAGGATATATGTACCTGCCCTAACTGGGCTGTAGCGGCTTTTTCAAGTAAGACCGACTTCTCGTCGTCGCAAGCCATCTTTTTAATTTGGCTCTGATCTCAGTCGGCATCTGTGCATGACGGTGGCAAACCAGGATTGCTTGATAATACTTGTACCTATTTCCAATGGTTTTTATAACTTCTTCCTTCGGGATCGCCCTCATCCAGCACAGTAAGAATAATCCGGTTCAGGGCCACATCAGCAAAATACTTATTTCTCTGGTGTTGCTGTTGTACCGGCAGAAAATATTTCGAATTGACAGTCCATGGCCGAATAAAAATACGGGTCCGTTCCGGTTACATAGACCCGACTGTCATGGGAACGGACTCCCTTGTGTCGTCTCTGCCACTACTGGCGGTTTCAGCTTAAGATTGGCTAAATGTGTTTCACCCAATCAATGTCGTTTTGAAGCTCTCTTGTAAGCTCCTCATTGATTGTTAGTAAGCAGCCGTACTTTAGCTACCAGGTTTGTTTCCGGCAGCCGTTGGTCTTTATGCTTTTCCCATGTAGTTTAATATATATAGTCCAAACTTGTCGAGAAGCAGTCCATTAGCACTTCTTCATATGCGTGAATATGGGTGACATCAGATTAGTAACCAATACAACGGTTATGTTGAAAACTACTAAAATTTGTTTGAAATTCTATACCTCAGTAAATTGACCAATTCTAAACATATTTTTTTTAGAACGTTATCCAAGCACTGTGTAAACGGAAAAATGGCACAATTTTTACATTACTTTACAGTATGCAAATCAAATATCAATGAAGTTATCACATTAATAGTACTTCATCTTATGACCAAAAATATTCGACTTCGGATTAGATTCGGACCCAATAATTAAATATGTGGAACTCAGTGCATTTGTTGGGAAATCCGTGAGGTTTAGTATTGAAATTCAGGAAGAATATTTTTGCGGTGCCGCATGCCCTTGTGCCTGAAGTGGGTGAAATCGGGACAAGACTTCTCCACCCTTAGCCCGTATATATATTTTAGAACTTCAAGTTGACTTTTTTCGCATCTGTTAACCCATATGTAAGAATCCTAATGAAATTTAGAAACAATATCTTTCTAAAAACATTGTATGCTCTGGCCTAATACGGATGAAATCAAAGCAATATTTCCCTCAGTCCAAAAAAACCTAGTATACAGATTTTCAAACGTCCTTTTTGGAATTTAGAATCGGCTTATGGTATATCCGTTTACTCCTCAATAACCTTACACAAGATAACTGATAACAATTGCATAATAATATCAGACTTACTGTTGGCTTTCTATCCTATATATCAGTTCGTAAAATCGTTACGCACAATTAAAATGAAGTATAATATGTGATATACTGTTATTGTATACCGAAAATGTGCGATACCGACTCACGAATTAACCAAGGTCTCATATAACACATATAAAGATTTTAATTAATCCAGAACAAATCTCAATTTCCCGTCCTTTGATTGAACTTTTCCCATATAACAATTATTATGAAATGTATGCCCTTTAATTGATATTGAAAAAAATCGATGAAAGGTTCCTTTGACCAGACATGGTCTATTATATGTATTTTGGGCCACTGAATCCGAATCTAAAATTCGTTTTGCTCCATCACGTCAGAATTTTTTCCTAACCTCAAAATACATGTCGGATTTTACTTGACAGAAAAAAATTTTAAAATATTTAACGGGTCTTGTAAAACAATTTATTAAAGCAATAAGAAAGGCGCAAAGCAAAGCTTATATGTACCTCTTCGAAAAGTTTCCCAAATTGTCAAAGGCAAAAATAAAAGAAGGCGTTTTGAATGGTCAACAGATAAGAGAGCTTTTGAAGGATACTCAATTTGAAAAAAGAATGACTACGGTGGAAAAGAAGCCTGGCAAGGTTTGAGAGAAGTAACACAAAAATTTTTGGAGAATACAAAAGATCCTAATTACGCAAATATTGTCAAGAAAATGTTAAAGAATTATGAAAAATTGGGATGAAGAAAGTGCAGTTTTAGATTCATTAAACTGCACTTTCTTCATTCACACGTCGAATATTTTCCTGAAAATTTGGGTAATTTTAGTAAAGAGCAGGGCAAGAGATTCCACCAGGATTTACAAGTGATGGAAAAAGAATATCAGGGGGTATGGAATGACCACATGTTAGCAGACTACTGTTGGTCACTGAAAAGGGGACTTCAAAACCACATAAAAGAAAACACTACGAAGATCATTTGAAACTACAAGAAACTCACTACTATTAAATAAATATTAAACTACTATTAAATAAATATTAAATAAATTAATACAAATGAATCAGCCTTTTTGTTGACCAATCCTCCACGAAAGACCTAGTCAATCCCCCTTTAAGAATAGTGAGAGGCAAGAGGACTCACTATAAACAAGCACCCAAATGGGAACAGAAGCCTGCTACGTCCACGTCGTTGTTCCCGGGTATATAGCCGAATGCAGGTAATTGTAAAATAAAGAAAGTCCTGAACTAATATTAGCAATTGCTTTTGAAAATCTGATTTCAAAACCATAGTTAGCTCAAAAACTCACAGATACTAAGTTTTGTAAAAATCCGACAGCCATATTGGATTTTCTATTTTGTATTTTGAAAATCTGACTTTAAATAAGTGATCAGCGACCCTAAAAACCCCTCGGTACAAAGTTTTATGAAAATTCAAGAATTTTTTTTTCTGACCACGATTTTGTATTTTGAAAATTTACCTTTAATTTCGAAATCTCGAAAATCCCTTGATACAAAATTTGTATTTTATTTATATTTTAATTGAAGAATTTCTTAAAAATTGAAGAATTTTTTGAAAATTCAAGAATTTTGTGAAAATTTTGACGGCCATATCGGATCTGCCATTTTGTATTTTGAAAATTTGTCTTTAATTTTTAATTTAAACATATATTTTTATAAGTGAACGGACTGTCCTTAACTACTATACAAATATGAGCGCGATCTGTCAACTATTTTGTTCACAGCAGTTGCTTAAAGCGATACGCTTCAGTACTTAGTTCGTTGAGACTTTTACAGTAGATAAAAATGTGGAACAAAGAATTTGTCTAAAGTTTTGTATTTCTAACCAAATTTTGTGTGGGGAATCCTTAAGAATGTTGGAAAAGACTTACCGTGATTCAGTTGATCAAAAACATAAGCCTACGAGTAGTACAAAGCCTTCAAAGCTGGTCGAGAGATCATCTTAGAAGACATACCTCATTCTGGACAATTTGAAAGATATGGCTCGGATAAGCATCAGGCAAGTGTACGAAAGTGAGCAAGAGAGTTTGACATCTCTCGCAAGTCTGGATATAAAACGCTTTCTTGCTCAACTCGTCTCGATAAAACTGTAAACAGGTCACTTTAGACATGCTCGATCGTGCATCCAATTCCACATTAATGGAGAGCATTTCAACTGCTGATGACACAGGGGTTTAAGAGTTTGACAGGCGAGCAAGTCAACAATCGTTGGAATGGAGATAAAAAAAACGGGACAAAACCAAAAAAAGAATCGAGCCAAAGCCGCATTAAAATCAAGGTGATGCTTATTGTTTTTTCGATATTCGTGGTTTGGTACATCATGATTTTGTTTTGGAGGGACAGACGATCAATAATGAGTTCTATTTGGCTGTATTGAGTCGTTTTCCTGAGAACATCTATCGAAAACGATCGGAATTGTGGAAGCACATTTCATGAATTTTACACGATGATAATTCATCAACGCATCGGCCCACAATTGTAACTGAATCTAAAGCCAAAAATGTAATTAATACCATCGATCTACCATAGTGTTCGCCAGATTTGGCTTCGCACAATTTTTTCTTGTTAAATAAACAGAAACTGCCACTTCCCTTAACCGTTTTCAGTCGATAGAAGAGACAAAACTAAATTCGCTGAAGAAGTTGAAGGCCATCGCAAAAAGTACTTATGAAAAGCGTTTTGAAAACTGGAAACTTTGAAGGTGGCAAAATAAATATTGATGAATAATTAAATATTTTGCGTTTTATTTATAATTTCCGGGTACTGTTTTGTCGGAACAATTTGTTAAAAGTTTATTTATTTTTATGGTACCATCCGAGACGCTATTTGAAAGTTTATTTTATTTCATTACAGGTGTATAGTCCATAATAAATACATTGATAGTTGGCCGGATCTCCTACGAATGGTTTCTGTCCTCGAAGCCTGTCCTCGAAGCCTAGTACGTGCTGGAGAAGGCAAAGAAAACGCTGTACAGTGATTGAAAAGGTAAGCACTTATCGCTTGATTTGAAAAAAAAAAAAAAAAATTTTGTTTCAGATATGTAGGGGAAATTTACACTAGTTAACAAATATTTTTCAACGAAAATTTAAAAAAAAAATTATCAACTTATTGATCTTCAAAAATACTCAAATGATGACCACATTGAATACTCTTCAGATTAAGCGTGTTAAAAGTCCTTAGCATATATGTTCCACAGAATATTTCTTTGGCACTCGTGTCTTATGAGTCAGTTTTCATGACTTAATGAAATGATTGGTTTGCTTCAGCGCACACAGCCCTCTTTCCTCTTTTCCTCATTACCTTTATACCTTTCACTTGCATTTGAATGTTGCTCATACGCCCAGTGGCACAGCATGTAGAAGTCAAATAGGAATGGAATTCTTATCGAACTTGTATCCATTGTAATAAGTACACAGAATGAAAAGAAAAACTTACGCATTCACTCTAATCTCTCTCGAATGAGCGCTTGTTCATTAAAATTCTCGGAATGACAGACAAGAAAAGTGCAGTTATAAAAAGTTGAAAATACAAATACGACTGCGAGTCGGCGAAAAAGATTGCTTAAGTGGTTGGGTCAAAAGTTTCCATATAAATTATCTGCGAGTAAATGTATGTATGTGGCTTAGCGATAAATGCTAAGACTATGGAGCTGCAACAAACTTTATTAGCGCCTTTAGGGATTAGATATGCAGCAACGCACATACACACTAACGTTATATATACATAAGTATTGTATGTGTGTGTGTGCTTCATGCACAATTGTTAGCATTGTCGGCGTAGTTGGTTGAACAGCTGTTTTTTTAAGCAGATTATGCGCGCAGCTTCTCTAAGTAGTTCTCACCAACCTTGTTGTTGCTATGCATGTATATATTAGTCGCTAATGTGTGTGTGTGTGTGTATCCGTGTGTTTACGTTCACTTACATTTTAACATTTTTATCTTTCGCTCGTACCATTTGCAGCTAATTTCGCAGAGATTTGCGAAAAACTTTTCCCGTTTGCGGCAATGAGCACCTTCATCAAATAAAGGGTGATTTTTTAAGAGCTTGATAACTTTTTTAAAAAAAAAAACGCATAAAATTTGCAAAATCTCATCGGTTCTTTATTTGAAACGTTAGATTGGTTCATGACATTTACTTTTTGAAGATAATTTCATTTAAATGTTGACCGCGGCTGCGTCTTAGGTGGTCCATTCGGAAAGTCCAATTTTGGGCAACTTTTTCGAGCATTTCGGCCGGAATAGCCCGAATTTCTTCGGAAATGTTGTCTTCCAAAGCTGGAATAGTTGCTGGCTTATTTCTGTAGACTTTAGACTTGACGTAGCCCCACAAAAAATAGTCTAAAGGCGTTAAATCGCATGATCTTGGTGGCCAACTTACGGGTCCATTTCTTGAGATGAATTGTTGTCCGAAGTTTTCCCTCAAAATGGCAATAGAATCGCGAGCTGTGTGGCATGTAGCGCCATCTTGTTGAAACCACATGTCAACCAAGTTCAGTTCTTCCATTTTTGGCAACAAAAAGTTTGTTAGCATCGAACGATAGCGATCGCCATTCACCGTAACGTTGCGTCCAACAGCATCTTTGAAAAAATACGGTCCAATGATTCCACCAGCGTACAAACCACACCAAACAGTGCATTTTTCGGGATGCATGGGCAGTTCTTGAACGGCTTCTGGTTGCTCTTCACCCCAAATGCGGCAATTTTGCTTATTTACGTAGCCATTCAACCAGAAATGAGCCTCATCGCTGAACAAAATTTGTCGATAAAAAAGCGGATTTTCTGCCAACTTTTCTAGGGCCCATTCACTGAAAATTCGACGTTGTGGCAGATCGTTCGGCTTCAGTTCTTGCACGAGCTGTATTTTATACGGTTTTACACCAAGATCTTTGCGTAAAATCTTCCATGTGGTCGAATAACACAAACCCAATTGCTGCGAACGGCGACGAATCGACATTTCACGGTCTTCAGCCACACTCTCAGAAACAGACGCAATATTCTCTTCTGTACGCACTGTACGCATTCGTGTGGTTGGTTTAATGTCCAATAAAGTAAACTGAGTGCGAAACTTGGTCACAATCGCATTAATTGTTTGCTCACTTGGTCGATTATGTAGACCATAAATCGGACGTAAAGCGCGAAACACATTTCGAACCGAACACTGATTTTGGTAATAAAATTCAATGATTTGCAAGCGTTGCTCGTTAGTAAGTCTATTCATGATGAAATGTCAAAGCATACTGAGCATCTTTCTCTTTGACACCATGTCTGAAATCCCACGTAATCTGTCAAATACTAATGCATGAAAATCCTAACCTCAAAAAAATCACCCGTTACAAATTCGTGGCTTTATAGTTATCTTCCTTTTCATTTGTCTTAGCGTTCATTTTGTAAACAGCAAATAGCTAAATTAATCAGTACGTAATAAGTACTGAAGCGCGAGCTGGAGTCTTACACAAATACTGGAAGGAAAAGCTTGCTTTTCAGATTAGTATTAATTGTTTTTGTTATTTCGGATGTATTTATACTTCGTCTTACCTGTACAGCATACTTGTGGAGCTTTTTATCATATCTTTGATTGCAAAGAAAGTGCTGCTGTGGTTTGTAAAAAATTTTAAACATTATATTCTTATTTTTTGTAGAGATCTCAATTAGCTTTCTAAGAGTCGATGAAATGCATCATCTTCTCTATATTTTCCTGCTGGTCCCCATAGATTTTCTCTTAAGCTCAGATCTATTTAGTACGAGAAACAGTTAAAAATCGATTTCGCTAGACTCAATCTTAGATTTTAAGATAACATTGGTGTTCATTGCAATATGTTGAAAACTTCACAGAATTTATCTAAAATTATGCTCTAGTTTTGTGGAAAATTTTTCTAGCGTCATTTCGCGTTCACATTGGTAGGGTATTTTTCTGCATTTCTGAGAAAGTTCACCATAGCAATTATGTATTTTTTATACCTGTATCATTGGAAAATTAATTGAGATTAAGCCCTACTGACTTATTGAAAGTTATTTTGATTTGCGAATTTTTGAAAAATAAAAGTTTAAAGCCTGTTTGGGAAATAAGTTTACTCCAAAATTCAAGAAAGAATATTTTTGTAAAAAATAAAAATAAAAAAAACCCAGGTTTATTTGATTTTTTCACATAAATTGTAAGAGAAGATGAAGACACCGCTCACTGCTTGGCATCAATTAGAGTTTCCAAGTGTAGCCAGATCTTTTTTCCCATGGTCTTTCTAACGGAGAAGAGGTCGGGGGGGCGTGGAATACTTTCAGAGCTGAAGTGTTTTCGTCCATTCGGATGACATGACCTAGCCAGCGTAGTCGCTATTCGCTGAACTATTCGTTGAATCGAATAAACATTGGTTCCATCGAATACGATGCCGTGGCCAACGCGCAAAGGAACATAAATCTTCCGTCCATGGTTCTGCACCATAAATTAGAACAGGAATAATTAGTCACTTATAGAGTTTGGTTTTTGTTCGTAGAGAGAGGATTTTACTTCTCAGTTGCCTACTCAATCCGAAGTGGCAACTGTTGGCAAGAGTTTTTCTACATTGAATCTCAAGGCAGACGTTGTTGTTAATGCCGGTGCCAAGATAGACGACTGTGACGTGGGAGCTAAGTCGAGAATGCGACGACTGTTTGTTTGGTGACAGGATATATTTCGTCTTTCCCACGATCACTACTAGACTCATTTACTTCGTTTCCTTGTTCAATCTGAAGAAAGCATAATTAACGACGTCGTTGTTATGGCCAATGATATCGATGTCATCGGCGTACGCCAGCAGTTTTACACTCTTTTAGAAGATTGTGCTTTCTCTATTCAGCTCGAATTATTTTCTTCAGTAGTAGAGTGAAGATGTCCTGTGATAGGGTATCGCCTTATTTGAAACCTCCGCTGAGAGAAGACCTTCCCGATCTTGATGGTGATTTTGGTATTGCGCAATGTCAGCTTACGCAGCCGTATTAGCTTTGCGGGGATACAAAGTCCAGAAATATTGGCACAGAAGCAATTATTTTCGTGTTCTCGAAAGCTGCTCTGAAATTGACGAAGAGTTGGTATGTGCTGATCCTCTTTTTACAGGTCTTCTACAAGATTTGGTCTGTTGTTGATTTTCCAGTCCTAAGGCCACACTGATAAGGTCGAGTCAGTTTGTTAAAGGTAAGCTTTAATCTTTCGCACAATACGCTCGATAATACCTTATATGTGATGTTGAGGAGAGCATATCTAAATTCCTATATTCAGGTAGTTGCTTTTCGAACTTTTTCATGAACGGGCAATAGATCGTCTGCTCCACCGTCGTCCTTTTTATTGGTGTTTTTTTTTTTTTTTGTGTTTTTGCGTGGCGGGTTTCAAAGCCAGCGCACAACATTGGGGAGGAATAATTCGCCTTCTCATTTTAGCTCCCTTCAAATGGATGTTTTTTGGCTACCCAGATGAAACTTGGTCTAAGATCGAAAGTTGTGAGCGGCTTGAGCCATATGTAAAATAATCATTTCTGGCCACTGGCAAGTGCATGGAGAACTTCGTTCACTTGCGTGAATTTCTACACATTGTTCTGTACTAGAATTTTCCAACTGACAATCTATCGTGCTTACTGGATAGGTCCGGTCCGGGATCGGATTTAACTCCGTGGTAGCTGCGTAGTCTCCATCCTTATCGTCTACAGCCCTAGAGGGTTGAGGGCCAGCCGTTCTGACATCCGGAGGGAGGATACTTAATGCCTCCCTCTCGTAGCCATAGCTAATAACCCCCTTGTTAGTTCTAAAGGGGCCAAGAGGACCGAGGGACTGGAAACCAGACCCGAGCTTGAGGGCGCACGGGATGATCCACTTTGATCCAGCCTCCACACCTCTTCTAAAGAGACACTGTTTCTTTGTAGCAAGTAGAGCCCACGTTGCCACCCGGCACCGAAAAAAAAATTACCCGATGTTCTCATAGTTTCATCGGCTATTGTCAATACGCTCTGTGGCTGATTCTGTTCAATATCACTCTTCGCAATCTCACAAAAATGTTGAAGAAATTCCAAATATAGACTTACATAGCACAGTAAATATCTCTTCTGTTTGCCTCCTGGGGTTAGCGCCAAGTCTCCCTCTCCACATTATTTTAACCAAATGATTTAAGAACTTCTGATTATTAGTAAGTTGCAGGAAGTTTCTTGTACAGAATTTTTCTGTTGTAGAAGGCTTACGCGAGCTCCTATACCCCCTGCATGCTACCACAGTTTCACACAATTAAATATTTGCTCATATGTGCAATCATTTCCATAGCAAACTCCTCAGCATAACAAATTAAATGGCATGGCGCCAATATTTCACCAGCTTGACTGCAACTATATTGAAAAAGTTCCGTAAAAATGCAATTTAACGGTATTTTATTTATTCGCCTTCTTCGTTTGTTTTGTTGTGCTTTCATTAATTCCACTTTGCTGCTTTTTGCATGCAATGAATTTCAAATGAGTTTTTATTTTCAGTTTAATAGCGCGAAATTTTATAAAAACAATCCGGCTGAAAGTTTAAATTATATAAAGTCAACGGTGTAAATGAGTTGTAAATGCACACTGCATGATTTTATGCAAACCCTAGGCTTTCCAAATACAAATACCACACTATTTAAACCTCATTGTAAAAGCTTGTAATAAAACTGTATTAAAAATAGTATACAAAGTGACTGGAATTTAAGCAAATCAGTAGCAATTAGCAAATAGGAGGAATTGCTGATGAAATGCATTTATTTCGGTATCAGAGTTTCTTAACTTGTGGGTGAAGGACGCATTTAGAATCCTACTTACAGCAATGTCAAGTCATTGCATTAAACTGTTATGCCACTCGTAATCATGATATTTTCGCTTAATTATGTATATTAAAATATAACGCTCACAAAGACTTAGGCGTGCGTTGGTCAGCAGCCAGTGTTTGTGGAGTTATGAAAGCTTTGCGGCATCGAATGGAATATAAAAAGTTGAGTTTAACTGTTAGTAAGCTTTCCAGCTTCGCATTAATAGGTGTACTAACTGGACACTGTTCCATTGGTACTCATGCTGTGAGGCTAAGAACTTTGGAGGGCGCAACTTATCAAAGTTGCAGAGATGAAGATGAGGTGGAAACATCAGGACACTTTCTACTTCACTGTCCAGATTTCAATCAAACTAAGGTTGAAGTATCTAGGTTGGCATGCATCCTAAATGATGGAAGTGGTTCTAAGGCGGCTCAATAAATTTGGGGCTGGTTCTAAGCACTTTGTAGATATGTGACGATCTTTTTGATTCGTACTTAGGAGTTATGGCATCACAATGGAAGGCGGCAATAGCTGTTCTAGTAGAATTACTTATTCGTGCTCTCACGAGAAATCAGCCTATTTATTAAACCTATAACCTTAGCGCGATACTAAGTTTCACGGACGCACATAGACTCCCAAATTTGGTATAAATGGAGGCGAAGTTATTTTTTGTAAAGGAAAACCATCCAAGTATTTATAAAAGAAGATTATGATTCTATCTGACTTTAGGGGTTAGTAGATCGAAAATCAATTCTTCATTGTTTGGGAGAATCCCTAGAGAAAGCATTACTCTTTAGTAGATATAAATGTGTATTAGCAATTTTAGGCAAGTTCCCTTAAGTCTAGTTGTTTCAAAAGAATTTTGTGAATAAGCAATTATCATTTTACGGAATATTCAGCATTCCTAATCTTTTGGAGGTCCTACAGCCTGTCAAGTAAGAGCGTGGTCGACTTTACTGACAGTTAATGAAAGATTTCGCTCTAATTCATTCGCAAGCCGATAGAGGGAAGCTTTTTCCTTGATGTATTGTCAACAAAGGTTCAGTTGTGGTTGATCTTTTGAAAGAGAATCACGTTAAACGCCATGAGTGCTAAGGGCGCGTCGCGCTACGAAGCTGTGTTTCTTTGCATCCTCACGAATGGTCCCAAAATCTCGCAATCAGCGGTTGCTAAATATGTGAGAAAGTCGAAGATGTTTATACAGTAGTGGATACAGCGATATAAAGTGGCTAAAAATGTGGATGATTTACCAGAACGTGGTTCGATAGGAAAAGTGAACAATCAAGATGAAAAAAGAATAGTGAATCAGTTTTTGCGGAATCTTGCTTTAACACTGCGGCAAGGTCAAGCCCAATTGATGTCAAAAGGTTTAGATACATATGTATATATTAGGTCTATAACTTTGCTTCCGCCGTTTGTTTTTTTTTTTTCGTAAATTTAAGGCTTTATTGTATGAAAATGGTCCAAAAATGTTTTCCCTTATTCCCTTAATTAGAAATCATATAGACGGTAGTAGTAGAATAATAGGATTATTTATGTATGTGTCAGCCTCAGTAAAGCGTGGACGGGTCCTCAGCCGCACTTTTCTCGGAATTAAAAAAGCAAAATTTCCCACAAATGTTGAGAATTCGGCTCAAAAAGTGACATTTTCATTTGAGAACAAGTTTGGGATGCAAACAGATCTCTACGAATATTTTGTTGGGTTAATGTTGACACAAATGACCAAGATCGATATAAAACGATTTAATCGATTTAATCGAACAATGATTGGCCCTGGAGACTTCTATTGGTAAACGGCGGAAGCAAAGTTGTAGACTTTCCAATAACCTTGTCGATGATGTTCTTTTAAGTTCTACTTAAGCTACCCATATTTTTCTCAGGTTTTATCCAATATATAATTCATAGAGATAAAATTTGGCTAGATAACCCAGCTTTTTTGCATCGCACTTTCTGTAATTCTTTTCAGTTCTTACCGAGCTGCGATTCACATCCTGTTCAAAATATAACACAGAGTGATTAAAGTCGTAACCAAAACGTATGTTACAAATTCCAAGAGTTAATTTTAAAGAGTGTCCAAAAAGTAACGCAAGAATATAATTAAATAGAAAACACAGTTTTTAGTGTTTCTATTTTAACATTTTTATTGAATCATAATCACATGATCTAGGAGACCAAGTCCGATCACCAAAACGAGATAGTACACAACCTGGAAACGTCTCATGCAGTAATTGCAGTGTTCCACGGCTGTAAGACATGTGGCATCGTTTTGTTGAAGCCAGCTAATTGCCACATCAATAACATCAAATTTCAGCAAAAAGAACTGGGTTATCATGTCGCTCGATATCGTGAGTAACAATCATTGCTTCACCAACCTCAGTTTCAAAAAGGTAAGTAAAGTCCAGTTTGCCTCCCGAAATCCACACCAAACAGTGACATGTTCTAAATTTGTTCTTCAACAATCACATGTGGGTACCCAGAGCCCCAAAAGCGGCACTTTTGGCCGCTACAAACTCATTAAAGTGAAAATTTGCTTCATCACTTAGGACGATTTTGCTCCAAAAATACTGCCGCAGAGCTTTCATTATTTTTGAAGAGTTGTTGAATACTGAAGACACGTTGTTCAATCATGTAACGCCCCAGTTTTACTAAGCCTAAACTGTCAGCTGTTAATTTGGTTTCTTTAGGGTTGGCAACATTTACTTATATATAAATGGCGAAAAATTCAAATCTTGCGTTAATTTTGTGAAATTTATATTAAATGACCCATAAAGCATCATAACCACGCCATGAAGGTCGGACTAGGCTACTGAGGTCTCCATTCAGAGAAATTTTTTCCAGTTCTATATCTAATACCGTCTTCTCAATTACTTATACAGCCGAAGTAGCTCCTAGTTGTAGTAGTTGGCAAGAGTTATTTTGCGATGGATTTCGTGGCTGACAAGGTGGTTGGTGCTAATACTGGTTTCAAGATAGACAAAATTATTTACGACTTCGAAGTTATGACTGTCAACAGTGACGTGAGCGCTTAACCGCGGGTGCAATGACTATTTGTTTGATGACAGGAGATATTTCGTCTTGCTCTTGTTCACTACCAGAACAATTTGCTCTCTTTTTTATCCAGTCTGGAGAGCTAGAAGAGATAATTCCCGATCATGACAGAAGTTTTGGTATTGGTCAATTGCGGCTCAAAGACTGAGCTGCCTTCAGCGCCGTCAAAAGCAGCTTTGGAATCGACGAAGTGGAGGTGTGTGTCGATTTTCTTTTCAAGGGTATTTTCCAAGATGTGCGAATGATGAATATCTAGTCATTTGTTGATTTTCCAGGCCTGAAGCCACACTGACAAGGTCTAATTAGTTTGTTAAATGGATTGAGCAGAGTACACTTAAATTGCAATCGTCGGACATGCTTTTGTCCGACAATATTCTACAAAAATAGTTGGAGAAGTCATCTCTTCATAATTTCAGTATGCACCAGTCACTACATCACCTCTGAGGGTTCAGCAAGAAGATACTACGATCTTGAGACCTTCTGCTTGCTTTATACGAGTATACAGTGCAGTATATAAAAATATATTGATTGTGGGCTTAAAGCCTTTAACAACCTTTGAATCACTAACTTTTGTTAGTGTCGAATAGAATACGCAACTGTCGTAAATCAAAACAAAAAAAAAATAGTATAAGAGATAGAATAGCGAATACATACCACTTGACATCTTATTCGACTAACCAAAAATAGTTTTGGCAAAGTGGCATTATTGAACGTATCATATTGTCGTGTCCATTCTCAAATCAATATTTAAAGTAAACTTAAACATTTAAATTACTATCAGTTTCTTATATTCATAAAAATTACTTCAACGGCCGCTCGAGTAGACCTGCCTACAGCAATTGCACTTGCATTTTTTGCACATCATTAAATTGCTACACAGATACTAAAAAGAACCACCCACCATAACTGTTGCATCTATTGCTGTGACTTGCACGCGTTGACAAAGGGCGAGTTCTTCTTTCTTTTCTTCAAAAGTCAAAAATATACGTTTCATCCATCCATGTAGCGTGCTCACTGAAAGCGTGCAAATTGCTGTCGAGCATTTTCTATTGAAATCGCTTGACCTTCCACCAGCCGTGTGTTAGTCAGTTTGACTTACGAACTTGCCAGACTGCCAAGACGTTTCATTTATCATCGTTGCCGCGTGAGTTGCGTGCAAGCGCGCACGCAACCAATTGAGGGTATTTTCTTTTTTAAATAAAGCCAATTTGTGGATATTATAAAGGATTTGAATTTTATATGGTAAATAAGTATGGTATATTCAGAAAGGACTTTAAGTCGTAAATAATATCTGAATAAGCGGAGCAAACTTGAA
Source organism: Bactrocera correcta (assembly GCA_027475135.1). NCBI lineage: Eukaryota > Metazoa > Arthropoda > Insecta > Diptera > Tephritidae > Bactrocera > Bactrocera correcta. Next base: position 7,774,965 of record CM050323.1, on the reverse strand, counting down.
AGGGATTAGTAAAAAATATGTTTGGTTCGAGTCATATAGTGAACTCTCATATTATTAAGCATCAATTATAATATAGTAGATATAGCACCAGAATGGTTTTATCTATCTAATGCCTACTCTCTATCCGTAAGCGTGACTACTGCACAAGAGCGTGCAACTATTTTTATTTTCTCTGGTCATTTTCGACTTAAAGCTTTATATCTGTTTAAGTCTTCTGTAATTAAAAAAAAATCCATCAGCTCATTATTTCGCCAGCCCTCTCTCGTATTAATAGTAATTACAAGGAAATCATTACTTTGAACATTCCTCGAATCCCCTCGTTTTCATTCGAGCACATCGCTAAGATAACAAATAATTAGCTTATAAATGATGTCTCAAATCGGCTTACTGCCAGTCAGCATAAAAATTCATACGCAGAAGACGACGTAACTGCTTTCCTGCTTATAATTATGTAATTAATGCTTTCAGACAAAGACGATGGGTAACGAAGATTTTCTATTCACAATAGAAGTAAAAACGGAAAGAAGTTTTAACTTCAGTTGCACCAAACCTAGAAAATACAAATAAAGAAGTTTTCATAAAAGAAATTGAGTCCGATAGTTCGGTTTATATGGCAGCTATAAGCCATAGTGGTCCGAAATGGGCGGTTTCCGATAAATGAGCAGCTTTTTGGGGAGAAAATAATGTGTGCAAATTTTCGGATCGATATCTCGAAAACTGAGAGACTAGTTTGCGGAACCGTTCGACGGACTGACATGGCTAAATCAACTCAGCTCATCACACAGATAGTTTAGGTATATACCATATAACGGGTGATTCAAATAGAACTCGACTTTTCCAAGAAGATTCAACGTTTTCGAGCCAAATTTGGTTCAGCGATGTAGCCCATTGAACTCAACGGATAGAGCACTTGAGACGTAGGTTCGGCCAAAAGTTGAAGGAGATAATCTTCAAAAACGAAAGAATGTTCTTTCAAATTATAACAAATCTTTTTCATTAAATTTTAGTTTCTGTATTTTTCTAAAAAAAAAAACTAATTAACCTTGAAATGGATTTCCCTTCACGTATTTTATATGATCTGTGAGCTTGTCGATGTAGACTTCGGTAATTTTGATAAATCTTTTATAGTATATTTCAGTTTCAGTTGTTTCGACAGGTGGCGACTCTCAACTCACATAACTTGAATGCATTTCGACATATGAGTCTTTTAGAATTTTTTCTCGGAAGACTTTACAAATACAGGTATACATTTTCCATTACTAAGTCAAGTTTTTATTTCTTAAATACGTTGTAATACTCTTTTATGATGCTCCACTGAATTCTGAGAAGCAGATATCATTTTCACTTTTTGATATATTTTTATAAAATATAGTTAATTTTATTCTTTTGAAAGGTGACAACTCTGCTCCACACCGTGTGAAGATTAACGCTATCTGAAATAATTCTTCGAAATGTTTTTTTAAATGTAACTTTTTCGTCGAGTTAGTAATTTTATTTTAAAACAATTTTGAACAAACTTTAACTTTTATAACGTAAAATATTTCGTAAAATTTCACTAATTTTTTTCAACAGCTGGCAACTCTGTCTCAAATTTAATTCTACTTGCATGAATTAAGGAATGTTATTTCCATGGTTTTGGTTTTTTCTAAAGTTAGCAACTCTGTTCCAAATATTCTCACCAGGTGGCAACTCTACTTCAAATTGAATTCTACTTGCATTAACTTCGGAAACTTATATTTGGAACATATATTTTCCATGGTTTCACTTTTTTCTAAAGGTGACTGTTCCAATTTTTTTTTCTCAACAAGTGGCAACTCTGTCTGAAAGTAAATTCCACCTGCATTTATTTCGGCATGTTAGATTTGAGAAAAATATTTTGTATGATTTCATTTTTCCCGAAAGGTGGCAACTCTGTTATTTCTTTTCCATAAGTGGCAACTCTGTCTTAAATTTTATTTTATTTGCATAAATGTTGGAATAATCTTCAAACTTTCGTTTGAAGCTCATAACTTTTTTCAAGTATTTTTTTGAAGGTGGCAACTCTGTTAATTTTTTTCAACAAATGACAACTCTGTCTCAAATTAAATTCTAGTTGCATTAATTTCGGAATGATATATTTGGAAGACATGTTTACAAAGATATCGCTTATTTTTGAAGGTGGCAATTCTGTTAATTTTTTTTTAACAAGTGGCAACTCTTTTTCAAATTAAATTATGCTTGAATATTATAACGAAGTGTTTTCAAACTTACCTTTGCAGCAAAAATTATTTCTTAAATTTCGCTTTTTTCGGAAGGTGGCAACTCTATTTTAAAATATATATTATATGAATTGTGTTTTATTATTTCTAAAAAAGCTCTAAGAGTATCCTAATTTGAAATTTCAAAAATCTGTAAAATTATCCTCGCTTTTTGAGGCTTTCCATATACATACATATACTTGTATGTATTTATTGCATAAGTACATAATGTAAGTAATTCGCTGTGGTTGCTGTATGTCTAACTAATAGTATAAAAATTTAAGCTAAAGAAATAAATGTGAGTGTTAGTAAAATAAATGAAACTGCCAACAATTCTCGGCACATTTGTGCACTCGCACACACACATACACGCGCTTTACATTGGCAGGCATAGCGACGGGCGGGCAACACTTTTGGTGAGAGCAGCTCGCAGCCAAGTGGCCAACAAGTAGTAGAATTTATAGAAAGTCGTACAGCGACACCGGAAACGGAAGTCACAGCTTCACTATGGCACTGGCAATGAGCCAGTAAGCGAAGTTCTGCAATTGCCAGAAATGCTGGAATAGTGAAACTAAATGGCGCGTTTCACACACACATACATATTTGTAGAGAGCTAACTCGATACTTCCCTATGTTTCATTTTCGGAAATTGGTATAAAATCCATACATTTGGACTTTGGGCTTTGATAAAGTCCATCGTCTTCATAAATTTTTTCTTGGATCAAACAATAAAAGACCCTTTTTTAAAATATATAAAAATTAAAGTCAGATTTCCAAAAAAATAAATAAAAAGAAATCAAGTCATCATGAACATTGTTTCAAAGAATGATCCCTTTTGGATGAAATAATCATTCGAATGTTTTTTAAGGACTCCTTAAAATTTTAAATTTCCCTGGTGAAAAGTTAAAGAAATGATACCCAGAAGGTTAGATTAAATTAGGAAAAGTAATCTAATATTCGATAGACCATGAATTAATTTTACTTGGACTGCTAGATACGCTGTAAAGAACTCTCAAGTACGGATCAAAAAGACCGTTATATAACTAAAAAACACCTAGAACCAGACAGAATTATGGAATTGTCTAATATCTACACCAGCGAATTTGTCGAGGGCCGTAAAAAATATGACAACCAAGATGGTTTTAACCATAGTCTGGCAAAAGCTGGACCATGAAAGACAAAGTAGAGTAGATGTTTCCACTTCATCTTCCTCTCTGCAGCTTTGATAAGCTCTGTCCTCCAAAATCACCACAAGAGTGCTGGGATTGTGTCTAGTTAAGGGCACCTATCAAGCGGCATGTGAGTCTTGCTAAGAGCTAGTAGTTCCAAGGACCCTTTTTCGTTTCACCCCCTGGGGAAGTGCTGGGCTGACTAGCGTTAAGTGCCCAACGACAGGAAAACACCAACACGTTACCATTCTAATGGGGTTTGGGGTGCCGATTTTAGCGAGCTCATCCGCTTTACAGTTTCCTACTATTATTACATGGCCAGGCACCCCGACAAATTTAGTATGAAAATAGCTTAATGCCACAACTAATGGAAATATATATATTCTTATCGAGCTCAAACTCAATCTGCTATCGGGAGTGAACACATACCTCCTTTCAAAGCAGCACTTCACTCGAGGACATCTGCTTTAATAGCTTCCACTCCTCCTTGAAAGACAATACAGTGGTCTGGGAGTTTGAAACAAGAGTTGGTTGGGCGCTGCAGTTAGAAGACTCTCCTTTCAATCTTCCCCTTGAGCTTCGATCCATCCGTGAAAAAGATCACTGGGCCTCTTCTATAGTGACTGCGCCCTACCCACATATCTCTAGGAGGTGTGTGCTCGGGGAAGATGCCGCTAGGCTACACGATGCTATATGAGAGCGGTTCGTTGAAGACGTTCTAGCTGTTTAGCCAGCGTGTCTTTACCCAGCGCCTTTAGTTAGTACAACGCTCCAGCGGTCAGGAGGGACTATGGATTGAACATTTGTTTCCCTAAAAAAACTATTTATGTACCGCAAATATTACGTCGCCAAAAGCTAAACCAAATAAAGAATAATGTCCTCAGTCAGTCATATCCACATCTTAAAATGCTTGCTTAAGCATAGAGCGCCACCCGCCAGCCGGTGCAACAACATGTGCAGGGAATGATTCAGAATCAAAGAATTTGAGATCGTTATTACTTCTGAACTAGGAGTGTCATGAAAATGTGATTTTGCTGCATGACAAGACTCGGCAAACTCAATAAAACATGCCTGAAATCCCTTAAAGAATGTCCAACCCTATTCGCTTTATTTCTCTGATATTACACCGTCCGATTTTTCTTCATTCCGTTGAATAGCCATTTCCAAGCGGAACTGCCAGGCTGAAGTCATGCTAGGTCCCGTCAGTTGCAGAATGGGAACGAATAGAGCCGCATTGGCTTTTTGTCATACACTTCTTGTTGATTAAACCTCAGGCGAGCTCGGTAATTACTGGCTCAGTAGGAACTGTTTAATAACAAAGGTTTTACTGCCTAAGAATAAACCATAAGACCGTAAGTCTAGTGTACTCCTTCCTATCAGCAATGCTTATCTTTTAATGATTATATGAGTTCTAACCAGACACTGCTTAAGCGGGAGCCATGAGATATATAGAATTTCGGGAATTAGGTAATTTATGTGAATCCAAGCGGATTCCGAAATTTATACACAGTCCTAGTGATAATTGTAGTTATTTGGTAATCTAAATATGTATATCTGTATAGATATATACCCACATTGAGCCAACGTCACTTGTGTTTTCAACTGAAATGACATCAAAAGAGTTGCGGAGAAAGTTTTACTATATATACATACAAACAGTTACACACGTACTTATATATATATATATGTATGTAGTTGCATATACATTGTAGGACACCGCTACTTACATTTGTCTGCGCCGGCAATTTATGGTGCGCACATAAATAATGTGTGCACACACTGTAATACCAATTAATTGTTATCGTTCTTTTGCCAGTGGCCCAGTGTTGGCGCACTTCCATGCTCATAGCCAGCGTTGCCATCAACATTATATTTCTTCTGCCAGACACCATACATATTTGTATGTACAATTAGTAGAGCAAAGTAAAAAGCAATAAACTTTTTACGCCGACACTTCGTTTGTGTGTGTATGTGTGTGAGTGTAGTGAGCGCTAATTAGTAATTGTTAATAATTAAAATAGAAGAGATACTCATTTGCGGTCGCAAGGATTTCACTTTAGCTCACTTTAGCATGTGGTAAATATTAAAGTTCTCTGCTAAAAACTAGTAACTAAATTAAATTTTTATACCTTAAAAACGGTATATTAAGTTTAGCACGAAGGTTGTAATACCCAGAAGGAAACGTCGGAGACTTTATTGCGTATAGATACAAGTATAGTCGACTTATTCATGTCATAGTCATGTTCGTCTGAATATACATAAACCAGTTCGTCAGTTTTTGAGAAGTCGATAGAAAATACACTTACGTCCTTTTCTCTCTTAGAAGCTGTCAGCTCCTTCTCCACCTGATCTCTACTCTCATTTAGTTAGGTATTTTTTAATCCTCACGACGAATACCTGGTCGACGAAAAGGGGGCTTAGGTGTCAAAAAATCATTTTTTTTTTTTTTTTTTTTGACACCTAAGCCCCCTTTTCGTAGACCAGGTGACATATATACTTATATCATTATCTCTACCTATTGTAGTTAGGCTAGTTCAAATTATACAGAGTTTGTTTTACGTCACTATTTTCAAAAATAGTCATCAAAATATAATACACTTAAAGTTAAGGAAGCAGTAGTCATTCATAAATAGCTTACGAATGAAGCTCGCTAAGATAGGTCTTTGGAAGACAGAACTTAGTCTATCAGTGAGCGTATTATTTTTATCAAACAATAGAACAAACGAGAGGCTTGCGTTTTTCTCAACTTTGACGTTAAAGAGAGAAACTCCAAACACATCCCCTCGTATATCCTTGTATAGTGTATAGTAAGTCACAAATTAATATTTTAAGCTACACTAGAAGCAATTTGTATCTTAGATGATCTTAATTACAGTCTGGCTTGGCCTTAAAAATACGTCCATTTCCCCATTAAAAGGTTTAAATAACAGAATGTACTTGAATTTAGTGTTGACATATGTGATCGCCTGAATATATATTATCTTGCTTAATTTAAAACTGACAATTTGCTATATAATCGGTCAAGTTAAAAGTCTGGCCTAAAAAAGTAAAAGACATTTTTGGATAATTCGGTTTTTTTATTCTTCAGGTTTATTCTTAACTGATTATAGCGATCCTCAAACGTTTCAATACATTTACTAATGGCTCTTTACTTTAAAATAGGCCTCAGTTTCGACGATCACCTCTTCATTCGACGAACACTTCTTTTAAGCGGGCATTCTTTTGAGATATAAAAACAGAAAATAGTCCTTGATTCGAAGCTTAATTCTTGAAATTTAGCCATAGTTTTAACTGACTTCTGACATGATGCATTGTCTTGGTGAATCAGCACTTACTTTTTATTCACAATCCTTGTTGATGGTCCTTCCTTTTTCAAAATAGTCAATAAGAATTTTTCCATGCGTATCCCAAAATAAAGACGCCATAACATTGCCAGCCGACTGTTACGTTTTTTTAATCTTTGGTACGGGTTAATCATGTGAAGTCCACTGGATGATTGTCGACCCGCTCTTTAAAAAATTTAATATACAAATCCTTTACCTACTTAAGGTACAATCCCCAAATTCACCCAGGATAAATTACTTAAATACCTTTACCGCTACTGTGAAAACGGCTGAATTCGGAAGATAATCCCGTCCACTCTAAACATAACGGTACTGTTAAAAACTATTTAAAGGGCTTTGTAGAAGCTGGGTTAAAAATGTAACGATTGGCGTGGTACCGCCTACTTTTAGGTAAAATTACATATACCCAAACTCGACTGGCAGATTTCGACTAAATGTGGTACGCGACATTTGTCTTACATTCCTATTTCACTGTTCGAAATTGCACAATTCTAAGTTCCATTTAATTCCTTTCAGTAGAACTTGATATAACGGGATACAACTTTGCACTAACAGTTATTTCAAAGTATGGCACCATATGACGGAAGGCTGTCCAAATCCAACTAAAACTATGAAAGCCCCCAAGCACCGGAAATGTGGACTAAAATATGTATCTAAAGTTGACTTTTGACCGAAAATAACGGTCAATGTATAGGATGTACAATACAGATAATCCTTTTCTAGCAGTAATACTTGTATCTCTGTATTAGAAATGGATTGAATCTGATCAAGGCTCTGAGCCCTCATATACCTAATATAAAGATTTTCGAACTTCTGGGAGATTTTGAACCGCATATATTGGCCAATGTGTAAGTATCTTAATGAAACAGAGAGCGTGTTTCACTTAGCCGAAAATTAATAAAATTGGGCGACAACTTGACCTAGCCCCTTTATATTTAATATCAGAATTTTCAAACTTCTGGCTGACTTTACTCCATATGATAGGCAATTGTATGTAAGGTATCTTTATGGAACTCAGAGAAAATTTTTTTAGTTTGTGGTATTTGCAAAAATTGGGTGGATATTACCACTAGTTCCATATTTTCCTGAGTAAGTTCCCAAAGTCAAATCAAGGATGGAAGAGGTAACAGAATTTTGGCATAAAAGATTATAAATGCAGTTTAAGAAGGAAAGGAGAGTTGTGGTAGATAGTTAACCGATTTTTTTTCGATAAATTCGATCTTGCAGATGCACCACGTGCTAGAAGGCCGCTTGAAGCGGATGTGGATAAATAAAATGTCTGGCCTACGCGAATCGTCGCATAAGAGTTTGCTAAGAGTATAAATAAAAATATCCTGTTGAAATTGCACTTAAAAAAACGAAATTATTCAGTGAACAACCCAATAGCTTATGCAAAGAAAGACTTAACCGATTAAATAATATGAATATATGAGATGACAATGACAACTCAGCTATAACCGCGTAAGCGTTGTTTACGCCAATAAAGAAGAAGAAGATGACAATTTAAAAAAGTGTCCAATGAATATACTTAAAGTGATGTCTGACGTCAAATATCGACTAAGCCAAATGACGAATTCAAGACGGTCGGGGTGTCTATCAAGTGAACGAATGGTATAATGCCAAATGTTCTGACGTTAAAAATTACCTAACATAACATGAATTTCCTTTCGGCTATAAGAATATTATCCACTTATTCCGCAATCGATTCAGCGTACCATTGGGAGTAGCGAATCGAACGAGCAACTTTAATAAACAAACCCGTTTGGGACAATCTCATATACCTGAACAGTAGCTAGTTTAGTCCATTTGCAATAAAATGATTAGTAATGAGAATAATTTTTAATATGAAAGTCTTTATAATTTTATTGGCAATATTTAATGCGGTGATATCATACTCGTTAAAAATAAAGTTACTGACGTCAAGCCACCAAAAACAAAAAAAAAACTCATGGAATACTTAGTGCGAGTAACAAAAAACTTCAACGTCATTGTTATGAAAAAGGCGAAAGGAATTTGCGCCTCGAAGAGCCTCTAAGCATTCCAAATGTATTCAAATCAGGTCAGTTTGCACACGTGGAAGCATTATTTATTTTAACACAGTATGTGTGTGTGTGTGTCGGGTGCTAAAGGATGATTGCTAGCAGTACAAAATGATATGAAAATCCATTTGGATTAACCGCCATAGGCGCTGAAATGGCATGTCATTGAACTGCCACTGCCGACAGCGCATTTTTGTCGGCCTCCGCGTGTTGCATTGTTGGCGACAACAACAAGTAGCCGCGCTAAGTAATGGCAATTTCTGTAATACATGAAAAACTTCATATGATTTTGGGGCAAATCACTTGTATTTGTACTCGTGGCCATTAAAAGTACCAAACATTACTAAGCAATAAAATATTTCTTGTCAGCACAACTCGATTACCCACATCCTTTAACATATGTAGCAACAAAAATGTTGAAACAGGTGATTTCGTGCCTGTGCTCCAGATGACTTACATATAAGCAGTTGCAATTGTATATAGTTGATGTTGTTGTATAGACCCAATTGAACGTCTAAAGCAGAAGCAGCGGAAGTGGAAAATGGCGCACCGGATTAAAATACAAAGAGACCCATTAGAAATGTCCAAAGTTTTTCGTTCCCAAATTTACTTTCCTGTTGAAGCGGCTCGGTTATGTTTACCCGTTAACTATATACTATACGCAGCCCCGTAGGAAATTGAGAGCTTCGAAAATGTCGAGTGCATACCAAAGCATCGTTTTATTTCTTGGGGCAGGACATTTTATCTGAAATGATATTACATCGCTCTAAAGTTAAGTATAAAACATAATATACACATCATAGAATATTTTTTCTTCTTCGCTGCCCTAAAATTGTGGGACGGTCTGGGTCGAGATCATAAAACTTTGCCATTTGCTACTATCCTTTGAGAGGTCACACCAATTGTGTATCCCAAGTGCGAGTTGCACTTAATTCTTCTATTGGATGCGTGGACGCCCTCGCTTCTATGGGTCTTAATATGAAGTAGGGATACCAAGTGCAGCCAGGTGCTTCTCCACATGATATCTCCAACGAAGTGAAGGTCTTCCTCTTCCTCTGAAGGTATCTTTGGTCACATCGTCCTTCTTTTCCATTGAGGTGTGGGCGCAAATAAGCGATATGCGCATTGTGGCTAGATGTTCTCATCTACCGGGGTGAATGCCAGGACTCTTCCAAATTTTTGCTACTTTATATGGCCACTTTAGTAAATATTGAAAGGCTCTTTTCGTCTCAGTCCTTATCCCGTCTTTCGCACTTCTTGGACAGCAGTGATGCCAGTCTTTACTCTTACGAGGACATCAACCAGCTGGGCAGCGGCATCTTCTCAATTAAGGGATCGGACATTCGAGGTGCATGTGCTTAAATTGTAATCCTTAATGCGTTTTCCTTGGTCATCATCAAAAGAGAAGTCATCCGAGGTTGTTGTTTCCTTTTTGTTGAAAGCGTTTTTTACGTAGCGCGGTCCAAACCCGGTGCACGACCCTGGGTAGGGTTGGCTCATCTTTCAAACGTTTTTTCTTTGGCTACCCAGAGGATACTTCGTCTAAGACCGGAAGTCGTGAGCTGCTTGAGCCATCCTGTCTAAAATCTGGTCTGGTGTGGAACGGCTCGGAGAGGTCATTCCTGATTTTGATGGAGCTGGTGGTTGTGCTCAACGTCCCTCTGCATAATCGTTTGAATTTTGTAGGGATATTAATAGGCAATTCCTTCAGGGTTGTCTAAAGTGGCCAATCATCGTCCAAGAGATGAAGGTAGTCGCCTGTTTGCCAATGATCCCCTCCAGGACTTGGCATATTGTGAAAATCCAAAGTTTTCTGTGAGTTACATTTTCGTGCACAAAGAAAGCGCTTACTTTTGAATTTGTTTACTATACATGAAAGTTTTCAAAATGGAATCGAACATACAACTCTCATAAATCGTAAGCCTCGGAACACTATAAGAGAAAATATTTGTTGTCACAGGATTGAAGCTCCATAATATTAACTAAATAAATGTTGGATCGAAAACTTTACAAGCCGCTTCATGAGGATTTTGGGTCGGTTTCTTTGATTCACCAAAACATGGAGAGTGCTGAATCGAATAATCAACTCGCTTAAACTTACAAGAGGCGGAAGATATGGCAGCTCATTTGCCAAGCATAAACTTGGCTTAGTTAAGCATATCTTGAACTAATTTAAAGAATTGAAGTATTACTTCACCGCAATATATTTCCTACAAGTCGCAAACCCACTCATATGCGCATAACTGAACCTTTTTTTTGGGGCCGAAAAATTGTGGGAGTGTTCATGTGGATAGCAACCGGTATCAGCGGAACCACAAGCAGGGAAAGTTATGATAATGTGCAAAAACTAAACTCGTTTAATTTTTTTCACTTCCCGGTTATTTTATTTCCTGCCAACCGAGTCGACAAGTGCCTCACCATCCTGTCTGTGTGCAGCCACTGTAGCACCAAAAATTGCGGCTACTCCAACCGAGCACATAAATGCCAGCGTATGTGTGTTCGCTATGTATGAGTGTGTGTGTGTGTGTGTGTGTGTGTGTTACCGGCAAAGGCGCATTGGAGAGCATAAGCAACAACTTTGGGCTAAACACGAGTGGCAACAGTTTGTTTGTGTCCGGCTTTTGCGGCTATTCGCTCGCTTGGCAAAGCTAGAGTTCGCTATATAATGCATTTGCACAGGAAGAACGATTTAAAGCTTCTTCGAGTGTGAAGCTTTTAAAAGTTTACGCGCTTTAATCTGTTATGAATGTTAAAGAAATTTCAGTTATTGCCGAAATTAATTTAATGCTCATTGTTTTGATCAGAAAATATGTGAATAAAATTACTGCTACATTAGACATATATAGTTTGTAGTGGCTAGAGTGTTTTTAGGAGCCTTCTTTTCAAAGCTTAATGACCTCTTAGCGAGTCCAAAAAAAATTTGTATTTTTCTTTAACATTATCCAATGCTATTCGCATAACAATGAAACGAAAGGAAAAACAAAATGTTAACTTCGACTACACCAAAGCTACAGGTGTCATTTTAACAGATACAAAGGATACAAAAAGATCTCTACCCTGATTTTTATAGATCTGTTTGAATGACACCTCTAAACTGTATTGATTGGATCTGAGCAGTATTTTTGGAAATTTGAATGATTTCCTGGATAATATTCTGTTGAAAATTTCGAGAAAGTTTTTAAATACAAAAATTGTCTATAAAAGGGCCTGAATTGCGTTCAGTTTACATGGCTGCTAGATGGTATAGTGATCCGATATCGGCCGTACCGACAACTTAACAGCTTCTAGGTGGGGAAAGGACATGTGAGAAATTCAATTCCGAATATGGGATCGAGTTTCCATCTGCGAATCGCTACTGAATCGGACCAAAATCATTTATTTTCTTAAATAGATATTTTTTGGGGTAGAAATTGTGTCTCTAACGATAACGTCAAACAAAAGCGGTCGTGATCGAATAGCGATGAGCCGCCGGAAACTGTGGCCAAGTCAAGATCGATGGTCGGAAGGTTTTGCAATGTATTTGGTGTTATTGACAAGGAATCAATTACAATAAACAGCACCTTTACACCCCAACTCTTTACCCTAAATAATTTTAACGTCTAACCCAAGACATCGCTTAAAAGCGGCCTTATTTGGAAAATATTCCTATTATTCCATGAAAGTCATGTTTTATCAAAATACCACACATCGGTTGTGAGTCGCTGGACGCTCTGGGAGCATCGCAGAAAGGGTGTCCCAAAATTAGTGCAGGATTTTAATTTATTGCCATTTATGTAGTATAGATCTAAGAAGCCTATAAAATCCTAAAAATTGACAGCTAACAGCTGAGACTTAATAAAAATGCAGCTTTTATGATAAAATAATGTATTTTCATTACTGAATAATATTTTAGAAATAAGAAAAGTTTGAATGCTGCGAAATCACAATGTAATTCTCGAAAAACAAATGCAACCGCCAAGGTGTATAGAGGCATAATTGGACTAGTTTTTTACTATACTTTTTTGAAAATGAAGATGGTGAAGAAACAACTGTTACTGGTGCATGATATCGTGACATGATAATCCAATTCCTTTTGCTGAAATTTCATGACATTGATGTGACCAATATCAGATTTCAACAAAACGGTGTCGCATGTCATACTTGATTTACTGCTTGAGACATTTCCACGTCATTTTCTCTTTCATTTTGCTGTTGGACCCTAAATCGTGCGATTAAACACCATTAAATTTCATTAAATGGAGCACCCTATCCTACTTTATGATTCAATAAAAACTTTAAAATCGAAAGACTAAAAACTGTGTTTTTTATTTAGTTCCAATATTGCCTTCATTTTGGGTCACCCCTTACATCCACTTATACATTGTGACAGAAAAGTACCCGGAAATGGGTAATAAAACGTAAAACGCCCCCCAGGAGTAATACACCTATGTCAACGATATTTACAGTCCTCGAACTACTATTCATACACACTTTTCGGGATGGTCTTCAGCACCTTCAGCAAATTTTGTTTTACCACTTTGATCGACGGAAATAGGGATCTATTGCGATGATTGATGACTTATTTACACATCAAACTCATAAATCCATGTCTCATTGGCAGCTATAATGTTCTCCATGAATATGAGATCGGAGTTCGCACGATCAAGGATGTACAAAGAGACCTGTTTATGGTACTATTTTTTGAGAAAATTCAGCTTTATCGAGACGAGTCGAGCACAAACGTATTTCATAACCAAAATATCCACCAAAATCATTCGAACGGACTAGCAAGAGATGTCGAGTTCTCTTGCCAACTCTCTAACACTTGCCTAATGATTTTCTAGCACCATATTTTTCACTTTTTTCAGATTTTCATCAGTTGAAAAGGTCGAAGGTCGTCCAGAACGCGGCATGTTTTTAATGACCTTTCGACCGTTTGAAGGCTATATACCACTCGTAGACTTGTGTTTGATAATACTGAATCACTGTAGGCCTTTTCCAATATTTGCAAAACTCAGATTGGTTAGAAATACCAAATGTGAGACCAATTTTTCCGATATTTTAATCCATTGTAAAACAGAACGCGCTCATATTTGTCATAGTAATTAGGAACAGACCTACCAACTTCGCATAATTTATTTTTTTGAAACGTCATTTACCAGAGGAATTTAATTGCAATTTTGGATGTTTTCTGTCTTAATGTAGTCCAAAACCGACAACGGGCGAATGTCCTTTTTGCTTCACTATAAACTTGTAAAAATCTGCTTTTCTAATTTTTGACCAATTGAGACAAGGGTTTCATTCCAACTATGCTAAATAAAGCCTCCATTACTTTGTAAAATCACATATTTTTCACTAGACATTTATTTTGAAAGTTATAGTACTTGAACGTATCCCAATCTAATACTCTCTTAATACTTACAGATATTTTACAATTGAGATCTGCTATTACGATTCATCAATATTAAAGTAAAATTATATTATTAGCAATAAATCACTGCTGTAATGTAAAGAAGAAATCACAAAAAAAATAATTATAATTTTTTATACTAAAAGTATTAATTTAACATCTTATGAGAGAAATAGTATATAATTTCACTTTCTAATATCATAATATGCCACTACAGATAGATATGAGCAAGATAATATATAAACACACACTTCAACACATTGACTTTGTATTATTGTAACTAAGCAAGTACTTGTGTACATACAAATTAATATTTTTTTATTGTTTCAGAAGCATGCTTATCACGTATTTGTAGCGCATAGAGTTCTCTGTAGTCTTAATATCGTAAATTTTCCCGTAAATTTGAGAGAGAAATGTATACAAAGAGAGAAAATTAATGTTTCTCTCCGTCAGTGGAAATAATTTTGTTGCTATAATCTCCAATTTTATAGCAAGTTGCACATTGTGGTGAATATGACACAGCATGAATATTACGTATATATGTACTATATATGCACAACTAAGAAATACAATATTACTTGCTAGTAGTAGGACACCATGGTGACATTTTAGCTGACATAAAGTAAAATATTTATTGAATTTTTTTTTGCTTTAAAAAATGTACAGTTGACCTTTCACTCCGTAACCTGTAGTCGATGACTAACTCAGAAATTTTTTATCGAAAGCTTTCGTTTTTCGATTGTAGATTGAAAGGATGCCTTTTTGGCTTATATTGTTTCAAAAATAAATTCAACCACAAAAACCCTGACATTATATTAATTTCAATTCGTTCCGAAGTTACCTATAAACCAACTTAAGGGGGTATTCTGCTGTAAACGTATACATTTTACCACGTTTTAGAAAAAAATTTTTTTAAGCGACAAAAAAATTCAATCATATTTTTTAATATATAAATTTTGAAATGTACAAAAAAAAATTTTTTTTTTTCATTTTTTTACATTTTTAATATATATTTTTTTGAAATCAAAGTAGTCCCCAACAAAAAAAAAATAGTTCACTGGTCATGGTGATAGCGGCTGTTTATGTTGTCTGAAATAAAAAGATCGAATGGATTATTATTCAGTAGTTCTGCGGTTATCGTCCCTACCAAATATAACCAATTTCATTAAAAAAATGTCGAACTTCAAAAAAAAAAAACACGAAAATCTTGTTTTTTTCGTTAAAAGTCCTTAAAAAAAATTTGAAAATATTTTCGAAAATAGCCAATTCTGGTAGGGACGATAACTATAAATGAGTAGCAGAACAAACGTAAATTTTAAAGCAATTGGTTGAATACTTTTCTTTTTAGGACCATGACAGTTTCAGAAAATGATGATTCGAGAAAAATGCGTTTAGAAACGTAGCAGCTGCAGACTTGTCATGGCGCCTGGTAGACAGTCGCTTATGACACGTCGGCTACTATGAGCTGTAACTTAGCAAATACTATGAATTTCTGTATGAATTTTTCACAGCATATTTTCAATAGGTTTTACTGTCAAAATAAAAAAAAAATCGATTTTTCGAAGTGATTACATAAGAATACCCCTTAACATAAATAATAAATAAATCGAGGCTTTTCTATATCTCTCCCGTCACTAAATATTAAGGACTTTGATTTCCTAACTGATTGACTTCTGTTTGATATCAGTCAAATGCGACAGTTTTCGGCAATTTCGTCCTTCAAATGGTCCAATAAGGCTATGTCATTCTCGCTTTTTCAAGATATTCAATAAAAAATATTACATGTCCAAAATACACACGGCATAACCTTGCCAACCGACTCTTGTGTTTGGACCGGGTTCTTGGTCTGCAGTCATGGTTGCTTTTCCTGGGGCAGAGTCAGCATCGTCAAGCCATGCATTCAATTGCAAAGGGTGGGCCATAAAAAAATTTAAATTTAAAAAATCAATAAAGAAAAAAAAACGGCTTGATATTTTTCAAAGTTCTAACATTTATTTAAAAGGTTGTTTTATGAAATTTATTTGTGGAAAGCAATTTCGGACAAATGACCACCACGGCTGA
The DNA here is from genome assembly GCA_027475135.1 of Bactrocera correcta. NCBI lineage: Eukaryota > Metazoa > Arthropoda > Insecta > Diptera > Tephritidae > Bactrocera > Bactrocera correcta. The sequence continues at coordinate 7,758,726 of CM050323.1, read as the reverse complement.
GTTTACAGTAGCTTATCCAATCCACCCAATTTTGGAGTACTTTCTCGAAGGTTTCAGGCCTTATGGCAGCTACAGCAGCTTGAATCTCGTACTTTAGATCTTGAATTGTTTCTGGATGGTTGGCGTAACATTTATCTTTACCAGCTCCCCACAGAAAATAGTCCAACAGAGTTAAATCGCAGCTTCTGGGAGCCCAATTCACAACACCTCTTTTGCTGATTTTGCGGTTTTCGAAGATGGGGCGTCAAAGATTGAGTGTGGCGTTTGCTGTATGGCACATAGCGCCCCAAATGTGACAATTCTGCTTGTTAACGTAACCATCGAGGTGGAAATGAGCCTCGTCCGAAGAGATGATTTTTCGGTAAAAATGACCATCCTCGGTGTTTTTATTTTTTTCAATATTTCCCAGTTTTCTTCTAGTGAATAGCGACAAATTTCGTAAATTTTAGACTTTTTACTGAATATCTGTTACTTTCCGAATGGCATTTGACGTTTCCAATGTCGAAATATAGATAATTCAAATTTCAAACGTTAGATGACTCACCCGTCTCTTCTCTTCAAAAATCTGTACACGCGAGACTCATTTTTATTTGGATTTTTCTGAAAAAACAAAAGTTACTTCACTTAAAATGATGTAATTCGTAAACTAATGATTCGAAAGCTGTCAAATTTATACATGCCTCTATAGAAATTTAGATCTAACTAAAAATTATACGAACTTCATTTTTGTAGTGCCATATATGTGTTAGGCCGGAGACTTTTCATTTGACACTGAACTGAGTGTGAGAGCCCATAAAAATCTCTATTTTTGGAATTGAAAAGAAAACAGCGACTGTATTAGTTGTTTTAATATTTAAGGTGTACATTCATATATACATGTGTATCTTAAGAACATACAGTAAAGATTTTGAAGAAAAAATTTAATATTTTTCGAGTTACAAGCGATTTTTGACGGTGCTGAGAGGTGCTGTTCCTCCATTTCCACAATAATTCCACCTTTTTCTTTGGAAATGCAAAACCGTTTCCCTAGAAAATATGGAAGATTCAAAAAGGTGAAGCAGTACGGTCCTAGGGCCGAAATAAACACAAAATTTTACAAAAAGTTGGAGTTTTTAAGAAAAATCTAAAATTTTAGTCGATTTAGCTTCCTCAAAAACGACCTATACGTTGTATGGAGATATACATATATAAGTATATATATATATGGATAATATTTAATAGTGATCGGAACGTTTGTTGCAAAGTAATCACTCGAGCAAATTTTAAACATTTGTGAACAAAACAAAAATTAGAAAAAATGCGCTTAAAAACAAAATGATGAAGTTGATTGGGTGGCGACCTTTTAGAAGCCTCAAGCTGAAAATTTTATTTGAGATGTCTTTTTAAAATTTTATTATGTTGTACTTAAGAATGTATCCTATTGAAATATGGAATTATTTTTTTTTATTTCTCAACCAACGACTTTTATAAAGCCATAGCACACCAAATTCCTAGAAAAATATTTATAAGAACATGGCTATCAACTTCATATTTTTTTTTAACTCTACATATACATATCTACATCCATACTTATATTGCATAAACTTTGCGAAACTTCACCAAGGAAGCTGTCAACAGAGCCGTGACTTGTCACATAACTAATGCCTTGCCAACCATCATCGGAGCATCAGCCGCTACGCTTAGCAACAAGGCGATTACTTGTAAGTGCCGCTAGCATACTGACAGGCGCATTAGCACGGAACATAACTGCACAAATCTATGCAACCGTAAAAAGAAGCAAAAACAAAGTAAAGATGCGTTCACACACACACACACGCATGTGTGCATGTTGTCTTGATGATGAAGTTCCGTATGACTAAGCGATTAAAGTCGTAACTACAAAACACTAAACGGCATCATGAAGATAGTAAAGCAGCAAGAAGTTGATGTTGTCACCGGCTGCTGGTGTTGAAGATACTACACCATATACGGAATTGGCGTTAGTGGTGGAGTTGCGGTAAAAACTGACTTCAGTTGTAAGTGTGTGTTTGTAGACAATCATTTACATATACACTCCCAAATGCGTTCGTGTAGAATACTTTCTTCAGACTTTTTACTGCATCCGGTTCCGAGAGTACACACGCTAGCTTCTCCTCTTCACGCTAGTTTGTTACTTCGGCGACAATTGATATTGAAACAAAAAAGAATACATCTAAAAGATTCTTTTATTTTGGTTTTATATTTACTTAGATAAAGCATATTAGGGACGTTCTTAAACAAAAAAGTTCGTGTATGAGTCTAACTAAAATGATTGATAAGAATAAAAATAATAAGACAGAGCTTAAGCCATTAAAATATCCGAATGAACTCGAATTTTAAATTTAACCAACCTTAAACGACTTTTGAACCAGTGCTAAAAGTGTCACCACAGACATCTGCGCTGAAAACTGCGCAGAAAAATGGACGGGACGACTACTGGTAGCAGACGAATTTAGATATAGAGACTTCGGGTGGATAATAGCATCTTGGTAATCACCGATGGGTTAGGTTAGATGGCTGATCAAAGATGGCACGTGGACTGTGCAGTCCTTTGTGGGACCATAGAAGAACTTCTGTTTCATCACTAGAGCGAGCGATCTTGAGCCAATAGACTTTTGGGACAGCGCATATACCGAAGGTGGCTCAGCGCTGGCTAAGCATCGACTACATGATCTCACTCTTCATTCGTAAAAGCAGGTTCGGAGTAAACATCGAAAAACATGGCTATCGTAAGGCGTGGCACCTGCGAAAAATATTAAATATTTACACGGATAGATCGAAAATGGAAAACGGAGTTAATGTGGGGATATACTGTACAGAGTTATTCTTCCCCAGGGCAAGAGTTTGAATTTTCCCGCGGAAAGGACGCCTGTCGTAAGAGGTGACTGAAATCCAATCCGCACTTTGTTTGTGATTTGGTTTGCCTCGAAATATCGGCATATTCTTGTTAGAAAAAGTACAATGATACTCAGTTTTGACTGAAACTATAAACTTGGAACGGAATTTCTACTAAAGAAAAGTCATTTGAAGTTCAAACGATAAATGTCACCGATTATTGAGTTTGATGGGTGCTTAGCTGGTAGTAGCAAAAACTATAAGGACTGATCGGGGACTAAAATATGGTAACACAAGGAGCAGAAAACCCTTGGATCTCGCTCTAATCTGCTTATTGGGTTTGAACCTTTGCAAGATTCGTGGAGTCGCATTGCAGCCGAGTGCCGAACCCAGAGGGGTTTTAGATCGGCCGCGACCCCGACCGAGGTGAAAATTGTGTCCCTTCTACGTTGCCAATTCGAACCAAATATTTCTCGCAAAAAGCTTGTACAAAGTGGTAGATCAATAAGACACAAAGTTCCTGCTCTGTCTTGATAGAAATATTGTGGGAACATAATTGGAATAATCACAAGTCACAGTCTGGTGGCGGCAACGGAGCTGACAAAAGGCTCCTGTAAATTTCTAGAGCATTGCACCGGAAAACAGTGGAACATCTCTAGGGTACTTGTAGCACTATCAAGGAAAAGCTTCAAACATTTGAAGTCCCCACGGTATGAGACACTGAAAGAGGTCTCAGAACCTATTGAAAATCGCTTCAAGCACTGGCATCCAGTAGGAATATTTCTCATGAATTACGTAAGAGCACTCCATCTGGCTTCATTAAGGAACCCAAAGTGATATATGCGTGGGCTATGAGCCTACCAGACTAACCTAACTTAGTCCAGCACCCCCTCCCCCCTAAAGCTCCACAATTTTCCACCATTTTGTTGCAAAAATGTAAAAATTTCTAACTGCGCTTTCATCAATGCGACGTTGCGTCGACGCGTGTGCGCTGCGCATTCCACGCATACTACCGTTACATTGTTTCATCCTTTTAGCTTCCTGCCATTTTCTTACCCAACCGGCGTTCGCTTGGCTATATCCTGGTTGCTCTTTTTCCATCTTGCAACAAAAAAAAAAAAAACAAAAGCAACTTTTATAGCTTTGTTTGCAATGTAGTTTTTCATTACTTAACAGTTGTTTGTTGCCTTGTTGCTGTGTTGCATGTGCCGGCGAGTGGCAACAAAAGCGCAACATGTGGCATATGTTCACCTGAGCACCGAATGCACTGTCGAAGTTATGCACTTGTGAAAGAAGCGTGTTTTTTAAAATTTATTTGTTAACCCACAGCAAGTAGATTTTAAAGATCCAAATTACTTATGCCCCTGAAACTAGTTTTGCAGGGTCTTAAAGATTTTTTACCGAAATACATCTCAGTAACTGTGATGTTACTTATAGACATAAATTTATTATAATATACTGTATCAAATATCGATCAAATTGACGAAAATAATCAATCCTCTGTTATTCGTGCGAGGTCTCTTACTGAAATATGGAGAAATGTAAGTTTTGGCGTACTTTTCAAGATTTGAAGACGAACAAAAGTTATGCTCTAAAAGCCTCTAATTATTCCCGCCCAATTCCTGTTCCAAAACATAGAATATGACGTTCAGAGCTGAGAAAGCACTTTTAGCATTCGAGAGGTTTGTTTTCTGCGAGGTCCTTTATGGTGGATATATAAGATATATATGAGTTCTTCGGCGACATTTATATTGTTAAACGCATAGAAAATAAGAAATACTGGTTCGGAAATGTTCTTCGCATGAAAGATGAGCTCCTTCAATTGCTACGGATGGACAACAGAAGCAAGGGTGCCCACTTATCCAATGAAGGTACCAGTGAAAATGACTTGTCTGTTTGTAGGATGTAGTACTGGCGTGACCTTGCATTCGGACAAGACTGACCTACAGAACCATTATGACGGAACCAATGTCATGTAGCCAGCTTCTGGATGAGAATCTCTCTCAGGTCGCGAAATTAGTAGGCCTAACTATCTAGAATCCAAATGATAATGCAGTTTCCTATAATTCCGCTGTGGTCAGACACACAAAACAGTCTAATCATGATGCCAGCGGTAAAATAATGAATTTTTATTAGTCGGGAGCGTGTACAGTCAGCGAGCTTAAGGCTGATGTCGCTGCCCCTTATCGGAGTACATAGTTAGCATTCTGAAGGAGGCTGGGCTCCGGAGCAGGAGAAAATTAGCAAACCTCTAACCAAACCAAGATACTAAGTATAGTACATAGAGTGTCTTGTACTTATGTTCTAAGATAAGAAAACATTAGATTTCTAAGTCTGGTACCTCAGTCCCATTATTTGCTGAATATGAACAAGTAAAGGGTTTTTCTTCTTACTGTTTATTCTGGGTCTCAGTCCAATGAGGCAGGCCCTTATCAACTACGAACAAATAGGCAGTCGAAAGGTCCTTCTGGCCCATGGTAAATCATAAAAAGTCATGTGAGCTCTTAGCTCTCAGCATAGTCCACCTTTCAATGCCTACAAGAGATCCAATTAAACACAGTCTGATGGTGACTCATGCGGTGAGGTTAAAATTTTACCAAATGCCTATAGCATAAGCTGCTTAGAAGAGAAGAAGGTAGTTACATCACAGCACTTGCTTGTCGCACGTCCGGACTTTGTCAGATCAAGGCTACAACACCTCGAATCTCATACTGTTGGACATCCAGGTAAAATAGCGAAAATAGATCGAGCTGTGTTGATAGCCAACTGCAGGAGTCTTTAACTAACGGGTGATTTTTTTGAGGTTAGGATTTTCATGCATTAGTATTTGACAGATTACGTGGGATTTCAGACATGGTGTCAAAGAGAAAGATGCTCAGTATGCTTTGACATTTCATCATGAATAGACTTACTAACGAGCAACGCTTGCAAATCATTGAATTTTATTACCAAAATCAGTGTTCGGTTCGAAATGTGTTTGTTTTGTGTGTTTGTGTGTTTGTTGTTCAGCGATGAGGCTCATTTCTGGTTGAATGGCTACGTAAATAAGCAAAATTGCCGCATTTGGGGTGAAGAGCAACCAGAAGCCGTTCAAGAACTGCCCATGCATCCCGAAAAATGCACTGTTTGGTGTGGTTTGTACGCTGGTGGAATCATTGGACCGTATTTTTTCAAAGATGCTGTTGGACGCAACGTTACGGTGAATGGCGATCGCTATCGTTCGATGCTAACAAACTTTTTGTTGCCAAAAATGGAAGAACTGAACTTGGTTGACATGTGGTTTCAACAAGATGGCGCTACATGCCACACAGCTCGCGATTCTATTGCCATTTTGAGGGAAAACTTCGGACAACAATTCATCTCAAGAAATGGACCCGTAAGTTGGCCACCAAGATCATGCGATTTAACGCCTTTAGACTATTTTTTGTGGGGCTACGTCAAGTCTAAAGTCTACAGAAATAAGCCAGCAACTATTCCAGCTTTGGAAGACAACATTTCCGAAGAAATTCGGGCTATTCCGGCCGAAATGCTCGAAAAAGTTGCCCAAAATTGGACTTTCCGAATGGACCACCTAAGACGCAGCCGCGGTCAACATTTAAATGAAATTATCTTCAAAAAGTAAATGTCATGAACCAATCTAACGTTTCAAATAAAGAACCGATGAGATTTTGCAAATTTTATGCGTTTTTTTTTTAAAAAAAGTTATCAAGCTCTTAAAAAATCACCCTTTACAAAGGATTATGCATTGTGACAAAAAAGTACCCGTAAATTGTAAATAAAACGCAGCATTTTTATTTATTCATCAATATTTATTTTTGCACCTTCAAAGTAATCCCCACCAGATGTAACACACTTATGCCAACGATTTTTCCGCTCCTCAAAACATTTTTCACAAGCACTTTTTTAGATAGTCCCCAGCTCTTTCAGTGTATTGGTTTTATCTCTTCGATTGACTGAAAACGGGTTGCACGGAGCTGCAATTTTAGTTTGGGGAACAAGAAAAAATCACACGGAACCAACTCTGCTGAATACGGGCGGCTGATCGATCGTATTTATTGCGTTTTTGGACAAAAAGACCTGTTTACTTCAAAATTCAGCTTTATCGGGATTCGTGAGTGTTGTCAAGCTAAATATTTTCATCAGTTGAAGAAGTCGAAGATCATCCAGAACGAGACAAGTTTTCAACGAAATACAGTTTTTTGAAATATCATTTTGCCTGAGAATTTTATTACACTTTCTGGGTGCTTTTTGGTCTCAATGTACCGACTCTATCAGTATGATTGTGATCGCTATCTAGAGCAATTGGCCGTCTATCTTAACCTTATTTGATGTAGTTATTGAATCAGTTCGGTGGTTCCAATTTTGGACAGGTTCCAAAAATTTTACCCCTCTTCAAGAAAATTTTAATTGAAACTTAAAATATTCATAACAATCTTTTTAATGCCATAATTAATTGAAGAATCGTACCAAAATCGAACTTACTTACTTCTCGTATAATTAGATCTCTAATGTAATCAGGGCATTTTGATTTTCAGAAGTTCCTAACTGACTGCTTGTTTAAACTTTTGCCCTTCATATGTATTTATGTATGTAGTTGATTACGCCATCACATTGCTTATTAAATAAATACGATAATATTTACCCCTAGCCTGCTCTGCCGCCGTGACCATTGATATGATTAATTGCAATAAATTGCTAATCAGCATTTATCACATTTCAAATTCCACTATATTTTGTGCTGATTTTATTCAGCGATTTGATTTATTTCTCTGCACAATTATTATCAGGCATAAGTCGTGAGTAAATGTGGTTAAACCGTGTATATATGTAATAAATTTAGATATACCCACTATATACATATAACTGTATATATATAAGATACTATATATATATATGCATTGCATATTAATGGCGTAAATCAAATCTACCCAAAATTAAATAATTTAAATGTATTTAAAGTCAAATAAATTGATCCAAATATTGGCGGCTATGATTCTAGTATTTTGATTCTTTAACAACCCAGTATCGAACTCTATCTTTCTGCCAACACCGACTTTAGGTCAAATTGTATTAACAAAAAAAAAAAAACAAATAATCTATTTGTGATAGGCGATACCCCATGCAAAGCTATGGGAAAGTATGTTTAACAGAGCCAAAGCACGTAAAGAGGCGTATTACAACGTGTTAGAATCAGCAGCTTGGGCGGCATTTAGTTTTAAGTTTTTAACACCCAAAAACGTAGTAGACCCTTTAAAATTATATACAAATGTATACTTGTAGCTTTGGTGTCTCGACGTGTATTATTCCTGATACTCTACGACTCTTTGTCTATTAATTATATATTGGTTAGTCAAAAAAGTCTTGCGCTATTTTTATTGAATCAATTCGTGTGGCACCCATACATCGAGCTTCTTAGTGACTCCAAGCTTCTTCAAATGCCTTATAACGGTTTGATGACTACTATGCCCGTCTCTTTCGACAAATTCAGCGATTTTATCGCAATTTTCGACGACAGGCCTTCCGGAGCGTGGCGCATCTTCGACCACCTCTACACCAGAACGAAAACGTTGAAGCCATCGTTGTGCGGTGGAAATGGAAACTGTATCGGGTCCATAAACTGCACAAATTTTATTGGCGTCTTGATATGCATTTTTGCCTTTATCATAGTAGTACTGTAAAATATGCCGTATTTTCTCTTTATTTCGCACCAAGTTTGCGACGCTATAACTCACGAACGACTTAAAAGAAACGACAATCAATCAAACACGTGTTAGCGCGTGAAATGAGCTTTCCAAAAAGGTATAGTATGACCCGATGCGACGAAAACTAGAACTACGCACTTTCAGCGCCAACTAGCGAAAATACCGCAAGACTTTTTTGACAACCTAATATATAAAAAATAAAAGTATTTTCTTTTCGAAGAAATCGTTAACTCTGATCAACTCGCACCTTCAATAAACCGGATAAGGTCAGTTGAAATTCATCCCACACCAAAACTTTTATGAGACTAGTTGTCTCATGTATAAATGGACTCGCACTAGTTATACACTTAAAAAATGTTGCTACAGAGTATAATGATTTTTTCATCTAACGGTTGTTTGTATTACATAAAACTAGTCGCGATAGATAAAGGCTTATGTATAGTATATATAAATGATCAGGATGACAAGCCGAGTTGAAATTCGAAGACTTTCTTTCTGTCCGCTCGTCCGACCATTTGTCTGCCAATACAACTTGCAACTTGAGTAAATGTGTTCTTTCACATGAAGAAAGAGTTCGTAGATGGGCCTAAGCTGACCACTGCCACGTCTACAAAGTGGGTGTGGTTCCGCTTTGTAATACGTTTACTGTACATATCTCCTAAGCCACTAAAGCTACAGCAACTAAATTCGCTCAGAGAAAATATCCTAAGTACTTCTGCCGAGAATGTGAAAATGGCTTAAATCGGATGATAAGATCGCCCACTCCCCATTTAAAAGCGCGATGAATAAATAACTAAATACATCAGAGACATTTAATTTTACCTTCGAGATGGTATGAGAGGCTTTTAAAGAGGGATTCCAAGTTGGACGCCCGACCTACTTTGGGTGAAATCACATATCTTGGAGCTTGCTTTTGTACCCGAAGCCCTTCCTTACTTGTATAATATAAAGTTTTGCCATCACCTGAAGGAATTTCGCCACCTTTGACCCTTGCAAGTGGGAAGTGTATGAACAGTTCGGTTGCGTACAAAGTTATATCCTCAACAGACGGCAGCGTTAATCCGGATTAACAGCGCACTTAATCAGGTCCAAATTTGTAAGTGACAGATGGCAGCTGTGCGAGTTTGAAACTTGCGTAAACAGCTGATAGTCATTTTTATATTATTTTAAATGAAAATGGAAAAATTGTGGTTGTCAGTGTTGCTTGTTTTTCATTCACTATATATTAAAATTGACCATTTTTAACAATGTTGCCAATGAAAATGCAGCTAACTCCCTAAAATTTTGAGGATTAAATGGGAGTTAGCAACGGAGTTATCTTCACTAACTCTTGAATTAACGCTTATATCTGTCAATGCTATTAGCGCTTCCTTATTTGTTAAGAACTATGTTGAAACGTATAGGAGTACGACTGACTCCTTCAAATACTACCGTCGAAGCGTAGACGATTGGAAGGAATCTGTAAAAGAACTTAGTATCATCTTTGAAAAGGGCAAATCTGACATGAGACATTTCTAAAGAATATACGACTATCAGTAATAGGCTTTTAGTTAAAGGTATTCAAACTGTGGATAAACTATAAACTTCCTCTTGAGCTGTGAGATTCTCTTTCTTTGACGTGTTAACCGATTTGAGTACTCTTCTTCTTTGTAGAATCCGATGTTTAAAGAGCCACAATTACCATGATTCCCATCGATGGCAGTCGTTGCAGTGGTAATGTTTAGTGATGGAGTGGTTTAAGGTGTCTTTGACTATGAAAGATTTAGAGTTTGTCGAAAATACGAAGGAGGAATGAAAACTAAATGCTGCAGGAGAGGTCAGCGCTATCCTGTGACAGATTTTTTTTTTAAGTATAAAATTTCCAAAGGAATATGCTTGGAAAGCGAGTCAGTGTCAAACACACTTAGAACTTTTAACTTTGCTCTTTCCCAAGTTTAAATTATCCACTTAGAAGCTTTCTTAAAATCATACTTCGGAGTGATTTATTTGCTGACGATCTTTTTTCAATTCATAACCCATCATGTTCATAGAAAATAAAAAAGTTTGGTTTCTCGAAATATGAGTTAACTTGGATCACATAAATAACCACATTTTGTGTCAATCAAAAATATTCCGAGAGAAAAGCCTACAAAGAAAACGCTGAAGATGAGGACACGTGTATAAGTAGCGCTCACACAGCCAGGCATGACTTGCAGTAAACAAGCAAATTGGCAGAAGTAAACGAGGACAAAACAAACTAATGGGCAATGCAACAATAAATTACCGAATATAGATGAAAGAGCCGAGCAATGCTGCAGCAAAGGCAATCAAATTACATAACCTCAATAGGCTCGCCAGGCAGCTGAAGAACATGGCACTGACTGCGCTTTTGTCTGCATATGAGTACTCATGCCCATATATGTACATATGTTTATTGATTGCATCACACTTAGTTCATTTAAGGGCGCATAATTTGTTGCAGCCACTGTCGCTGCTGGAGCTTGTCATCAGCGTCGCTGCATTATTCTGCCTTGTTATTCCAGGCAATGCTTCGACATGACCGAACATTAATTGCTGTTATTGCTGAGCTCGCGACCCAAATTGCTGCAATCACTTGCTTTGATGTTCGCGGCACGTCACACATAACTGCAACCCTTAAGCATCGACGGCCGTCAGCCCTGAAATCGTCGACGCCGCCGCCGACCTCTTCAAGGCCCTTGTTCTTGTTCTCTAATGGCTACATTTTTTTTTTGGCAGAAGACATTGAATATAATTGCTTTATAATGATTCGCATTGTGCCGCAGCGGGCTGAGCGGAGTAGTTGGCAAAATAAAAATGGAAAATGACTATTTGATGTTGTAACTGCTGTTTTTGCGGCCATTAATTTGTATAATTTTGTTGTCGGCATCAAATTAAAGAAGGCCTGCTATTTGATAGATATTTTAATTAAAAGTCTGGTGGCCAGATTCCGAAAATTGCAATTTGAATTGTCGTTCGGGTATTTCACACATTTATTGAACATCTGTTGGGACTGGTAATAGTTTTTGTTGGATATCGTAGCGAGGTTTGCATAGAATTTCTATTTATTATGGTGCCCTCTTTATTTTTTCGATTAATGGCTGAAATGGCAATAAACCTGTAAGGGAAAGGAAGTTACATGCGATTTTTATTTCTTACGAATAGATGGAATACCTTACTTTACCTCTGTTCAAGGGCAACAATCAATTTCATTAAAACCCTCGATGAAACTACAGGTATTTTTAAAATGGAAGCTCATTTGTTATATGGTAAATTGAAACCGATTCCCGATCTCGGCCGGAGAACGAAAGGGGATTAAGCATACAATGAATGCCATGAGATCGTAAATCCATTAAAGCCTTTGAAACATTTTACGATAGATAACTTTTAAATAATGTTTACGCTATGAAACGATCTGAATTGCTAGATGTCGTGAGATGAGATGAGATAAGATGAAATGAGATGAGATGAGATGAAATGGGATGAGATGAGATGAGATGAAATGAGATGAGATGAGATGAGTTGAGATAAATAAATGATCATAATCATATTATAAGAATGATGTCTTGATGTATATACGTATTTAATCAAGTTTTGTAATAACCCCAAATATATATTTCCTCCCTGTTAGGTGACCGTCGAGTTGTTCATTGCAGACCGAGCCCCTGATTGAGATGGCTTATCTGTTTTATATTATAACAGAAAGCGTTTAGATACTATGGTCCATTTTCTCAATATCCAGTTAACAGCCGTTTGTCAGACAAATTCTGGTTAAGTTAACCAAGACATCTTCTTTCGGTGAAGAACATTTCTTTAACTTAACTCACAGATAGCTGCTAACCAAAATTGAGAAAACGGCCTTAAGTCTAAATTAGTATATATTGTGGGCTCGCCTCTACCTCAGCACATCAGTCTTTCAATGGGCAACTAATTAAATAACCTCAAATGCCAAAACGTTTTTGAAAACTAAAAAATGGAAGGCATGGCTAAATATTCAATTGAAAATTCCCCAGCCTGATAGATGGATGATGCTACAAGAATTAAATCCGTATGATTTTTAGGTAACCCAACACATCAAAAGGCGCATATATATTATATCACTACGAGTGAAGCAACTTTTGGTATTTAAAAAAAAATGAATAAAAAAGTATCACTTGTTGATAAAATATTGCTTTTTCAATGTAAAAGCATCAAAAACATTTACAAAATAATTTTGGCTGTCCGTAAATTGAAGTTGTTGGAGATACTCTAAAGATATCAACTCAATGTTTTAAACATATCTTTCAGGAATACTTTGTTATCAGAAAGCTCTTTGAAGAGTGGGTGCCGCACGAGCTCACTTTTTATCAAAACACACGACGAGTTCAGTGTATCGATGTCGATGCTCTATCGTAATACACAGGAATAGTGTGGACATGTGGCAATAGTGTAAACATGGCTTTATCATTTCACTCCGAAGTCAAATCGACAGTCATCCGAGTGGTTGTGTCCTTCATTTTGTTTTTTTTTCTGATGATTAAAATTTATCAGCTGATTGCTATTTTATCAATGCACACAACCAAATTTACAGCCTGGACAACAACCGACAGCATTAAATTTACAATGTTCCAGTTTAAACTCAATTTCCATTCGATTAAGAATTAATGTAGTAAAATTAGATATTTATTTTGTATGGTGGATCGAACTAAACAAGTGCTTTAATCGAGCACAGGCCTTTTAATTAATTAATTAATTGCTGTGCGAAAATGATAAAAAAATAAGTTTTACTACCGGGCCGGGGATGACCTGTTATCTTTTGATTTATTCCTTAAAATTTAATACATGGTATTCGACCAAGGCGACATTTTTCTCTAAGGTTAATAGTGGCAACAGCAAGATTTGAAAATTAAAAGAAAATTTTAAATAATTTGTAGGGATGGTATATAATGTAAGTATAGTAAACTAGCAGCCCGTTCCGGCATCGCACGGGGTAGACAACTATTTATTTTTGGAAATTTGGATATAAAGCACTTTTGTTCACAAATATTTTTATTTGTATTAAAAAACACCACAGTTATATTTGTATTCTAAGTCTATTTATGTTCAATTTCTTCGATGGTTTAAGTGGCGGGCACTTTTGAAAAATTAAAAAATAAAAATAATAATAATCAAAAACTTAAAATAACAGTAATAAATAATGAATTCAGTCATTTTACATAGAAGTAAATAATAAATTATTAAATAAATATATTAAATAATAGTAATAATAATAATATTCTTTAAAATTTCTTTAAAAAGTAATAATTACGAAAAAAATAAAAAAAAAATAAAATAAAAATACTAATTATGAAAAATTAAAAAATAAAAATAATAATAAGCAAAAAATTAAATTAACAGTAATAAATAATGAATTCAATCGTTTTACATACATATATTTTTGCCACTGCACGTGCTCAATTCTGCTAAATAGCAGCGACAACGTCGAATTCCTTACTTCGATTCTATCGGCTCTGTTAGCCGCCAAATCGAACATCATAAAGAATTCAATTTGCACCTTCTCTATACTTTACATTCTCTGGCCCGGCGCGCTTTTCAGAATGCATCGCAAACAACGGCTACGGCGCTATGGCGATTTTGTTTACTTTTTGAATTTTTTAATTCGTGATATCTTTTGAATGGAAAGTCCAATTTAAAAACACATAAATAGAATGGTTTGAATTTGGTTAGCATTTTCATTAATGTTTAAAATGAAAAAAGTTGTTGTGGTGGCATAAATACAATAGTTGAACATATGCTACCGCGGAGTTTTTTGTAGACATTATGATGTTCTTCAACATTGTGGTACATTATTTTGTTCTATCGCTAATAGTTTCGGCAACGCATTCGACGAAAGACATTTTAAGACTCATTTTTCTACTCCTACGGTTACATTGTTCAAATTTTATTAAGGATCCCTAATTTTTTTTCAAAATGAAACGTAGCCTATGTCAAATTGGAAAAATGTAGCATTTTATTGTCGAAAGACTTTTTTAAATCGGCCTGGTACTTTTTGAGCCTATTCATTACAAACATACAAAAATAGGTACAAATCTTTCCTCTTTTATAATATTAGTATAGATTAAATGAAAAAAGTTGTTGTAGTGACATAACTACAATAGTTGGACATATGCTACCGCGGAGTTTTTTGTAGACATTATGATGTTCTTCAATATTGTTGTACATTATTTTGTTCTATCGCTAACAGTTTCGGCAGCGCATTCGACGAAAGACATTTTAAGACTCATTTTTCTACTCTTTCGGTTACATTGTTCAAATTTTATCAAGGATTTCTAATTTTATTCAAAACGAAATGTAGCCTATGTCAAATTGGAAGAATGTAGCATTCTATTGGCGAAAGAATTTTTTAAATCGGGCCAGTAATTTTTGAGCCTATTCGTTACAAACATACAAACATACAAAAATAGGTACAAATCTTTCCTCTTTATAATATTAGTATAGATAATGCCAAATATTTTGTCAAAATATCCCTGTTTTCCTTTTGCTTTCTTACAGTTTTCAAAAAAATTTTTATTTCTCAGAAAATGTTTATTTGACTTACACTGAGTTTTGTCTCATTTTTTAAGTGTTATTATTACTTGTGATGTGTGGTTCAAATTAGTGTATGCTCACTTGTAATATTAGCCCAAATTATGAACTAATTCACATAGAGGCCTTGTACGTCAACCTTTTCACTCTTGCTTTAGTATCTGCCGTGACCATTATTTTGACTATTTTAATAAGCCTCAAAGAGCCGTTAATTGGTGAAAACTATAATACTGATATTACTCCTATAGTAGATTGAGATGTTGATATACCTTCTACTCGGGAGGCACAAATGATTGGAGATTTTTTTTCTGTTGAAATCCAAGCTTAGTGATATTCGAATGCTGCCTGAACACTAAATTATGTAACTTATACACTAAATATATGCATTTTCGTCTACGCATAGCACATTTCCACATGGATATGTGATATGAATGTGCTCAAATGGCACCGTTCACACTTTGCTTAACATACTCCTAAGCCGATTACTCCTGAAGGAGTACACATATATTTGTGGATATGTAACTTGTACATTAGCCAAGGCTCGTGCAATAAATATGCTTGTAAAACACACACACACCCAAGCACACAGTTATGCTTATGTATGAGTAGCTATTTGTGCGCCGAAATTAATGAGACAAGCTGTTAGGAAATCAGACAGTTTCAGATGACAGCTATATTTGCTCACTGGGCGAGCATTTAGACTACGCCGAACTTAATGCAATACAAGGAAATTAATACGACAAGACTTCGGTTAATGAATACCACAGGGATATAAATACTTGTATGTATAAGCAATCGCACAGCTACTCATGAATAATCTATTTTTGGCTTGAAAATAGGGAACTTTAATAGTTTGGATTATTTCATTTTAAACTGAATATAGTTAAGGGTATATTTATATTCGATTTGGCGGAGATTTATTATGCAGTGAAAGTCTTTTGAAGTTTCCAAAGATGAGATATTTTCGGTTATGAACAGAGGCGATAAGAATCACAAGAAGTAAAGGCGTGCTAAATCGTGTAAGGTGTTTACGCTCTTCTCTATTTGAGTGCATAATAAAGAAATGTTATTTCTGATGACTTCCCTTGGTGGTTGATCAAGTTTTCAGCCCAACATTATTCAACTTTTTCGTAATTTTGAATCATTAAACTAGCTAAATTGGCTCAATTGGGAAGTAATACACCAAATACCGATTGTCGGGTGTTTTAGAAATGAAATTAACCAGAAAGATATTCATGTTCAATATAAGGAGGGTAAGCAAGTGCGGACAGACTTAAACTATTTTTTAAAAATAATTGATACACGCTTTAGGAACTATGTAAGTCTTTACTATTATTTCTTATCGGGTATCCTCTACTCAGCCTTAAACTTTTCATGAAAATATAAAGTAAAGACCAAATCACAATTAATGTTTTTTAGGCGAGCATTTTCCAAGATAAACAGACGCCGTTTTTCCAAAATTTAAATTATTATTTTTAATCTCAGTATAGTGTTTTCTTGCGGATCTCACTTGAATAACTTCGAACACCGCTGAGTTGTAGAGAACCTAACACTCCTAATGATTAATCCTACAACCCTCACATGTCGACAAAGCGACCTTATCCTCTACATAAAACTTTAAGAACTTACGTCTTACAAGATTTTTAATCCTACCACAAGAATGAATGAGATTAACTTTACTAAGAGAAAATAGTTAAGTAGGCCTCCTGCGATTTACTCAACGTCAAGGCCTTACATTCGCACAGGAGCGACCATCGTTAGGTATGAAATAGTTCTCATTTCGATGACAGTGTGGCATGCTCGTGGCTCCTCTGTCTAGCTCGTCGGCTTTGCAGTTACCAGTGATTCCTCTATAACCGGGCACGAGTTTGAAAAAGTATCTTGTTGCTATTTCTTGTGAGCACAGACACTTATCGACTAGCTTTGAGTGTATAGTTCAGTTAGCGAGCTTAGCGCTTTCATTGCCGATTTGCTATTGGTGTGAATGCTCATCTTCCTGAAAGGCTTCGCTCTTCGTGGCTGTACTTCTACTGGCCCCTTCGTAACAGCTACTTCTGTTTGATAAACATTATAGTGATCTGGTAGCCTAAAGCTAAGATTGACGGAAAGCTGCTTACTGAAAACTAACCCTTCAAACTGGATTCGCCGCATGCGTGACTGTTACTGCGCCTCGTTTGCAGCGACTTCGCCCAGTCCAGTAGTCTCCCGTGAATAGGTGAATGGAGAAACAGCTGGCAGCAGTGGCCTCGGTAACGCAGTGATCCAAGTTTTCAGGTATACAGTTGAAAGACAGATAATTTCAGCTTGTTCTCTTACGTTCATATAGTATAGTATACTTAGATTCCCTGAGCCTTAGAGCGCACTTCTCAGCAATACACCTATCGACAATGTCCTCTGGTGCTATGTAGTGGCACGTAGCAGGTCTTATAAAGAATCTGGAGGATATAAAAATCCAATCATAGGAAGTTTTCGAAGTCATATTTATCTCCTTTAGGTCTAAGTGAGGTAACGTTGAGGTAATTAAAAATACTATACACTACAGTTTACGAAAATATTGTTGCAAGTAGAGGAATAAAAGCAACAATATGGGCAATAAACTTAATAAAAGTTTTCTAATGAAAAGCATACCATATGAAGTGCTGCCACATTTTCAAAAGACCTTATTTTATATAAATACCAAAATACTTTAAATGCTACTTTAAAAGTTGTAAATTGACGGTATAAAAGTAAATATTTCAGATTAAGAGATTAAAATTGTTCTAGGAGATAAAAGGGGTTGCCATATTTTGAAAAATGTATGTTAAAAAATTTTTAGTACTGAAAAATTAATATGCTTTATAAAGTCCACAAATCAAAATTTTATTTGCGATGTTGCCAGATGTTTGTAATTTCTTATTCAATTAAGTATATAAAATAAATGTATTATTGTAAAATTGAACTCAAAGAAAAATTCATTTAAGAAAAAAAAAAATTATTTCTGAAGTGGGTTGCCACATATTTGTAAATTGTATGTTAATTAATCAAACGAAAATCTGCAAAATAAGTAAAACATCAAAAAGTCGGGGGTATTCTACTCTAGAATTTTGAAAAATTCGATTTTTTTTTCATATATTTAAAGTTTAGACCCTTAAGAACATATCTTCCAAAGGATTTTTAAAAATTAAAAATTATTTTAAGAGCTACAGTTACTTTAGTGACTCAGTACCTAGCCCGGTAGGTAGGTAGGCTCACTTTTTTAAGCGCGTTTTTCTCGAAACTACTTTTTTCCACACGGTACCAGCAATATCTCAAGTTCTATACAACCGATTTACTTAAAATTTTGTGTGAACCTTCTTTTTATAATCCTTTGTCGTTCCTGCCAGCATTGTGTCAACATTTTTGTTTTTAATATTTAAAAAAAATTCAAGATTTTGAAAAAGAATTTTTAAATATTTTTTTTTGTAAAAATTTTTTTCTGTATTCTTAAGATATCAATGAAAACACCATAAAAAATGGATAGTAAAAATATTTTTGGTTTTTTTTTTTTTAAATAAAATTCAAAAAACTGCCAAAATTTGATTTCTAGAGTAGAATACCCCCTTAAAAAATGACATCTATTTTGTTGGGTTCACTTGATTCGCATAAAACAATTTTCGATATTCATTATATATAAGTTTAAGCAACACGTTTGTATTGCCTCAGCCTTCAATATTATGCTTGAAATCAATATTTGTGTTAATGGTTTTGAGTTCAGCGCCTTCAACTACTGAAACAAAGAGAAAATCAATTTGAAATTTGAATAACCAAAATCAACTCGTAGTTCAAAATGACCTTTATTTCTTTATTCCAACGGTGAATGGCAAAAATCGAGATAAGCTTATTCATAAATCGCTTACGGAAGTTATATTACCCAAATATACTGCAATAATGACTACGAGGCTTCTTTCAGCGCTGCCTTATTTTTCATTTCTATGTAGATATTAGGGTGGGTTAAAAAAGAAACTTTTTTTAGCTTCGTACTCTGAAAAAATGGTTATAAATATCTTAAGAAAATTTTTTTTCTTTAAAATAAACAAATTTTAAACATTAATATCTTTGAAACGGTTATGTTTACGAAAAAGTTTAGCCCTGTTTTGAAAACTATTCATACAATTCCAATTTCCGACAAAATTCATAAAATTAAAATCATTTTCAAAGAATTGGAAGGGAAACACACACTTTTTTTTATTGCGTTCATACTTGGAGTGTCTTTCTTAGCGGTGTCTACCAACCATTTTTTTCAAAGTACCAAGTGAACATTTCCAAGCAATAGACAAGCCATATACGATGGGCAAGGTATAAATATCAAGGTACAAAAATCATTTGTAACAATCCGCAGGGAGGGACCTTATCCCCTTGATCAACGAATTATTACTTCTCCTTGACGCTTGCGCTGTCTACTGTTCAAGGTTGAATCTTAATCGCATTTCCCGGCACAGAGAAAAGACGCTTGAGATCTTCGCCGGAGAGCAACGTACCACCTGTTATCCCGGAGAAAACAGAAATCTGTTTCTTGACAAAGAGGTCGAAAACTTTGCAATTCAATCTTCCCTCATTAAGGGGTAGAACCATTTTATTCTCAAGCTCGGAAAATATCAAAGTATTATCCTAGTTAAAAAAACTATGCTGGAAAGCTCTTCGAATCTGAAACACTTGCAGAAAAGCCATTGCCCCAAAGTGGGGTTTGCGGTCCCGCATGGTCTATTGGCTCTATACAAGTGCCAACCGCCCAATATTAACTTTTGGTGCAGCGGTGTGGCGGATGGCACCATCGAAAAGGTGCGGTATTAAACCTATGGAACAAGTACAACGGACTTGTTTGTTGGGGTTTACGGGCGCAATTAAAACTACTTCACCAAAGCTTTGGCGGTTATCCTTGACATATTCAAGTGAGGTTTGAGGCAAAAATTACGGCAAGCCGGCTTATAATTTTAAGTCGCTGGAGCCAATCTAGCTGTTGCTATAGGTATGACATCAAGGAAAAGAAACTCGTGGTGAACTAACTTATCGTTTTTATTCCGAAGTAGAGAAGTTTGAACCAATAGTTCTGTGATCTACAATTCAAACGGCGAAATATACTGACAAATCAAAGGGTGAAACTGGAACAGGAGCGGCCCAAATTGTGGGGATAACAGACGCTGTCAAGTGGGCTTCTGCTCAGTGTAGCAGCAAGTCCAAAAACTCTAGTGTATAGCCAAGCGGCTTTTGAAGCCATCTATAAAGCCAATACAAAGTCTCATTGCTTTGGGCTTTGCGAGAGAGAAATCAATAGACTTTTAGCAGGAAACACAATTAATATCATCTGCAGGTAATATAGAAATAGAAGGAAAAGAAAAGGCAGACGAGAGACACAATCTCTCTAAGATGTCCCAGGCCATTTAGCTCCTTCAAACATTGTTTGAAGCAGTGGACCCTAGAGGAACACCTCACGTCTTACAATACAAGCAACACAGAGCGTACCACAAAGTTACTTTGGGATAGTGTTGATGTTGCATAGACCTTTTAGGAGCTCACGAATATTGTAAGGGTAATCACAGGGCACCAACCTACAGTAGACGTAAAAATAGATCGGGCGGAATACAGAGTCAGAGGATCATGAGACGCTGGATCAATATCTATGCTAATGCCCATCCTTAAGCTGGATAAGAAAGGACGTATTCCATGGCTCCCAATACTCTAACTTAAGAACCTTTTGCAGATGGAGTAGAAAAGAATCAGCACTTTTAGCAAATCCACATAGTTGCTGGGGCTTAAATTGGTGAGGCTAAAATGGGCTTAACGCTGGCCTAAGTCTGCGCATGCGGTCCGGCGCCTATACGTCTCCCCTTCAAGCAACCAAGTAAAAAAAATATATATATTTAAATTTGTTGACACACCCTAATATACATATTTATATAATAATATCCACACTTATTGTTATATGTCGGCCTTATCCTTTTAACGCCAGCCATTGTGCGTGTCCCAACAAAAGGAGGGTGTGGGGGGTTCATTCACACTAATCGAAATAAATTGCCAATAAAAGGAAACAATGCCGGCAACTAAATATAATTGCCGCCTACGACGAGTCATTTTCTCCCAGCAATTTGAATACAATGCTAATGGCCAAAAATAGATGCGTCGATAATAGTTCGCCGTGAAATGTTAATGTTGCCATTTACGCGAACTATTGCCCGCAAAGCGCTCCGCTCGAATAACTTTACATTTGAGCTGTTGAACCTCGAATATATACAATCGTGTGTACATGGATTGAAAAATGCCGTAGCAATTAATGGATTTAGCAGTTCGTTCGTTCGCTCATTCATCGGCAGCAAAATGCGTGAAATGCGTAAAATCAGTCAATTCGCTCTTTTGTGGAAATGTGGCTACATTCATGCCACTTAATGCTTTATTCCAGCTAAACTATTGGTTTTAGTGGCATTAGCGTGCAGCTGCAATACTTTGTGTGCTACTAAAATCACAAATAGAATATATAAAAGACTATTTGGTCTCACAAATTATTCAAAGCGCGATTTGGTCAACGTAATTTTACGATGAACTTGTAATTGCTGTGTGGCGCTGTGTGCAGCGGTTTGTGCTTAAAGCGTTCAAGCACATTAAAATACGAGTATGTAGGGAGGGTCATGTTCAGGCATAGCACGATAAGAGGTACTCCATAGAAAATTTTTTGAACTAAAGGTTACCCGCCAATCTATCTTTCAGGAATCTGTGTAGTGATCTTATCATATATGACAAAATTAGTTACTCAATATTCTTACTTAATATATTAGCATATCATGTCAAAATATTTTCATGAAATCCACATTTTTCCAATAACTGGGTCGTCAACATTTGAGGTTTGATAAAATCGATATCTTGCATTACATATGCTATAGAGAATTTGATCGAAAGTTTGTTGGCTTACGAGATATGGAGCTCCGAACCTAAGTATAAGAAATATGAGAAAAATTCCGATTTAATCTATTTTCTGCACAAAATTGTATTATTTTCAGTAAAAGATGTCTGATTAGATTAGTTCATCGACGCGCTCTAAGTAGTAAAACTTTCCATTGATCGCATTTAGGACTGAACCATAAATAAGCCTGTTTTAACATCGCTAACGTAAATGGGATTGATATCAGGAACTCAGTTTTTAACAGTTGGAGGACCACAGTCAATAAAATATCATACAGAAAACCGTTGAATAAAGCGACGGAAGTCGTGGCTTATATACTGAAATCCAAGTTAACAAGAAATTCCAGAAAATGCAATATAAGCTGAAAACGTGCCGTCTGTCTGGGTACCTAACCAATCCACGAAATACGTATGTAAGTCAATATAAACGATATCAATAAAATTTTCGGAAAGGTTGGCATACTAACCAAGGTGAGCTGCAATACCTTAAGAGCATGCAGGAGTTTATGTCAAGTTCATGTTCAAGAGCACCGAAGAAAAACACTGTCTCGAAAAGACTGCAAGACGGTTGTTGGCCTAATTACAGGTCACAAAATTCTGCATCTCATGCGAGCATGCAAAGTTAGAGAGACCCTGGAATACCTCCAATGTTTCTGAGCAGCATTATCTCGACTTAGATATCTAGGAGCTGTGCACCTCAAGAGACTAGATGGAGCATTAAAACAAGACAATTCGCTTTGAAATTTCTCAAATCTTATGGGATTTTGTAGACTGAACCTATATATACTATTAGACCAGCTCCTTTGATGCTATTGAACTCTTAATTTAAAATATTAGTATTGTACCTTAACATCATTGTCATTAAAAGTGACATAAAGATTTGTCGATAAAAATCGAATGTCTGAGTGTTTGCAAGCTAATGAAAAGAAGCTTTTGTATAATCAGCAACTAATCCCACTTTCATTAAATTCTCTCGAACACTTATATATATTTTCCGTTATATTTTATAATTTCGTTATGAACTTTTTCCATTTCTTTGGTTGCGTATGACATCTTCCCGCTTTTCAATGTTAATTTTTTCCCCGAGCACATCTTCACTTGATTATTCCGAAGTAGTGGATTGGCTACTTCCGCCAATAGTAAACATGTTCACTTGACAGGCGTGTTTCATATAATTCAAATAGATCTCTTCTTGTATGTTAAATTGTATAAATATCATCGTATTACACTATTTGGGAGTTAGAAAGTTGAGATCAGACAGCTTGCCTTAGTGTGTTGGATCACGCGTCGAAGCACAAGACAGTTGAAATATGAAAGGAATAAGCATTCATGAGAAATTTTGTTTCATCGATTTAATTCCAATAATTTTAATGACACCTTAGTGCATTACCTGGAAGGCCAAATAATAGATATCTTCGAATCAAAGCGTGAAATAAGCACTGCTTCGCGTGCCCTGGAGATAAACATTGCACAAAACCCTGTTTCGAACCATTTAAATAAATCTGAATGTCTCAAGGAAGGAATTCCATCTGCTAATCACTGCTGATTTGTAATAAAATCCACATTTTGGGGAAGCGGTTTGTTACTGGTGATGAAAGATGGGTCAATTACAACAATGCCAAGTGCAGGGTTTGTTATGTTTTTCACCGAATTGGCCAAACTCTTAATTCGGACATAAACAGTTATTAATTGGAACGTGTGAAAAACAACATGGGCCAAAAGTCGCCAGTTTTGAGCAAAAACTACGCTACACTATCTACTTTGACCAAAAAATATGGTCGACATTGTATTTACTTTGAAAACTCTTTATTTATTCTTCCAAATCAACTTCATCCCCTTCAAAGTAATCCCCTCTCGATTCAATGCACTTATGCCAACGGATTTTCCAATCTTTGAAACACTGGTTGTAGTCACTTTCCGGTATGGCCTTCAGTTCCGTCTTCGCTGCGGCTTGAATCTCCTCTATCGTATAAAAACGATGTCCCCGGAGCGGTCTTTTGAGCTTGGTGAACAGCCAGAAGTCGCACGGCAACAGATCAGGTGGTACGGTGGTTGCGGAATGATATGGGTTGTGTGTTTGGCGAAATGATTACGAATTACGAGGGCAGTATGGGATGGTGCATTATCGTGGCGTAAAAACCAAGAATTGTCTTTCCCCAATTCCAGCCTTTTTAGGCGGATAGCGTTTCGCAAACGACGCATAACGTTCAAATAATATTCCTTTCAAATAATATTCCTTGTTGACTACTTGACCGGTTGGAAGGAATTCATAATGCACAACTCCACGATAATCGAAGGAAGCAGTCAACACGACCTGGATTTTTGAGCGACTTTGACGCAATTTTTTTGGTCTCGGCTCTCTTTTGGCACGATATTTGCTCGATTGATCGGTTGCTTCGGCATCGTAAGCATAGATCCAAGTCTCATCGCCAGTTATAATGTATTTCATGACCCCCTGGTAGTCGGAAAGCATCGTTTCACACACTTCAACCCGACGTCTCTTTTCCAAAAATTTCAATGTTTTCGGTACCAGTCGAGATTTGACGCGCTTGAGGCCCAAAATATCCTTCAAAATGGTATTGGCTGAGCCTTCCGATATGCCAATTCATCAGCAAGGTCTCTAATTGTTAATCGACGGTTTTTCAATACCAAATCTTTGATTTGTTGAACGTGAGCTTCGTCGATTGAGGTTGATGGTCGCCCTGGACACTCTTCGTCTTCGACACGTTCACGGCCGTCTTGGAACTCACTATACCACTTGTAAACATTTTTTACACTTAGCCTCATCACCAAAAGCTTTTTGCACCATCCTCAACGTATCCGGAGCAGAAAATTGATTCCGTAAACAAAATTTACTACAAATTCTTTGCTCAACAAATTTCGACATCGCAAAAACCGAAAAACTCACTTTCAGCAGCTCACAAAACGACACGTATCTCAAACACTAATGAATATTTTGACATGAAATTTGGCACAAATGTGACTAACAGTACTACCAACCTAAAAAAAATTAATTCTCCAAATTCTTCGACGTGCGCAGTTTAAATTCAAATGTCATTATTTTTTGGACACAGTAGTACACATTGATGCTGACTGGCTAGAAGGTTTGAAAATGGGTGTGAGGTTCTTACGAATTCACCTTGCAATCCGAAATAGTATGGCGAGTAATAGTGATGCTAATATATTTGCCTCAAGAGAAGCTTGATAAAATCGATAATCCCAGCTTTTCTTTTGCCAATATGGACGAGCGTTACTATAAGAGAGGAGATATAAAGAAATTAACAAATTGACCAAAAGTTATGAAACAAAAAGAGCCCACATTTTTCAGAATAAGAAGAATTGAACTATAGTATGCTAAAGAAACCCTTCAATTTAAAGCAAAAGTATAGAATTTTTTTTTTATGTGACAAGCTCGGATTGAGACGTGAGGTTGACAGCCAAAAAATCAAGAATTCAAGTGTGGACCTTAACAATAACTTATGTAATTTATAGAAAATTGTTTTCTCCAAGCAATACTTTTTTCTCCGCCCTAAAAGGAGAAAAAAAACCTCTCGCTACAGCTCAGCTTCTCTTAAAATCAATCAGCCACTCTTATCCGGCTTGCAACGGCGACAATGCAAAAAGTTTACTATTGTGACTAAATCTAAGAAACCTGTTGTAAAATTCCAGCGTCGAAAACTTTCGGGAATTTCCGAATTTATATAAAACTCGCTCAGCAGTTGCCAAGAAATGCGATTATGCTCACAATAATTTGCAGCAAAAACAATAGCAACAGTGGCGCTGCAAGAAAATTAGCTTTTAACAATTGCCAGCGCAACTTGCACCAAAAATTGCTTTTACAGGCTGTTGCCACTTTCGACTTTCGGCTGTGGTCAGCGTCTTTATTGCAGCAGTGCGCACTTTTCGCCTTTCACGCCATTCGCTTCATTATGGCTGATGCGATTCTAACGACTTGAGTGCAATTTACCACACGATTATCCACAACAACAACAGTGGTGGCGCTGACGGCGGCGGCGCACTGTGGCCGGAGCTTGTTCCTTTAACAACCGCAATAAATGTAAAAGTTCACAAATGAAAGCTAAACAAAAGCGTCAATTCATTTGCAACGTTCATGTTGTTGTAAATGTTGTAAATGCAACGCAAAGAAATTTGCCAAGAACCTTATGCTGATAAAGACTTCGTTCATTATGACGCGCAAGGCATGCCACAAACAAGGAAGTAACATTTTTCATTATCGTGACTTTTCTGCTTTGCCATTTTATGTTCAAATTTGTTTCTGGATAAATTTCAATTATGAAGAACAATTGAGAAGCCGAGGTAAAGTACGAGCTTGTATAAATTCCAAGGACAGGCGGTTTGACGTTACCGAAATCCGACGACAGGCTGTTAGCTCGGCAATCTTACACTATTGGATCGGTAGGTTTGAGGTTAAATTAGTCATTAATGGAGTAAAAACTAGCAGCAGAGTTGCTCCATGTTCTCCTGATGCGTGCAGGTGTTGAGTTTAATCCGGGTCCAAGGGAATATTTATGCCTCGTTTGAGCTAAAAGTCTGCATCCAAACTTCACTTCAGTTAGGTGTAATTCATATAAGGAATGAAATCGTATTAAGCCTACTCAGCCCTAAAGGCATATAAGGAGTAGACCACACGTTATGTGGCCCACTGCGACAAGCGCAAAATTGCGGAACTAGACTCCACGGCTGCGAAAATGGCATATAAATCACGCACTGCGCCTCCACTCTAGTAGAGTGGCCAACAAAGCACTTCTACATGGCTCCCAGTCTGATCAATTCTCCTTCCCAACTTTTATACCGCTAAATTCCCTGTGCGAGAACCACTAGGCAACAGCTGGTTTCTCGCAGCCTGTTCCTTGTATCAGAACATCATACTTCGGAACCACAGTGCACGCCACCATCTACTCTGAAGATCCTCTAGATATCTGCAAGAAACTCGACTTCTACAATTCAACTGCAATTGTCTCCAGAGAAAAATCAAGGTAATAGTTGCTTTTATGAACCAAGAAAACTTAACGATAGCTGCAGTCCAAGAAGTGAAGTTAAACAGCCTGTCAGATTTTCTCAGTTGTGCTGGTTTCAACTTAATACGTAAGGAGCGAATCAGTTGATTTTATGAGCCGAGCCTTATACTGCATATCGCAGGGAAATATTGACTTATAGACAGCGGCATCAACAGCAAGGATGCAACCCTACAATGTCAGGGAATAGCTAACTGGTAAGACGACGATGACCGCCAAATATTTAATATAATGGCATCTCTTTTCTACGTTACGCAGATGCCTATTATGGTTCCAACAATATGTCAACCAAATGGAATTGATTTCGGCTATACTCTTCGGCTATACTCTTAATAGACTAAACCTATGATTTGACATACCACCAGAGCAAACAATCTAGAGGCCTTAAATCGCATGATATTGGCGATCATTTGGTCGTGCCATTTCCCCTAACAAGTCGCTAAACTTTGAACGCAATGTGTCCATGTTTAGATTTGGAACAGGAGGCGGCATACCATCTTGGTTGAATTAGAGATTGTTCTCATCGAATTTATTAAATACCAGGTAATAAAATCGGTCAACATCGTTAGAAAGGTATTAAGCTCAAAATTTCATCAGATTGATATCCACATTGTGGCGTTCTTTTCGCTTTCGATTTCACGTAGGTGGCAGCTTTTAGTGGGTATATTTCCGTCAACCCATTAAGCTCGATTTCAGTGAGTTAAAATGGGTACATAATATTATATAATAGATTAATTATGTACAACAATTTAAACAGCTGGCAGCCCTTCTTAGAAATTAACCAATATCGTAATACTTAATAGATAAGCACCCTGTTTAAAAATATTTCTGCCGCGTCCACTTTCACTCTTTTTTTAACACTTTTATTGAATGTTGCAATTTTAAACTGGTGGCAGCATTTTTCATGAGTATTTTTAGGTGAAAGATATTTAGCTTTATATCTTTATTGTAGTTTCTATTTATCTCATAAAATTTATTAAATACTATACATGTTATGGAAGAGGTGGCAACCCTTAAATAAATAATTTTGGAGTTTAAGTTTTTTTTTAAGTTTTCCGATTTCATACACATATGGCATTGCTTTTTATTTATTTATTTATTTTGTTATTTAATATTTTTGAATAAATGGCAACCTTTTAATTTTTTTTAACATTAAACTCGTTTTGCACCCATAAAGTATAAGAAATTAAGTTAGACTGTGTATTTACTAAAGTTTCTCTATCAAAATTATTGGCAGAAAAATTTCGAACAGGTGGCAACCCTTATGGAAAAAATTTTAAAGCTTAAATGTTTCCGATTTCATGCACACATTGCAGTGTTTTAATTTCAGAAAATTTTCGAACAGGTGGCAACCCTTATGGAAAAAATTTTGAAGCTTAAATTTTTCCGATTTCATGCACACATTGCAGTGTTTTATTATTTTTTTTATTTTATTGTTTAATATTTTTGAATAGATGGCAACCTTTTTATTTTTATTAACATTAAACCAATGGTACATCTACAAAGTATAAGAAATTAAGTCCACTGCGTATTCACTAAAGTTTATCTACAAAAATTATTGAAAAGAAGTTTTCTATCAGATGGCAACCTTTAAAGAAATAATTTTGTAGTTTAAGTTTTTTGTAATTATACCCTGAACAGGGTATATTAAGTTTGTCACGATGTTTGTAACACTAAGAAGCAAGCGTCGGAGACCTTATAGAGTATATATATAAATGATCAGTATGTTGAGCTGAGTCGATTAAGCCATGTCCGTCTGTCTGTCCGCCCGTCTGTCTGTATTCATACGAACTAGTCCCTCAGTTTTTAAGATATCCTTTTGAAATTTTGCAAATGTCATTTTCTCTTCAAGAAGCTGCTCGTTTGTCGGAACGGCCGATATCGGACCATTATAACTTATAGCTGCCATATAAACTGAAAGATCGGAATCAAGTTCTTATATGGAAAACTTTCACATTTGACTATGTATCTTCACCAAATTTGGTATAGATTATTTTCTAGGACAAAAATGTAATCTTCGAGAAAGTTGTTCAGATCGGTTAACTATAACATATAGCTACCATACAAACTGAGCGATCGGAGTCAAGGGCTTGTATGGAAAACTTTCACATTTGACAAGATATATTCACGAAATTGGGTACATATTATTTTCTAAGTCAACAATGTAATTTGCGAAGAAATTGTTCAGATCGGTTAACTATAGCATATAGCTGCCATACAAACTGAACGATGGGAATCAAGTTCTTGTATGGACAACTTTCACATTTGACAAGATATATTCACGAAATTTGGTATATCTTATTTTCTAAGACAACAATGTAATCTCCGAAGAAATTGTTCAGATCGGTTAACTATAGCATATAGCTGCCATACAAACTGAACGATCGGAATCAAGTTCTTGTATGGACAACTTTCACATTTGACAAGACATATTCACGAAATTTGGTATATCTTATTTTCTAAGACAACAATGTAATCTCCGAAGAAATTGTTCAGATCGGTTAACTATAGCGTATAGCTGCCATACAAACTGAACGATCGGAATCAAGTTCTTGTATGGACAACTTTCACATTTAGCAAGATATATTCACGAAATTTGGTATATCTTATTTTCTAAGGCAACAATGTAATCTCCGAAGAAATTGTTCGGATCGGTTAACTATAACATATAGCTTCCATACAAACTGGACACATATGTACTTACTAACAGAAATGCACTTCGGTGTAACCGAAGTTAACCTTTTTTCTTGTTTTCTGTTAATATTAAACTAGTATTGCATCTATAAAATAAAAGAAAATTAAGTTCGACGGCGTATTCACCAAAAATTTCGAGCAGGTGGCAAGCCTTTCCAGATGTTTTCGGTATTCAAATCAGTTGAATTTACATTATGTTGGTATTCGGTGAGTTGTGCTCGTGACGAACTTTCCTGCGTTACCTCATTTCGTTGTAATCAATCAATTTTGTTATCTCAATTGTATATTAAAAAGTCTTTTCATAAAATTTTCTAATACTAACACTAATTAACAGAGTAATGCTACATTCTTTGTTTGTTCGCTGTCCAGCAATGAAGTTGAAAACTTTTTCAATTTTCTCCTTAATTATATTTTATTTGTAGTTTTACGAATTCGTTTTTCCTCTCTTACAATTTTAAGTGACATGTTTCTAAACACCAAAAAATACCACAATTTGTTTGTAAATTGGAATTTGAAAAGTTTCTTACATTTAGGTAGTTACATTTGAATACACTCGTGTCCAGCGCTTTTGCTGTGTTTTGTGTTGTTTTTGCTTTTTTTTCTTCTTCTCCTTCCATTCTCATTCAATATGACTATCTGCTTTCGCCATAAGTGTTTATTTTCATTTGCCATGTTGATTCCCCCGTTATATATATTCAGATCCTCCAGCAGTATCAGTGTGTATGTGTCAATATGTATATATGTATGTAAATATATACATGTATATGTGTGCTTGTAGTAGTTGGCTTCTTATAATTTGTCCTACTGCGCGCCAGTTGCGCTCCCCCTGCCCCCGCTCTTCATTAAATTTTGATTAAGTTTGTGTAATTGTGTGGGAAAAACTTTGTTATTTCTCCAATTTACATTTTTAATTGAGTTTCATTGCGCTCGAAGACAGGATGGCCGTGCGTAGTGGGCCAACAAATAAAATTGTAAGCAAAAGAACGAAGACGAATGAATAAACTGCTGATTACACAAGTTTATACTGTCGCCAATTTCCTGCCTTCCACTTCTTAGTTGCAACTTGCCTTGCATACATAAATGCGTTGCTGTGTGTGCGTTTGCCGTTATGAGTAACTTGCGAAGAATATGGCGCTCGATATTAAATGCTCACTGATTGCCATTGATATTGAAATCTGTCGCATAGATTGACGATTGATGTGCGTATACTAGAGCGGAAGATTGCGTATTAGGGTGGTGCTGGTAGTACTGATGATAGGGTGGTATAATGGTATAGTCAGGGTATTACTACGGCTGAAAGGATATGTAATAGTTTTTCTTTAACTGTAAACTTCCAAGATAGTCTTCTGTAGTTAATGTGAGTAGGTCCCATACCCGTCCCAGCAAATTCTAAAATAGCCTGAAACTTTTTTAAAAGGTATTGATTGGCAAAATTAATTCGGCGAGTACATATGACAATTACTGTCTTCTAAAAACTAATCCTCAGTTCAACTAAGACGTCCCTATACATTTTCTTATCCTCCCGTTAGTAACAAAACCGCTGGCAGCTGAGCCTCGGAGAGAGCTTGGTAGTCAATATGATATTTAGCATATATTATATGTTAGTTTTCTCAGTTCAGACATCAGCTGAATGATAAGTGTGGGTCGCGTATTCGAAGCGAATTAATCAAAGGGGGATATGATTTTACAGCTCTGTCGAAAAAACAGATATACGACTCATCACTCATCATTGTTTTTCCAAGCTTCCTCTTTTCTTGCCTGTGGCCTACTGTGTTGGCCATTAGTCTGCTGAGTTGGGAGTTGATTTTCGCTGCCTTTTCTACGACGTGCTGGATTTGTATCCAGAAGATTAGTCTTGATTCCAGTCTTACGCCTAGGTAGTTGACAGCTTTTTACGTCCTAAGAATAACCGTGGCAGCTATTGTTCAACAAGTTTGACCTAAAATGGATTATTGTGCTGCTCCTGACGTGACCGCTATTTGTCGTGATCCCTCTTTAGTTTGGTACAGCAGTTTTTTGTTACTAAGGTAGCTCCGCACAACAGCTCTGAGGTAGTCGATGATTTTGAAACTTTTTTCAAGAGCGTCGATCAACTCCACACACCTAACGCTGTTAAACTCGTTTCGATCATTTAATGTCGACAGCAACACTATTCTTTTGTATTGTTGCCATCTACGCTGTGCGGCTTCTACACCGTCAATGGCGCATTTTATATTTCCTAGAGTTGATCTGCCGGGTCTAAAGTCATGTTGTCTAAGGGGGAGTTCTTTAGCTTCGTTGATAGCGGCTTCGAGTCTGGGTTTAAGTAGCCTTTCATATAGCTTTCCCGCTGTGATAAGCATGCATAGTGGACGGCATGCTGATGGCAAGTTGAGATCTCCTTTTCCCTTCCTGATTTTGACTAGCCGCTGCTTTTTCCAGGGTTCAGTTAATATTCCAGCTTCGAGGCAGGCGTTGTACATATTCAATAGCTTAAGTCTTAGGCTTGCCAGTAGCTCTTCTAGAGTAAACTGGGGGATTTTCTAAATTCTTAAGAGTATGTTCTGAATCACTAGCTGGTGAAGATTGCGTTTACGAAATGATCCATGTTGGTAGCGGTTAAGCTATTTTTACCCTAGTCCCCAGTTCTAGAAATGTTCCACATTCGTATTCCTGTATTTTTCCTGTGCTGGTTAAATTGATATACATCAAACAGAATTAGTTCTTGACAAAACCAATTAATATCACTTCAACTTTCTTCAGTTTAAGCACTGAAGTAGGTGGTGCTACACCAGGTATATAGGAATACCATGTCATTGCAACTTTGTTAAATTTCAGCTTATAAGTTTAGAAAGAGATCACAGACACTTAACCTTGCGTACCTTATGCGTCTGCCAATACAATTTCGCGAAGTGCAATAATATTATAGTCAGGTCGGTTGTTGGAATATAGTCGAAAGCTCTGGTTTGGCCAAACTTGAACCACAAGGTATAAACTTGGTGTCTGTTCTCGATTTGGATTGTGAAACCAAAGTGCACAGAAAGTTTTTTCGCCGACTTCACTTCCTGTTATTGCTATAAAAAATAGCTTTGACGATCTAATCAGTTGGTATATGATTTACTACAGGTTATTTAGAGCAATTTAGATTAGAGAAATAAATCAGGCACAAGCAACACATGGCAACCATAATGTCTTTTTGGAGTAGTGTTACGAGCAATATTGGACAGATTAAGAAGCTTCTATTATAAGCTTATATATTATATATTATATATAGCTGTTATATTGTAGGGATCCTCACAAGCACCTGCAAATCATGATATGGAAAAATGAAGATGAGAGGCCGGAACACTATTTTTCGAATGTCCATCCATCAGCCGGATGAGGGAG
Organism: Bactrocera correcta; assembly: GCA_027475135.1. Classification (NCBI taxonomy): domain Eukaryota; kingdom Metazoa; phylum Arthropoda; class Insecta; order Diptera; family Tephritidae; genus Bactrocera; species Bactrocera correcta. Next base: position 7,725,605 of record CM050323.1, on the reverse strand, counting down.
ATTATTATTTTATACGGCTTCCAACGCTGCAACTTCAGCGACATTGTGAAGTTGGGCTGTAAATCATCTCTTTACCACATTCACTGAGCTGCTTGGTAACGTTAACCACCCTCGAGTACAATGGGCCTAATAATGGTCTAAGTGTGGTAGCTTATGGTCAGGAGCTTCTGCCATTTCCTTCTCAATGAATCAATCAACGAAGAGATCAATTGAATAGTAGGTTCGTGACTGGAAGCAAAGAGCAAAAAACATAATTTGCGCCCGATATTGTTTAATTATAGTATCACGGCGCCTCTCTATCTCATGGACTTCTTATTGGTTCACTTGTGCTCTCCAGCATTCTTTGTAATACTTTAAAAATTTCTTCAAAGAATTGAGAAAACCCCATGTACTTCGAGCAAATTTAATCGCACCGGATCGTATGCCAGCAATTTACTTACGCACGCGTGAAATGCTACGCTGCCAGCACACGGAGTAACCGAGGCTATCCAGGCGAAAAACTAAAGTCAACACATTTTCCAGCTTTTCGTGTAACGGCCAGCTAGCCATTGTAGCGGCCACGTCCGGGGCGGAGATGTGCATGGAATTTGTTTACATTGCAATTTTGACAAGCCGCTGTAGTGACCAAAGCCATGAATGGCAATGAATGCTTAATGCACACACGGTCCAAATGTTTGTGTTTATGGGTGTATGTGTGTGTGTGTGGAGACGTGCCACAATGCCACAGCAACAATAAGACAAACAACCGCAACAACACAACCATCATTTGCATGCCACCGGTGCAATTGGCTGTTTTCGGTTTTGTTATTTTTCGGTGCAACAGCGCTTGTGGGTTGCGATTTGTTGACTTTGGCCGGCATGTTGCTCCATCTCCAGCAGTGCATGCTGTTATTGGTGTTGATGTTATTGATGATTTTGATGATTTTGCTATTGCTGCTGCAAGTTGATCTCTTATGAAGCGCAACAGAGCTATTTAATGCTGGCAACTCTGCAATTGTTTTGATTTGCTATGCATATTTGTGGTTCGGTTGTATCGGTTACTGTTATTGGCCGTAAAATATTTTCGAAATGTAGGAAATTGCAATGAATATGGGAAATGCTAGCAAATTATGTGGAATTCATAATTCCAGTAGTAATATTTACCATACCTTGAACAGGGTATATTCAGTTTCCCGCCAAGTTTGGGTTTAATCTTCGAATAACGATGGAAATCAGGTATTTGTATATAACGGGTGATCTATATAAAGGTAATTTTTAAGGGGGTCTTCTAGTCTAGAAATTTAAAAAAAATCGATTTTTTTTATATTTCCAAAGTTTAACTATTCAAGAATATGTGTACAAGAGGATTTTTCAAAATTCAAATTATTTTCGGAGATATAGGAATTTTTCTGACCCGGCATCCAAACTGGTTCGTCCGGAACGCGAAACTTTAAACGCGTTTTTCTCAAAACTGACTTTTTCGGAACGATGCCCACGATTTCTCAGGTTCTACTTGACCGATTTACTTGAAATTTTTATAGAGTCTTCTTCATAGGCTTGTCTATGGTTGGAACTAGCGCCATCGCAAAATTTTTATTTTAATTATTTTTAAAAAATTCGAAATAGTCAGAAAAAGTGATAAAAAAAAATTTTTTTCAGGCAGTCGCCATTTTGTGAAAAAAATGTTTCCCACTTTTCCGTAGTTCCGACCATTGCCTCATTATTCTAGATTAATAAACTTTTTTTTTTGGTTTCAGATAACTAGGAGGGTTGAAATCATGGGCATGGTCATGTGGAAATTTTTAGAGACCCCCTACTTCGTTAGCTCATAATTTTTAAAATTTTTTACTTTTTTTAGTTTTTAATTTTTTTCTGTACTCTTCAAAAATTAATAAATAACTAATAAAAAATGGATAATAAAAATATTAATTGCTTTTTTTTACGACACTTTAAAAATTACCTGAAAATCATGCTTCTAGACTAGAATACCCCCTTAAAGCCAGATGTTTTCGAGTCAAGTTTTGTTCAGCGATGAGGAATATATCTGGCTCAACGGGTATGTAGAGGGACGAAGAGCAACCTTAAGAGATTCAGGAATTGTCATTTTTTGAGAGTACTCTTCGGTGAGGTCGGTTGATTGGCCACCAAGCTCGTGTGATATCACACCGTTAGACTTTCTCCTGTGGGGACAGGTAAAGTCTAAAGTCTATGTGAACAATTCCGCTTCAATTCAGATCTTGAAGCAAAATATCACACATGTCATTCACCAGTTACCTGTCGATATGCTCTAACGAGTCATGGAAACTTAAATTCAACGGATGGATCATCTGAGACGCTGCGGTAGCCAACATTTAAAATAGATAATCCTCAAAAAATAAATGAATGAAGAATGTTCTTTCGAATGGTAATAACCATGCTTCTTTAAATTTGAAGTTTCTATTTTTTTTTTCCTTTAAAAAAGTAGGGAACATCAAAATAGATCACCCTTTATTTATTCCTCACTGACATATCCACGAAGTAAATTTCTTATATAGTATTCTTTGTTGGTGATATAGGCAGAATTACCACTTTCCTTTTCGAATCACTGTTTGGAACAACTTTCGTGGAGCTAAGAATTCATGGTCTCTGATCACGATTTTGAACATCGTTGTACGTGTTATGCATTTTTCTTCATTTGAAAGCTAACGATTTTTCCCGAAATAGCAAAAACGCGTGTGATGAACATTGTTCTGGAATACTGACAGTATATGTCTCATATATAAAGTTTCAATTGCCGTGGTTTGAGACATTGAATTGACCATAAAATAAAAACATAGTTTCGGTATTATGTTCATTGCATAAGTCTATAAAAATAGATTTTAAGATAAAAGCTCAAGCAAGAAAATCCTTTTTTGGAAGCGTCAAAAGCCGGAGAGTGGAACTTCAATCTGCTAAACCTAACCTACTCACAACTCCAAACTCTCCGACGGAACCTCCCGATTAAGTATTTCTTTCTGGGACTTATAAGATATTTAAGTCTGTTCTTTGGAGCGGACTGATGGACACCTCATCTGCTTTATTTGTCTCAATTTTGTCACGACTAAGGCTACCGCTTCGCTGACAAATTTCCAGTTCTCTGTGGACTGACACCTGATTATCGTCAAATTTTCCAACTTAAAACTCCCACCGATTGTAGTTTTAAATTTTTTCGAGGGTGTTTAAAAAAATACTTGCTCAGAATCTTCAAAGCACTCTGAACATGTCGGACAATTCGGACTAATGTCGTGCTAGAATTTGTACAGGTTGCTTCTGCCGCCCCCATATCCACTTAGTGTTAGGGTTAAGTGTAAGTCCAGGTCCCCATGTCTTCTGTCTATCCACGAATGGATGTCCGGTAACAGCCTGTGGGTCAACCGCTTGCCACCACTGCTACCATCTTGTTAAGCTTTTGACTCTTTCTTGTCTTTTGGCTCCTATGAACGGCTCTGATAACATGTATACCCACTCGTATTCTTTACCTTGGATGTTAATGGGTATCACACTGGCTAGTACTTTAGCAGCATCACTTCGTAATATTTGAAAAGCACCTTAACACTTAGTGCCGATAGTCTGTGTACTATGCTAATTTGTCTGGCATTTGCTTCAATACCTAATGCCTCAATCCATATCAGAGCCGCAGATCGGTTGTATGATCTCATTAGCTTTATTACTATAAATCGGTAGAATACACACTGCCTTTATTTTGCCATCATTCTTCATAAGTCGTTTAGAATTTTATACGTTTTACTTGAATTGTATTCCAAGTGATCCTTAAATTTGGGCCTTGAGTCTCTTATTACTCCGAGATACTAAATTTGCGGCTGTGAATGAATCTCACACTCTCACCCTCTGTTGAGAGAGATACTTTCTAGTACTTATGAGCAAAACTTTTGTATTTTTCTCAACCTCCTCTAAACTCATTAAGGACAACTATTGGCAGTTATTGTATTTGCTTCAGAGGTCATCTAGGCGTTTAGCCACTGCTACCACAATAAGATCGTCTACGTATGCAATTGTTTCAAAAGCTCCCCTCGAAATAGAGTAGCTCGTTTTAACTCTTACTGCAGTTTTGGTCGGTCTTGGGAGGACATAGTCGCAGCGGTCAAGAATTCAAAGTCTCGCTGAACATTAATGACGAATTTTTCTCCTACTATAGTGTAGATGTAATATGTAACTAATTTCCATTAACATATGGTTCGTAATTCTGCAGAGAAATTCTTAAAAAAATAGTTGATAGAAGAGGCTCATTCATATTCCGCGAAAATTAGCCCATAGTTCTCTTCCTAACCGCTTTATGAGACCAAGTTTCGAGAGGATAGGTGTTGCACCAGGTAAACTACTTCTTGATTCTTTGCATATTTGCGATGCCCTGAAGTCACTCGTCGTTGTGGGTGAATGACGCTGGGAAAAACCACGCTGGCGTAGAAACCAATGAATGTTCAGCGACCACCTCCCCTCAACATTTGTGATGTACTACAAGCCCCATTAACTGTGGCACTGCGAATGTTGCATTCAGACTCAGAAATGCTGGCTATTTTAAAGACAGTCAGTCGGATACTCTGAAATACTCGCCCTTTTTGATCTCAGTCCGAAATTCTTGGTTCAATAACCCACCGAACCTTGAAATCATTTAATTTCTCACTGAGTGGACAAAAACCGCTGAAGGTCTGGCGAAGTAGCATATTATCGGGAACTATTTATCGACTCTAGTTTCAGACTACTTAAACTATGCAATTTCTTCCAAGTAGAAGTGACTGTCAATAAGATAAGTCTACTGCTCCTTAACAAAGTTTTCTTCAGAGTAGCAAGTATGCACTCCAATTGAACTCGCTCACTGGCTAAAAATCAAATTTCTAGACCCACTATCCCAGATTACTTCATCATTAGACTAGCTTAGGTGCCTGTTCACAGAAGAAATACAGGAAACTGTAAGGCGGGTACTTCTATCTCACTAGCTGCAAAATGGTAATCAATCTTTCTTTAATACTCCACCTTGGCGAGATCAAGTATTTCATACTTTTAGACTTTCAGGAGTGTTAACCGAAAACTAAGGCAAGGTTCAAGGCACTTTCTCAAGTTTTAATCATATTACAGGAGGAATGCATAGCAGTCCAAATGTGATCTCCCATTTCGAGGGATCAACCATTAGAATGAACCTAAACTGACTTTAGTCGTTACGCGATATTTCAAATTTTTTTTTTTTTTTTTTTTTTTTTTTTTTTTTTTTTTTTTGCCACACACTTACTTAGTTATAATCGTCCGAGTAGGAACTTCTGATAGGGGATCAGCTTGAATTTGTGATTACAGGTAATACAAACAGCTCTCAATCCAACTCACCTACGAGGTTTACACGTACGCGACCGCTGCGTAAGCACAACTTTCTTCGTCGTGTCTGCATCGTTTCTAACTGTGGTTAATTTCGTTGCGAGGAGAGCAGGGCTCACTAAACACAGCGTTTTCCAACCCATGTTGTGCTCACAAAGTTCGCGCACACTAGTTCACGTATTAGACAATGCCGTCGAAGTGGAACAAGGCTGTTGGTGACTGTGAAAAATGTGTCACCCATTACACAGCCCTGGCGCTTCACCTCTGGCATTTCGCTAAATTGCATCATTCGAGTGCTTCAGTTGTTTGCAAATTGTGCTGTTACTTAAATCCACTGCCGTGGCCCATTGAACAGTGAGTGGTGCTGCGTATAACGGAGACAAATTGCCATTGCTGACTCACTGTCTGACGTATGTAGGTTTTATGTGCGAAATGCGACAATGGAAGCGAGAAAGCATTGTGCGACTTTATAAATGGGACTGGCCATCATTTGCAGTAAAGTGAAACGTTCAACGGAAGAATAAGAAGTAGCAAATTTGTATCAATTGACTTTTTATATTGTTTATGAAAAATGTTCGTATATGTGCACATGTGAAAATCTCCAACAGAATGTGATTCAGTTCTAGAAACTGTCTATCTATCTCTCTCTTCTTCTCTTATTTTCTCTTACTCAAGCTTTTAAATTTAGGCATACTGAAAATCCAAAGTTAAGCAGTTCCCTTGAGAAAGTATTAAAATAATTCAAAATAATGGCCAAGATAGGGAATTAGCATAAAAGCTATAACTATAAAGCCCCGAAAATGTTATCATTAGAGGTCCCGTGGGTCCAACGTCGCGCATAATCATACACTCGTTATCTGAAACCCATTTGCTTATGTAATCAACAGAGGAGATATTACTTTTGAGGGGTGGGGGTTATAAAAGTCTATGGCTGTGCTAATGTTGGCGCGAAAGTGTTATTCTAATTACCTTCATTACCGAACATAATCTTATTTCTCGCTGGTAATGATGTGTTGAAATATGGAAGGATGCTGTGCGCCTAACGGTAGTTTCTAATGGAATAGCGTAAGTAATTAAGTGTTTGTCGATAGGTTTTCTTAGAGGTAGAATAAAAAGTAATAGGTTTATTCTGCTTTATCGCCTATATTTTTGTTCAAGAGTATATTCAGTAGCCGAGAAGCCATCGAAGTGAGTTATTCAAATTTGGCGAAGATCTGAAAAACAACATGTAAAATTTTCGATCAGAATATTGACTGTATGGTTTGCTCATTGAGAAGTGATCTTCTGAACTTTATTGATTTCTAAAACTCGATTGATCCCAGAACAACTATTTACTTAGAATCGTTAAAGGAAGTTAAATTTATTTCCCTGAAAACTCTCCGAGAAATGTTGGCCTACTAAATGAGGCTCTAAACAGCCGAACAAAATATACCTTTTGCAAACTAAATTTTCTTCAGATTTTCAGCGATCTTCCCCATCAGCATAAGTTTATGGCGAACATGTTGACCGAATAGTCCAAAAGTGATTTATACAATTTGAGATATTATTTTTCGACTTAAAAGACAAAGAACGACCTACGTGCCTACAAAAGGAACTGAAAGCATTACTCGATGAAGACTGTTACCAAAAAGAGATCACTGAATTCACTCAAGCAGGAATTTTCAAACGTGTTAAGGCAGCCGGCTACCATTTAAATTCACGACAAAGCCAATATAATGCTCAGTATGTTGAAAAAACCAGAATGTTGTGCTATATTATGAGCCGCTTAGACTCGGAGAAACCTTTCACCTGCACTTTCGACAGTCATTCACTAAGCGAGCGATTGCCGTAAAACGCCGGGATTTTTCGACAAGATATAAGACAATAATTTTTCGTCATGACTAGGCTCGGCTTTATGAGGCAATACCGGTTAAAAAATTGTTTGAAAAAAGCGGATGGGAACCTAGCCCAACTTATAGACCAGGATTTGTGTCTTCTGACTGTTATTTGTTCTGGTCGAAGCAGATCGCCCGTTTACATGAGAACAGGGTATTAAAAATTGGCTTAATTAATTCTTGGCAGCCAAATTGGCACAGTCCTTTCACAATGTACAAGTAAACTTGGAGACAAGTTATTTATTAGATTTGATTTGTAGTTTCTCATTCTCTTCGTAAAAATTTTTTCTTCGGTAATATAGATATAGGTTGCTTTTTCGACTATTGTGATAATCCACCAATTGTTTTGTGGAGACAATTACCTTTTCAGGCTAGGGCGATAGTTTACATGAGATCTTCCAAGACATTTTGTTTACAGAATGATTATTCCTATCTTAAAATTTATAACAAAAACAAATGGTCTTCAGAGACGTAGATTTGTCAGATAATTTAGGTATGAAATCCTTTCTCGTCGAGCACGACGATATAATGAAATTACTTTGCTGGCAAGATTGGTAGTTTAGATGTGAGCTCCACTCCCAACAATCGTAGTATTACTCTTTAATATTCTCCTTCGCTATTTTCTAATAAAATGGTGGAGAACTCTGGATGATAACAACATTCTTTAAGATTATTCATAATTAATTAAATATAGTCGAACCTGTATTCGAGTCAGATTTTTTTTTTTTGCAATAGACTAAGAGGCGGCGGTGGTCAACTGGTGTTTGGAGAAAGATGAGATAGAAACATTTCAATACTTTTTTCTCGAATGTCCCACTTTTGTCAGAACAAGGCAAACACATCTGTTCTCATATGGAAATGAAATGGAAAAATGGATCACATACGACAATATCAAGCGAAAACGGTCGAAGGTAGGTGAATCGTCCCAAACAGTGGCCAAGCCGATATTGACGGCTAGGAAAGTTTTACTATGAGGGCAAAACGAAATATCTCCTGTCATCAAACAAACAGTCGTCGCACTCGCGACTTGACTCTCACGTAAAAGTAAAGTCCCCTCTCGACGAACAAAAACCAAACTCTATAAGTCACTCATAATCCTCCTTGGATGAATGTCGCTGGAACTTCGGTGTGAAATGATGATGCCATGTTACATCCATTGTCACATATCAACCCAAAATTTGTTTTGCCTGGTTTATTATGCCTGAACTTCTCCAGACACTGATCCCAATCATCAACTAGTCGGTGTTTACGAGCAATTCGTTTTTGGCGGTTGATTTTCCTGGAGGAGTACCCGGATTTAATTAAATAGTAGCGGAAATGTTTCAAATGAGTGGCCGAGGATGGGTGCGAAATTGGAGATCGAAATCTCCAAAACGGAAGGAGTACAGACAGACATATGGTCAGACAGACAGATATGAGTAAATCGGCTCAGTTCATTATTCAGATCATTTAATTATATTTTTTATAGGGTATCCATATTTTTCTTCGGGGTTTTACAAGCCGCTTGGAAAATTTAGTATCTAAGTAGGGCACAAAAAGCGAAAAATAAAGAAGCAAGAAATTTGCAAAATATTCGAGCTGTACGAAATTACCAATCCGCTTACATAGAACAAAGAAAAGCTTATTATAAATATATATACTTTATATCTAAGCAGCGTCCAACTGCGCCACACGACGAAATTGATTTGCTGTTCATGTATTTTTCCCATTAATTTCTCTAATGAGATATTATTCCTTCACGTCTTGACGTCAACGCGTTAAATTAAAATGCCGAAAAATGAGAAGTTGCCATGTTTCATATTAATCTTGTTTTCATCGGTATTATTTTCTGTTTTATGTGTTTCTTTTCGTTTTTCGCCGTATATTTATTTATGGTGAATTGCTTATTTTGTTTCATGCTCATTATCGTAGTCCTGGCAATGACAGCGCTGCGAAATAATTTAGCCTCCGGTCAAAGCGGCGACTATCCGTACACTCCCGTCCACCAGCCGACTACCAGCCAGGCGCTAGGCATCAAGGCTCGTCGCCGTCGCCGTCACCGTCACCGTCACCATTATTTCGATTCGGCTTTGTGTTCATTCTCCTGTTGACTTTATTTATGTCGAGCATAATTTGATACCACCAACGCCCATCTCATTAGTTGCTACTGGCGCATATTTGAAATTAAAATGTCTATTACACACAGTTAATGGTGGCCTGAAAAGTCGAGAAGCGCAGAAGCGTCTGAGTAGAAAATGTGGAATAACGCTAAACGGAAACAATTAAGCTAAAAATAATAGTGTGGGCTATGAGAAGCAAATTAAAAGAAGTATCTGTTTCTTAGAAATACAGTATATTAAATAATAATCGGCCATTCCCTTGGTAAATGCAAATAAGTGCTGGTTATTTATATTCGATAATTAATCGCGTACAGAACACCCAATGGTTTGGGAGAATTACTGAAAATTGGACATATTGATTTTCTGTGCCTCTCAGAGTTGAAATAATTGAAAATGTGTAAATGTGTAATGTGTTTATTTATTTATTTATTTGGAATTTTTTTTTTTGTATATTTTCAAAGTTTAACTATTCAAGAATATGTGTAGAAGAGAATTTTTCAAAATTCAAATTATTTTCGGAGATATAGGCATTTTTCTGACTCGCCATCCAAACTGGTTCGGCCGGAACGCGAAACTTTAAACGCGTTTTTCTCAAAACTGACTTTTTCGGAACGATACCCACGATTTCTCAGGTTCTGCTTGACCGATTTACTTGAAATTTTTATGGAGTCTTCTTTATAGGCTTGTCTATGGTTGGAACTAGCCGCATCCCCAAATTTTTATTTTTATTATTTTTAAAAAATTCGAAATAGTCAGAAAAAGTGATACAAAAAACTTTTTTTTTATATAATCGCCATTTTGTGAAAATTTTTGTTCCGGACATTGCGACATTATTCTAGATTAATAATCTTTTTTTCTTTTTGGTTTCAGATAGCTGGCAGGGTTGAAATCATGGGTATGGTCACGTAGAAATTTTTAGAGACCCCCCACTTCGTCAGCTCATAATTTTTGAAATTTTTTACTTTTTTTTAGTTTTAATTTTTTTTTTTACTCTTCTAAAATTAACAAATAACTAATAAAAAATTGATAGTAAAAATATCAATTGCCTTTTTACGACACTTTAAAAATTATCTTAAATTCATGCTTCTAGACTGGAATACCCCCTTAAGGTCAAATAGCTTGTATATATATTACCTTGTTCATAGCTCTCAAGGAGAATACTACCATAGATTTGTGTAGGCCCTTCTCCTTTTTATTGCCGTAGACACCGCTTACGCGGTTATAGCCGAGTTTACAAGAGAGCTAATCGTCCTTCCTTTCTCGGTATTTGGCGCCAGTAGAGGATTATAATTGTTGCAACGTGGAGGTCTTTCTCTTCCTCTGCTCCCCCGGCGAGTACTGCGTCGAATACTCTCGGAGCTGGAGTGTTTTTATCCATTCGCATGAACTGCTGATATCTCTAAACTATGTTGTACTTACAGTACTTCAACCGATATACTATACATTATATAGTACCATAAGATTTGCAAAAATAAGTATGAATGACTAATAAACATAAGTATTAAAGGTCTTACCTTCAGCACACCTTCTAGACATGAGTTTGATGCTTTCAGATACATTGAAGCAATAGTCCGTGTGAGTTGCAAGAACAGTCAATTCCCAGAACTACGCCCATACTTTACATACATAAATGTTTAGTATTACGATAAATGGGAAAGAATGGTTACTGCTTGTGCCGATTTCTCTTGTAGAAGTCAAGCTAACAGCATCGGTGACAGCTATTCAGTAGGAAGTTTAGCATTCGCTTGAAAATTCTTTATAATCTGGGTATCTGGACTCTAATCAGCTAATCAAGTCTGCCAAGAATAAAAACTTAAACGCAAGATTGTAGTTTGATTCAATCGTTACATATTTTAAGTAATACCCTCTTGCTAAGTTTATGGAAGCTGGAATGTCATTAATTTTCCAAACACCCTGCATTCAGAGAGGACTCTCAAATACATTTAAGTATTAAGCTAATTATTATTACTCTTCCTGTGCTCTCTTTTCCTTAACTTAGTGGACTACTTTTAGTTGAAAATTTGCTTCAAATAACGAAAAGTAGCCTCAACTGATAGACTTTACTTAACAATTTAGGTGTTTGCTGTTTGTGGATGATTAGAAGATTGCTTGTAGAATATTTTCCAGTATCTCGAATTGATAGGTCTCACTTTCAAAGCGGTAAAGGTTTAGGTGGAGATTCTCTCATTTATTTAATTCACCTTAATGAAATTAATTGCATTCACTGGTATGTTTGTTTGATAGAATTTTATTTTTTATGTTCTCATAGATAACTTTTATTACGTAATCATACAGCATTTCTATCAAGAGCAAAAATTTATGTGTTGCCCAATTATCTCTTAATTCCTATCATCAAATAAATGATCAGAGCATTTGAATCTGGTTTGATACACCACTTTTCCAATCCATAATTGGAATTGTATAATACTTTTCGCAAAGATTAAAAACGAAGTCACCTTCCATGAGTAGGCATGCAAGGAGTAGAGTTCTTATGGCCATATCAAACAGTACTAAAGACTTTACAATACAGCTAAGAATCCTGGACAATGACTGCGTCGCTTCATTCTGCTATGCGAGTCTTCCTTTAAAAGAAAGCAGTCCCTGCGAAAAGGTTTTATACTATTATGAGCAAAATATAGAAATAATTGTAAAATTCTTAATTTGTTCTTCAACGTCTATGCCCGACCCCTCAAAGCAATCCCCATTGGCTACAATACACTTGTGCTAACGTCTTTTTCAATCCGCGAGTTGTTAAAGTGGGTTTAATGTCTTCAATTGAGTCAAAACGGTTTAGTTCTGGCTTTGCGCGAACGACGCATAACTTGAAAATAGTATGCCTTGTTAACAGTTTTGCCGATCAAACGGATTTCGGAGTGCACCACTTCTCGGTAATTAAAGAAAGCTGTCAACATACTCGTAACCTTGCTTTTGACCTGCTTTGTCGTGATTATTGTGGCTTCGGCTCACCTATGTCACAATATTCGGTCGATTGATTACCTGTTTCCGAGTCGCAAGCATAGATCCAAAACGCATCGCCAGTTATTACATTTCATCACATTTTGGCAATCAGAAAATCACAGACGTTAACGCGATAATTCTAACAAAAATTTAATGATGTTGAAGCCAATCGTGTTTTCACTTTTCTTAGAACTAAATGATCTTAAAAAGTTGTTTTTACTGATTTTTCCGATGGATGTTCCCACAATGCCAGTAAGATCTCCGACTGTTAATCGTTGATTCTCCAATTCTAATTCTTTTTGGATGTGTTGATCAGCAGTGTATCAGTTGATGACCGTCACGAACGTGGCTTGTCGTCAAAGCGTTCTCGACCATCTTTGAATATCAATCAAAAACACAATCATCACCGAAGATCTTTTGCAACATTCTGAACGTTTTGCTACCAGAAATTTGATGCCGCATACAAAATTGAATGGAACTTCTTTGTTGAATAATTTCAACTACTTTACTAATACTAATTATTTTGATGTGGCATTTGACACAGATGTCACTGACGGTCATAACAACCTAGAAAAAAATAATATTTCCACGAATGGGTCTTCGTACGAAATTTGAATTAAAAGCCCTTACAATACACAGTAGTACAGGGTAGGCCATTTAAAGTTGACCCATTTGTTTGTTTGCCAAAATTAAGGCGTCGCGGATAATCAGCTGGGTTTAGTTTTTGTGCCATTTGAATTTTATATGGAAACATCTTCAAATCTTTATGAATTATGCGTCGGAGAGTGGTGCGAGAGATGTCTAATTCCTGAGAGCGGCGATAACTCGATGTCGATGGAGTCTCCTCAATACTGGCTCGTACAGCTTCGATATTTTCATCAGAACGTCTTGTGCGTTGTCTGGATGCATGACTGGCATTACTGAGATTACCGGTGTTCACAAATTTTGCGTATAAAGACTTAATTGTGTTCTTAACTGGAGCACTTTTCACTTTATTTTTTTTGCGAAACGCACGTTGAGTTAACACAATTGAAAAGTTATTTTGAATATAAAGCTGAACAATTTCAGCGCGTTCTTTGGGAGTGTACTGTTCCATGGTATAAATTGTCTTCGAATGACGCTTCTAACGCGGTATGACATTAGCCGATTTGTCAGCGCTGTTAAAAGTTACAGCGTTTCCAGATGGGTCAACTTTAAATGGCCTACCCTGTATATCTCACACTCTCGTTTGTTTGTTGAATAATTTCACTCCTCGTAAAAATTGCCAAATGCAATTTATGTACTTTCGAAGAATAAGCGTATAACAAACACTAAAGATTATTTTGTTATGACATTTGACAAAGATGTAACTGACTGCCATACCAACCTTGAAATAAAATATTTCAATGAATGAGTTTTGCCCGATGTTTAAATTAAAAAGTCTTGATATTTATGCTCACAGTTTGGAACGACAGCCGTCATTCCAATCAAACAGAACCTGTGATCTTGTTTTTAGTACACATATACTGAACTAATTATTTACTGAAGCTGGATTGGTCGTAACCGACGTTGAAGGACTGCTATAAAAATATGGTATCTTACAAACTGATCAATCAAATTCAATTCCTTCTGACGTTTATCATCAGAAACACCAATTTTTAACATACCGTAATTTAAAGAAATTTCGTTTTCGAGACCCATGAAGCTTCATTGCTGTACTATAAAGTAATGAAAAAACGAAACGGTAGAAAGAAATCGATATCGTTAGAAGTTAGCCAGAAAGTGAATGAATTAAGTGTTGGCGGATACTGGTCTCAGGAAGATGACGTCTTATGTTAAAAAAGGTGTCATTGACTACGCGGATCTTCAGATTTGGCTCCCTCTCTCTGTATTTTGTGATGTTATTCGGAAAAGAAATAGTACGCCAGCAATCCAACGATCATTGACGAACAATCATTAACGAACGAAATCCAAATATTGTTGCCGAAATCAGACTATAGCCTCCAAAATGAACAGCTTTGAACAATATTGACACGCAATGTACATGATTGATAATTTATTCAAAAAAAGGGTTAAAAATATTGAAAATTGGTCAAATCAAATTAAGATATCTGCAATGTTAACGACGGTTGTGGCAGCAGATCCTTCTAGAAATAAGTTATTAAAATTTAATTTATCTTGTGTTTCAACTGTTTGAAATAAACCCAGCTCAACATTGATTCTATAAATTCCGCTTGAAAAGTGCGTGCATTTCACTTCAAATGTCACTTTCAACGTAAAAAGAATCTCATTTGATTGCATGCAATATACTTTTATTTATTTATTATTTATTGCTTATTTATTTAACTGTTCATAAACGCAAATTTAGCGGGTATGCCATTCATTACTTTCATTATTCATCGATATCGAATCAATGCATGCGCGAGCAAACGTTAATGCAGTCGCAATGAAAAGCAAACAAACAATAAAAACAACAACACCAATTAAAAAATGAAAACAGCAACAACAAAAAATAACAAAAACAAAACGAGAAACAAAAAAAAAAGAAGAAAAAAAGTAAACTATGCTTGCCTTGAAGCTATAATACCCTGCATAAATTGAAAATTTATGAAAGGACAAGATTTTGATCGCTCAGTTTGTATGACAGCTATATGGCTTAAATATGGATCTATGCTACATTTCATAAAGATTTAACGTCAAATAAAAAAGTTTTTCGTAAAAAAATATGATTTTAGTAGTTCAGTTTATATGGCAGCTATATGCTATAGTCATACGATCTGAATAATTTTTTCGGAGATTGAATCGCTGGCTTAAAAAATAATCTGTGCCAAATTTGGTGAAAATATATTGTCAAATAAAAAAGTTTTCCATACAAGGATATGATTTTTATCGTTCAGTTTGTATGGCAGCTATATGCTGTAGTCATCCGATCTGAATAATTTTTTCGGATATTGAATCGCTGGCTTAAAAAATAATCTGCGCCAAATTTGGTGAAAATATATTGTCAAATAAAAAAGTTTTCCATACAAGGATATGATTTTTATCGTTCAGTTTGTATGACAGCTATATGCTATAGTGGTCCAATATCGCCGAACAAGATAAATGAGCAGCTCTTTGGTGAAAAAAGGACGTGTGCAAAATTTCAGATCGATATCTCAAAAACTGAAAGACTAGTTCATCTATATGGAGACAGGCAAATGGACGGAAGGATAGAAGGACCTGAGCTTAATCGACTCAGCTCATCATGCAGATCATTTATATATATATTTTATAAAATCTCCGACGCTTTCTTTTGTGTATATTTTTTTATATTGTGCAGGGTATAACAGCAATAACAAAGCCATACGACAACAATAGCAACAACACACAGGGCAAGCCAACAAATAAAATAATTGGCTCAGTGTTGATTGTTATTCAGTTTACTTATTTAAAATTTATTATTCAGTTTTTATTATCATACCCTTGCAACAAATACGCACGCACGTACGCATGTTGGTATGTATGTCTGTATGTGTATGCGTGTGTGGCATGATTGCACGCCATTATTAACCAATTAAAAATTAATGGCAGTGCGTAATTAAATAAATTAATTATGACCGAATGTAGCCAACAAACGCAGCGGGTGATGCCACTGACAACAATCATAATAATAATAGTAATAATAATGAAAACAACAACAACAATAGCAACGACAAATAATAATAATTTCTATGTTGCAGCATCAATAGCGAGCAGCAATCATGCAACAGTTGCAAATCGACTCCACAATCCAATGACAACCGCGCTTTCTAGCAGTCATTCTGTCAGAACAAACGCGCCGCGCCAGTGACGAGGGGCTGCGCGGTGCGGCTGGCGGTAGTGTGCGTTCAATTTTGCTGTCATTTGCAACTTTTGCCACAATTGCAACGCACTGCGCAGCACTTCATTACGCGACAATTAGAGTGCGCTTGCTTTCAGCTGCCACAAAGGCTGCCACAACGTTAGTTGCATTGTTGTTATTGTATTTCTGTATATTGTATATCACATTTCAATTTTAAAGTTGCATTAAAATATGCATTTTTTCACAACAAATAACGCTTAACTCGGTTATCATTCGTTGTTTGTTTTTATGCCGCCGCATTTGGGCGTGTTAATGTGGCGCTTGTGGCAGCGGCAACGGCAGCGGCGGGTGTGGCAGCAGTGGCACGCTGGTCGGCATAGTCACCACTGTGAGTTCATTTTTGCATTGAAATAAAATCACACAATGCTGTAATTGTCACTCGCATACAAGTAGGTCCGCGCAAACAATATGTCATATTTTACATTGAAAACGCACACTAATTGCACACATACACAAGCACACGTATATACATTTTTTTTTATGTATTTGTGTGTTTGCTTTCAATAAATACTTAATAATACCGCTGCGGTGAAAAAAACGCTGCATAAATGAGTTTGTTTTCCAATTTAATTTGCAAGAAAAGTGCGGCATATTTCAGCGGCCACAACAATGGCTCAATGCGTAATTATATATATTTTATTAAAGTGCAAAAAATGTGTAAGCTTATACGCAAACTTGTGAAAAAACGGCATTTCTGTACGCTAAATTAACCCATAGTTGGCTTAACAAAAAATGCTTCACACTCTTGTTTGAGAACTTGCGCTTGAGCGCTCTACAGTGAAGGTTTTATGAAAATTAATGAAATTTTTGAAGAAAAGAAAGAACTTTGTTTAAGGTGTCTATGTGTGGGAAAACTGAGAGTGTGAAATGTAATGTAATGCATAATAAATATAGCAAGAGAGTAAAAAGTACAATAAATGAAAGTTATGCAGATAAACGAAAAGCGAGGCTGCACAGGAGCTGCTCAGACAGACAGTTTTTGAAGCGAAGATGGACGTGCGAACAGTAAAAAAACTTAGACAACGCAACATGGGTCTCCACACAAGCCGCTATTAAGAAAGTCCAACTTTACACATGCCAGGCTCTACTGAATGAATTTTTATTTGCACAGGCAATCCTAAAAACTACGAAGAACGGGGTAACAAGCGACTTTAGCGCATGAGATTTGGAATAGCGAAATGTCAAGGCTTTTCACTGCTCGAAGCGGTACTATTAAAGACTGGAAATGGGAACACTTTCGAAAAAAATTGTCGTTGCTCCGCGATTAACATCACGTTTGTTAACAGCCCGTTTAGCCATTACAATTGAGATCGGAAAATCCTGGATTGGAAAAATACGTACTTCAAGAACGTACAGATAAGAGGATGGAAAGCCGCAACACTTGACGAAGATCTCTGCCAGCTTATGGTAGTTGACGTCGTTACAAAAGTAGAAAAAACGGAAAGACAGGCGGAGATATTGTTGGTGCATACAACGTTGCAATGTGCAAAAAAAAAAACCGGGCACTAATACTCACAGAAAACCTGCATACTCGTGGAAAAATGAAATCGACAGTTAGTTAACTGATTGCAACAAAGCCATTCGATTTTACCAGAGAAGACGAAAATCATCGGAATACGCCAACCTGCAGTTCACGGTCCCTTTATAAGGAAAGCTGCCCCGCTGGTTAGTGTCTTCGTAAAGCACTCGAGTAGCAATTACCAGTCTGAAGAACAACAAAACGGCGTAAATGGGTTGCCGGGCGAGCCACTCAAACACGGCGGTGAAGGACTGATAAGGAGCATGCATCAGCTTCTTTGTAGAATATGACTGGACGAAAGCCTGGCCGGCGATGGGTGTTTAAGTTTGCGCTGCTCATTGTACTAAAAGAAAGACCCCACATATGCGCCAACTGCCGTGGGATAAACGTCCAACTTCGCCCGCAAGGTTCTATCAAGGATACGGTGTGAAAGATTAAAGCCCACCGTAAAAAAACTGATTGGACCTAATCAGTGCGGCTTCAGGCCTAGAAAATCAAGAACTAACCAGATATTTACCATAGGCCATGTCTTGAAAAAGCACCGAAATTCAACACAAAATAAATCTTATTTAATAATGAAAGCCGGGTCTCAAGATGGGTAATGGTGTTGCGAATAATATGCTCAGTGGGGCGATTCCATGATTAAATGCCCAACAATACTGAAAAAAATAACATCACAGCTTGACTCGACCGTGATCTGGTAAGAAAAGGCTATTGAAAAAAGCACCTCTACTTGTATTACCTGTTATTAAAAAAAATCGGTTATTTCTAATATACACCTTGTATTGTCACAAAGGAACTATATTGAGTTGCAAGTTCGTTGAACAGCCTGAAGAGGATAACGTATTTTTTCTCTTAACTAATTGCTTAACAAAAATGTTTTATTTAAAATATTTTGAATAAAAAACTTTAACACCACTATTTTCAACTACATAAAACTCATTTCAAAAGGTTAATCATACGCCATAGCAAATAACTTTC
Source organism: Bactrocera correcta (assembly GCA_027475135.1). Taxonomy (NCBI): domain Eukaryota; kingdom Metazoa; phylum Arthropoda; class Insecta; order Diptera; family Tephritidae; genus Bactrocera; species Bactrocera correcta. The sequence goes on along the minus strand of CM050323.1, from coordinate 7,706,993 downwards.
TAATGAACTTGTATAAAAAATCAGTGAATCACAGTACAAGGGGTCCATGGGAAAAAAATGTAGAAAAGCGGGCGTGGCCCCTCATTCTACTAAGTTTCATGTACATATTCTCAGAACTAGTACGGACAATGTAAAAATGGATGAAATCGGATGATAACCCCGCTCACTCCCTATTTAAAGGTACTGGTAAAAACCATCTACGACGTGATAAATCAATAAATAAAGACCAAACCTAAGCCAGAGGCATTTAATGGAGCCGGGCCCATGCAACACAATTTTCAATTCCATCTAAAAAAGTAGAATATCACTTGGACACCTCATCGTAAGCCAACCTACATTCTATGTTATAGTAATAACCTTGCTAAGAGTAAGAAGTTCAAAAAAACCTGCATGTTAGGTTTGTACATCTACTGCTTTTGTGACTAATTCGTCGTTCGATAATCTGCCAGCTTCGCTACCCCTCTCTTTGTTCATTCTCGGTGGCAGTGGTGGTGCCTAAGGACCACTTATTTGAAGCCATAACTGCTGGCCCCTATTGCGTCGTTGGGTTTATCGATCGTCTCCTTATTGTACCAACAATTGTCGATAGAGTTCATCAGTTCTCATAAGCCTGATCACTCTCCAGTCGTGAGTTAGGAAAGACAGCTTGCTGTATTCGGGCTGACTGATCTATTTTGGTAATATTCTACTTTAAAAACTGAAAACATAATTATAGAAAAAAATAGCATTCTAAAACAAAACGGATTACTGATCTGCAATTAGAAAAGTTTTAGATCTTTCATCCAAACCTAATTAAGCTTTATTATGAAATTCTAGTTGGAATTAATTCTTATTCTACTCAGTGTTAGTAGTCAGAATAAATTAAAGAAGATTTATGGAAAGAAGGAATGTTTCAATGTGCCTTGGATTTGCTAAAATTGTATATAGATTTTTAAATTTAATTTTAATTTTTTTATTTTATGGGAGCTAACCTAGGAGTGCAGCCTCTAGTGGAGCTTCACTTGCTTCCACTTATAAAAGCAATTTGTTTCGCAACTCACTCACTTTATTTTATGCATACATATATACACACATATTTGGAAGCATATGCTTTGCTAGTATCACGAAAGCTGCTCAACACAACAACAAATAACGAATATTTATATTCGGCCATGTCATTTTTACATTTGCCAGAAATAAATTTTTAATAATTTTTCTTCGTTGAAGTCAAGACTCTACTAAGTTTTGCAAGTTGTTTGCTGTTGTTTTTGTTTTTTTTTTTCTTTTTTGCTGAATATTTCGGAAGCATAGAAAACGAGACATTAACTATGGGTAATTTTTGTTATTATTTATGTTAGTGTGTTTATTTTATACGAATATGCATTTTCTGAAATTTATTACCTCCACATTACGTACACACAAACATACACACTCTTTCATTTCATAAGTGGAACCGAGCAAGTTTCAAATTTCGTTCAACTAATTATGCCGGGCCAACCTTACTTTGCTTATGCTCAGGAAGCCAAACGAAAAATACAATATATCCATAGTTTTTTGTTTTTGCTTTAGATAAAATTTATAACTCTCCCGCTCTCCACTTGCCGGTGCCATCTTTCTTTCGTTGCTGATATAACTTAATTTCGTGCGATGTTCGTTGTATGGCCAGGGCAATAAAATACACTTTCAGCACATAAATTACATATTTTGCTTTTTGCACACTACTGTACACGCGTTGGCCAACAGTGTCTTGCTAAAAAATTGAATTCTCTAGAGATAAATTGTAATTCGTTTTAAATTTTATTACGCTTATAAATACAAGAGTTTATAGCCAATACGCTGGCCAATCGACGGCCCCGGGGCGAAGGGTCACAGGCGAACGAGCAGTAATAGACGGAAAGTAGAAGCAATGCAGCGCTCTATAGGTGAAAGGGAGACATGAGAATAGGTACACACATACATAATATATACATATGTGTGTGTGTATTGAAGTATGCATGATTTCACGTACGTATGTGTGTGTATGGGAGCTTATTGTCACAACAAACATCAACAAGCAATAAGCAATGCAAGTGCGCACTCACACAAACACAATCGCATACACAACCACATGCTTTTCCGTGTGAATGTAGTGTTGTTGAGTGTTAATATCCTTAGGAGTGTTTGTGCACATACACATATACACTGCTGCAAGTTGCCAGAGCCAATATAAATACCAACAGTCCCATACCAGCAGTCGATCGGTTACTTGACAGTCGTCCTTGTTGTCTTTGTTTTGCTTCAATTTATTTAATACAATTCACTTGCCATAAATTACAAGCACACACACACTTACATGCATAAATATGCGCACATTACTACGTGTAGACCAATACAAGCAGACACATATGCATTATATACAATGGCGGTGAGAAAAATAGCACTGCAATTCAATTTTGTTTAAAGGAACTTAAAACTTAATAAATAAAACCTAAAAAATAAAACTTAAGCCATAAAAGCTTAAACTTAAAACTTAATACTTAAGACTTGAAACTTAAACTTAATCTTAAACTTAAACTTAAACTTAAGCTTAAACTTCAACTTCAACTTCAACTTCAACTTCAACTTCAACTTCAACTTCAACTTCAACTTCAATTTCAACTTCAACTTCAACTTCAACTTCAACTTCAACTTCAACTTCAACTTCAACTTCAACTTCAACTTCAACTTCAACTTCAACTTCAACTTCAACTTCAACTTCAACTTCAACTTCAACTTCAACTTCAACTTCAACTTCAACTTCAACTTCAACTTCAACTTCAACATCAACATCAACATCAACATCAACATCAACATCAACATCAACTTCAACTTCAACTTCAACTTCAACTTCAACTTCAACTTCAACTTTAACTTTAACTTTAACTTCAACTTAAGCTTAAACTTTAACTTTAACTTTAACTTTAACTTTAACTTTAACTTTAACTTAAACTTAAACTTAAATAAAGTTTAGTTCCTGACTTAACATTGTTCTCTGAGCACAACCAAAGAATATACTCGCACTAGCTGCTCTTTGTATATTTGCCATATACCAAACTGTTGGTTTCCTGTCTAGAGTTAGTCTCAAGTAGCTTGCTTCACCTAATATTGCTAATCTGTAAACATCTTTTAGATCTAACAACATTTTATTCATTTCTAAGATCTGGCGAAGTGTAGATGACACACCTCCTTATGGAGAACCGTTTTGATCAGATCTGCACGTCGTTGCAATTATCGACCTGATGCCACGAACAGCTGTTCAATAAATTTCCCGAGCGGTTCAGCTTAAATTTTAAAGGCGCTCAATGTAGTCTTAATCTCGATGGTATATCGAGGAAGGCTATGAGGAAAGTAAATTATTTTAGATTTTCTTACGCATCATACTTAAGGATACTGCAATTATTTTACACGCCACTGTACCCAAGTATTTACCGTTACTTGCTTGCCGGCGTGTGAGCAACGACATAGCGGCACTTATCGCATCCTCAATGTGAATGCGTTCTACACATAAGTAGGGGACTGCTGCCGTTGCTGCTGCAACCGAAGAGACACACATTCGCATTGTGACGCATCATTCTGTGCCACTCCGAGCGTGTCATTTGTAACAAATTCGCAGCAAAGCAAATAAATTGGCATAAAAAAGCCATAAAAAGCTCCGAACGCAACACAACGTACAAACACACACGTACAAGCAGACAGACAAACATTTGCACATATTGGCAACGCCGCGGCCGCATGGATGCTCCGCTTTCTAATGTGTAATTCAGTACTGTAAATAATGTGCATCAATTTTCAGCTCAATATGCTACGAGCAAGGAATATCGAATGCCGAGCATGAGCTGCCTGCACTGCCCATGCATGGGTGTGCCTGTGTGTATGTGCGTGGCGCAGTGTCATTCATAGGAATTTGAAATCTTTTATTGTTTTTCACCATGCACAAATACACACATAAGCATATAAACTAACAGCAGATAACGGTACACAAACACACACACACACATAAACACATATCTTCGCTCCCCAACAGCATACGCAGCAACCGTTATTTCTGCTGCTTTCTCTCGGCTTTGGTATTGGTAATGTTATTGCTGTGCGCTTGCAGTGGCATTTTTTGCCCGACGCTTAGCAAACAAATAAATAAAAGCTCGGGAAAAAAGCACCAAAAATCAAACAATACTCAAACAATACGCTTGACATGTCAGCAGTGGCATCCACTGCCGTTTAGGTTTTGACGACGCAGTTGTAACGAGCAGCTTCCTCGATGATACTTCGGCGTTGTCGTCGTCAGCGTCGTGCCGCTCAGTGAAGCTTAGATAGCAAATATCTGCGAGTAAGCATTTGTTATTGTTGTTGCTGTTGTTGTGGAGTTTTTTTGTGTTGTAGCACCGCACTTTTCCGTTTCCGTTTGTTTTGACATTTTATTTGTATTGGTTTTCTGGTTGTTTGTTGTGTGCTCATGGAGTTGCGCGGTCTACATGAGACCCAACAAATGGCTCGACAGTCGCTGCGGCATATATTTGTCACAGTTATTGATGAATATATAAATTATTCATTCTTCCACTTAGATGTGGAAAAAAAACAAATTTTTTGAAGTTTGTTTCTGCTTTATTGAACTTCACATTTCGACTGCTTAATACTAACAATTATTTCTTAATTTATACCTATCAATAATAATTTGGTCACATTGCACTTCAATGTGACCGTATAAAATTCGGCTGCGCTGTCGTTGTAACTCTGCTGTGGTGTTGTTGTTGATTTCCGCAATTTGTTATTTTGCGTTTCCTGTTGTTGAACTAATGCAGACATGTCGTCAGCAATATTTGTTTATTTGTATTTTTATTCGCTTGTATTATTGCTGTGTTAGCTATGTAGATTTTGGTGTTAACCAATTTGGTGTTAACTCCTCCGCCCTTAAATTCGAGCGTCCTCGTTCGAAGGATTTTCACAAAATTTATGTAGATCGTCAACGCATACTTTCGTGGTATTACAGCCGGTTGTTATTTTATTTAATCTTCTATTTACTCTATATTTTTTTAATTTTGCTTTTAATAATACAAATATGAATACAATTATTATTATTGATATAATTGTTACATTTGCAGAAAAATAAATATAATTTTTTGTCTTTAGCAAAGAAATTTCTTTTTCTTCATTTAATTGTAGTTTTTTTATGGACTTGAGAGATAACATTTCTTCTACTTTACTATTATTTGCCATTGGTTGCAATATTGCTGGTAAAGGATTGCTACCAGTTATTATCTTAGAAAAATAGTTTTTACCATCTATTTCGATATTAGTATTGTAGTGTTTTATTAAATACGTGCCATTTAATTTCATTGTTTCGTTTTCAAATTTTACGAAACCTGTATATTGGTTTAGAAACAATACATCATTTGTTATTTCTTCAATCTCTTTTACATGATGATTATTAATTTTCGTACAATTATCGACTTTACTTTTTAGCAGATGTGCTATGCATGTGCTATTTGTAATATCTTCTACTATATTTCTTGAGCATATCGATAATTTATTATATGACTTACATTCTTTACTTTTTCCGTAAACTTTATTCTGGCAAATTAAAATTGATTTAAATTCGATTTTATTTATTAATTCTTTTCCTTTTATTGGTCTTATTTCTAAAGTTTTACAATCGTTTTGCTCTGTGGTAGGCAAATTTATTATATAAATTAAGCTTTCTTTATTTGAAGCTATTTTTATTTCAGCAAATTCTAATGCTTCATCTACATTAACGAATGGTATGTTTTCATCTATTAAAAATTGTTTAGTTATTTCCATTTCTTTATCAGACAATATGTATGAATTTATTATGTTAGATTTGGCCCAGTGTATGGCGTATGCTATATTAATTAGCTCTTCCTTTATAATTTCTAATTTAAATTTTATTTGTAATATTAAGTCATTCGCAATTTCTTTTTCTTCTCTCACCACTTTAGATATCTTATTAGTATTGTCTATGATTTCGTTTATTTTCGCATTTGTCAGTTTGTTAATTATTAGCTGTCTATTATTACTTCCTAGCACATTATTGATTTTTTCCATTAAGATATTGTAATCGGCATGGTCTGGATTTCCGGCAATCCATTTCCATGCGGAGCCTATAAAGTCTAGTGATCTCCTAACTTTACTGTTTATTCTAATTCTATCAAGATAATTTTTCGATTGGTTTATGAGGGATGTCAGGATGGGTTTCAATGGATGATTTGCTAATTTATCATTAATTGTCATTTCTACGCGGTTTATTGTGTTGTCGTAGTCTTGTAATTCAATTGTATGGATTATTTTGAATGTGCCTGTTTGTAGTTTTGCGGGACCTGCGTCGATTGTGACTAGTTGGGATGATGAATAGTCTAGTATTTGTACGTTTCCGTATGCCATGCAGGCAAAAAGTCTAAAAAACAAATATATATATTTCTGTCAAAAGTGTAATAATAAGCGTGCTATGCGCTCTTTTTATCCTTATAAAAGAAAAAAAATATTATTTTTATTTTTTGGTTTTTTTTATTTTTATTATTATTTTTTTTTATAATAAGCGTACTATGCGCTCTTTTTTATTCATTTTTTGTTCATTGTTTTGATTAATTTTTAATTATTTTTTCCTATTTCATATTTTTTTTTTTTTTTTTTTTTTTTTTAACTTTTTATAAGGCTTTTGTGGACTACCTTGCCGGTTTGTGTTAAAACTGTAGAATTCTTATTTTCTTTTACTATTTCTTCTTTGTACCGTGAAGTTAACTTATCTCCGTAACGTTTATTGATTCTAACATAGATTGTCTGTCCAATTTTATATTCTTTAAATGGGCTTCTGTTTTTATTGTGAAATATTAGGTCTTTCTCTTGTTTTTGTTTTAGTCTTTGTATGTTATTCTGTCTTGCCTCTTCGTACTGGTCGGGATTAGTGAATATTCTTCGTCCAAAAAATGATTCAATCGGTTTTTGTCCTGTAGTTGTGTGAATTGAATAATTGTACTCATATACTGCCCTGTCCAGCAGTTCTTCAAAAGTTCTTTCTGTATTTTCTGATTTTAAACACCTTAAAATTTCTGATAGGGTTGAATGGAATCGTTCTACCTGACCGTTAGCTGTACTAGTATGTGGAGGTATCCTATGTATTTTTATTCTGAGTTGGTCTTCTAACATAAAAGTTATTGAGTTGGAATTTAATGATTTTTCGTTGTCTATTATTATGTTTTGTGGAACTCCAAAATTGAAAATGATCTGTCTAAGTGGTTCTCTAATGTCTTCTGTAGCTCTTGATTTTAATATTTTCGCTTGGGCGTATTTTGAATACTTATCTATGGCAGTCAGTATTAGTTTTTTTCCGGTAATATAGATATCTATATGGATTATCTGTCCTGGGTATTCGGGAATAGGAGTTGCTTGAATTTTTGGGTTATTGGGATGTCTGTCGTACTTGTTTTCTGCGCATACGCCGCATTGTTTAACTATTGCTTTAATTTTCTGGAGCATTTTAGGGAAATAAAATGTTTCTATTAATTGCTGTTTATTTTCTACTGGGTTTCGGTGAGCTCTTTTATGTGTTCGTAGTATTTCATTCTCTTGTTGCTCGTTTGTAATGAGATCCTTAACTTGCGTTTGTGTGTACCTAGCTTTGTAGTTCTTGAAGTGTAGGGGATAGATTTGTTGAATCTGCCCCATTATTTTTTCGGTTGTGAATATTCCATTAATAACTGAAGGGTTGAGGTAGCGCTTTAGTATTGCTGTCAAGTCGTCTATTGAATAATTAGGTTTAGTCAAAATGTGCCTATGGTACGTAGGGAAGGGTATTTTGAATTGATAGCTATCGATTTGGTCTGTTAAGATCCAAATTTGATTTTTGAATACATTTATTGGGCTATTAATGGTCGGAATTAAATTATGCGAAGAGCTTTCGTCTGAATTAGTGGCAACTGATAACGAATTTATTTCAAATGGTCTGGAGAGTGCGTCTGCAACAACGTTTGCTTTACCTGGTTTGTATTTTATTTCATAATGATATTCTTCTAAAATTGCCTTCCATCTTTTCAATTTGGAATTGTTGTTTTTATTACTGAGTGCGTACGTAAGGGGTTGGTGGTCCGTATAAATGGTTATTTTAGCAGTGCCATACAAATAATTTCTGAGGGAATTGAGTGCCCAAATAATGGCAAGCATTTCCCTTTCGTTAGTTGCATAGTTTTCCTCTGTTTTGCTTAAAGTTCGCGAAATGAAAGTGATTGGTCTTCCATTTTGCTCTAGGACTGCTCCTATTGCATGTTTGGAAGCATCGGTGGTTAGAGAGAATTCCTTTTTATAGTCTGGATATTGAAGAATTACATCTTCGGAAGTGAGTGCAGATTTAATTTTTTCAAATGCTTCTTTTGCTTCGCTATTAAGTGTAATGGGGACTTTTTTTGACATATTTTTCGAGATGCGACCTTCTTCGCCGCGGAGTAGGGTTGTTAATGGTTTTGCAAGTGAAGCATAACTTCTTATAAAGCGTCTATAGTATCCTGAAAGGCCGAGGAATGACCTCAAATCTTTAAGGTTTTTGGGGTATTGGAAATTGACTATTGATTGAACCTTGGCGGGGTTGGTTGAGATGCCATCTGATGAAATAATAAAGCCTAAAAATTCCACTTTGGTTTTAAAAAATTCACATTTATCAATCTGAACTTTCATATTAGCTTTATTTAGGGTGTCAAAAATTGTATCAATGTGTTTTTGGTGGGACTCTTTATCTTTGCTGAATATGACTATGTCATCTATGTAGACGTAGCATGTTTTCCCTATATGGTCTCTTAGGATGTCATCAAGCGCTCGTTGGAATATACCAGGGGCATTTTTAAGCCCAAAGGGTAGTCGCGTGAATTCATATTTTCCGTTGTTCACGGAAAAAGCTGTCTTCTCAACATCGGATTCCTTAAGAGGAATCTGGTGGAAGCCGCTCTTCAGATCGATTACAGAAAATATTTTGTTGTCTCCTAGTTGAGAAAGTACCTCGTTTATTTCCGGTATTGGATACCTATCTGACACGGTGACACTATTCAGTTTTCTATAATCGATGACCATTCTATACTTTTTCTCTCCCGATGCGTCCTCTTTCTTGGGGACTACCCATATCGGAGAGTTGTAGGGCGATCTGGATGGTCTTATTATGCCGTCTTCTAATAATTTATTTATCTGTTTATCTATTTCGTCCCTGAGGGAAAATGGGTAAGGGTAGGATTTTGAGTAAACCGGCGTTTCGGAGTTTGTTCTTATTTCGGCCACTACTTTGGTGGTGTAGGTCAGTCTTTCGTTAGGTTCGGAGAAAAGATGGCTATGTTTATGGATGAGTTTCCTCATTTCTTGTCTATCTTGAGTATTCATATGCGTGTCCCTAATATGGATTGCGTTTACGTCCTGTGTTTTGTATTCTTTTAGATGAATTTTCGTGTGGTTTGCTATAATCATAAAATTATCCTTACTATGGATTATTGCGTTAATTTCTTTTATGCTGTCATTACCTAATATTCCGTGAAATGTGGTTAGGGTGGGTAGTAGGAAAAACTTTAATTGATTTTTGAGCTTGAAAAGATTTATATATGTGTGATGGGTGATCTTTATTTTGCCTCCTATCGAGTTTGCATGAAATGGGCTATTATTTTCTATTATTTTCCTTGCTAAATGAGGCTGTATGTAGTTCTTGTTAGAACCTGTGTCTAGTAGTATTTTAAGAATTTCTCCGCTCCTTGTTCTACATTCGAAGTAAGGAAGCGAAGAAGTTTTCATTCTAAAAAATGTATATCTGTTGGGTCTAGGATTTCGGGTTGGTTCTGATTGTAGTTGAGAGAGTCCTGGTCAAGAATATGGTGGTATGTTGGTTCTTCAAGAGGGTTTGCAGAATTGGGGCCTTCTGGCTGTATCTGAGAGCAGTTTATATGGGAATTTCTTTGAATTTTGCGGGGTGGATTCGTAAAATTCGAACTTGGTCCTTCCTGTCGTTTTCCGGCATACTTGAAGTTCGGTCTATTGGCATAATTTATTGCGTTTGTTCTAATACTTTGGTCTATGTCCATTGGTTCCGGTTTTGGTAATGGTTTTTGCGCTAGAGGTCTTGGGGGTGGATTGTTGTAAGGATTATATTGTGGGTTGTTATAGGTGTTATACTGTGGGCTGTTGAATGGTTGATAGGTGCGTTGCGCGAATTGTTGTGGGCGGTATGCGTTTGGCGAAAACGCTTGTTGTGTGCGTGGCATATATGCGAGCTCTGGGTGAAAATATTGTTGAGAGGGTTGTGTATAGACTTGTCTTTGGAAATGTTGGTGTTGTGGCTTTGGGGGAAGTTGTGGTCTATCCATTCTGTAGGGTGTATTGTAATTGTTCGCGTGTGTGGTTCTAAAATTTTGGTTTTCTAGCTTCATGCAAAGGTGCAGAGCTTCTGGCAGGTCGGCAGGTTCTTTCATACCAAGCAATTTGGAGAGGTCTCCTGAAAGTCCTCGTACGAATGTATCGAGTGCTTTCTCCCTATAGGTTCGAGAAAGAATTTGTATTGATTCTTCGCTCATCTCCATACAGGCGATTTTGTTAAGAATTAGTGACAGATGTGCGTATACTTGCGAATAGAAGCTTTGTACCGATCGACGTCCTTGGATAATGCACGTCATTTGATATTCCAATGTACTTAAATCTCTTTTATCCGCGTAATGCGTTGTTAAGCATTTAGAGATCGCTGTCCAATTCAGCGGTGTGTTGTAAGATTCGAGTACCGCGTCGGCCTTACCAACTATTTTATTCCTAATTACGTTTAAGATTCCAAAATATTTTGGAGTGCCTATCAAATTTTCATAGATTTTGAGGATGCGCTCAACGCTTTTCCTCCAACTGCTAAATTCGGTGGGGTTTCCGCTAAATTCTCTAAGTGACCTGACAACGTCTGGGATTTTGTCCATATCTGAAAGATTGTTCCTATAACGTTCGTCAATCGTTTGGTCCACTATGGGTGCTGGGATCATGTCATTCTTAATTATACTTTGTATTATGTTTCGTCCATCTGTGAGTAGTAATTGACCTAGTAGTTCTCTTACTTGATTTGCTAAATCGGGTTGTGCAGGATTTGTTACGTTGGGTGCAATTGGATTAGGTGAGGGTAGTACTGGTGGCCTTATGAGATTATTTGGATTTGCCATTTTTTTTTTCTTTTACTTAACTTGAGGATTACGAAATATTAAAAAAAATTCTATTTATTATTTTATTTTCGCTAAAACTAATATTTTCTATTTTTTCGTTGTTAACCCTTCTAGGAAAGGTAGCTTTTCTACTCTGGAGGGTCCGGGGGAATCGCAGAGTTAAGCGTTGTTATAGGTTTTTATTTATTTTTAGTTACTGGCTGTACGAGCCTTTTATTATTTAATTTATAATTTATAAATCTCTGGAGGGTCCCTTTTGTGGTGAATCGCAGAGCTTTTATTTGTTATAAGCTGGAGGGTCCCCCCGAAGGTGGTGAATCGCAGCTTTAGTTTTTGTAAATTATTGGCTGTACAAGCCGTGTTTTATATTATAAGATTTTAAATATGTACCTAAATCTAGTTTATTTGATTCGAACTATGTATGTATTCGGAGAAATCAAAAGATGAAAGATATTGTCTTCTTATTTTATAACAAGGTCTAGTAGTACTTATTTTTAGATAAATTTATTAATATAATATCTATTTGCTTAAAGTTTATTAATATGGTATTTATTTAGACAAGTTTGTTAAATTTCTTAAATTTGTCTCTTGTAAACTGAATTTAGAATTATATATTTACATTTGAAATGTAACGTGAGCATTTATTTATTTAAAACAAAGGTGTTCAAGAATAATTTTATTTTGTCTGGGTTATCGATTTACTTACATTAATAATATTTTGAGTCGCATATTATTTAAGGCTTCTGCTTTCCGGGCTGGCTGTCCTATGACGTCCTGTTTGGATTCGTTTATTATCCTACTGAGGGGCCTTTATTTCCCGTGATGCTGCCTCGTTGTGTTCCTCGGGTGGAGTGTTGTATTCTGGGTAGCACTTTCTGCTTTACCCGTGGTACTATAGCACTGTAGTATGTGGCACTGTAGAACTGTAGTTTATAGCACTGTTGTACGTAGTACTGTTGAACTGTAGTTTGTAGCACTGTTGAACTGTAGTATGTAGCACTGTTGAACTTTATGTGATATTGTTCAATTCAGGTAGCACTTTCTGCTTTACCTGTTGCACTATATGCGTTATTGTTCAATTTAGGTAGCACTTTCTGCTTTACCTGTTGCACTAAGTTACTATATCCACGCGAAGGAAACACTTTCTTTTAGCTCGGGCGCCAATTATTCATTCTTCCACTTAGATGTGGAAAAAAAACAAATTTTTTGAAGTTTGTTTCTGCTTTATTGAACTTCACATTTCGACTGCTTAATACTAACAATTATTTCTTAATTTATACCTATCAATAATAATTTGGTCACATTGCACTTCAATGTGACCGTATAAAATTCGGCTGCGCTGTCGTTGTAACTCTGCTGTGGTGTTGTTGTTGATTTCCGCAATTTGTTATTTTGCGTTTCCTGTTGTTGAACTAATGCAGACATGTCGTCAGCAATATTTGTTTATTTGTATTTTTATTCGCTTGTATTATTGCTGTGTTAGCTATGTAGATTTTGGTGTTAACCAATTTGGTGTTAACTTATATTGGCAATTCCAATATGTACATATGTGTATGTGTGCACGGATCCATTTGCATCTAGTGGTTACTTTTTCCCGGAAACTACTTGTATGCAGTTGCCGTATCTTTGATTACCGCATAAACATATTTATGTATATACATATGTAAGGTCTAGTAAAATCCATTATTTTTGCATTAAATTGAAGATTCACAATGCCACACTCATAGAAACTTCAACCTTTTTAATAAAAAACTGGTTTAGTCGAAGAAAAAGTCCTCTTTTGAGACCAATTTCTCACCAGCAAAATCGTCCACCATAGATTGGAAAGGATAGTAATCGCTTTTTGGCCGGTCTGAACTACAAGATGGATGCATAGGAATTTCCAAAGCAAGCTCCAGAGCCTTCTGGCAACTCACCGCGATGCGACCACATCCATTTTTACTTAACGTTTTAGGGAGTTATTAATTTTTTATACAATGACCATATTTAGAAATGGATCGATATTCTTGAGTTATAACGATGGTTCACAATTGTAAATTGGCTCCATGCGGTTTTTACGTGTCATCCATATATTCTTTTTGTATTCAGCATTATTTAAGTGGTTCAGTTATTCACTAACTTAGCTGCAGCGTGATATGTACGAGATTTGACAATTAAGTAATGAGACTGATTTTATTGCCGCGCTTGTGGTAAACCTGTGACCTTGAAATTCCCTTTCTCTTTTTCCGGCATTCCTACCCTCTCCATTAATATACGTACCATCGCTCTGACTTGTTTAGTTCGACTGCTGTGTCAAGCTGAGTAGACGTGTGTTTGTAGTGCTCGTCACGAAAATAAAAAAAAACGAAATGACCGTCGCAGAAGTCTGTTTGGAACAAGTGGAAAACGCCAAGTACTCGAAAGATTGCGAAAACGAGTCAACAGGTTGCGGCCAGACATCGCTCGTAACTGGATCCTTCTTCCCGCCAACGCGCCGTGCCACACCGCCCTCAGTATTTGGCCTCTAAAGGGATCGCTGTGTTGCAACAGCCGCCTTATTCGCCCGACATGTCACCCTGTGACTTTTTTTGCTCCCTAAAACAAAATCGGTGGTCAAAGGAACCTATTTTGAGTTGAATACGGACATCCAGGCGGCCGTGACAAGGGTACTCGCGGACATCGCAGTCGAAGCGTTTTAGAAATGTTATGAAGCATGGAAAAAGCGCTGTAATCGCTGTATAGCTGTCCAAGGGGACTACTTTGTAGGGGATGTCAGAGTTGTAGAATAATTTTCAAATATACGGTTTTTATGGAATCAGTCTCATTACTTAATTGTCATACCTCGCATATTCAAGGTGCGAGATAAAGAACACGGAAAAAGTTTTCTTCTATAAATTGATTGTCATTTTGTTGGAACCAAAGGTCGTCCAAATCCAAATCCCCCAATTCACGCACGAAAAAGCTGTAACCACGGCTCTTTAGCATTTCCCATGGACAGTAATATTAATTAATTTTTGAAAAAAATGGTCCTATCAATCCCTCTGCACACCAAACAATGACTTTTTGAGGATGTAGCGGCGTCTCAAGAATGCTAAATATTCCAAATATTGCAATTTTATTTATTAACATATTCATTCAATCAAAAAGTTAGTTTCATCGATGAACAAAATATTCTTTAGAAGCGGGGATCAATGGTCATTTCGCTTTGGCCATTCAGCGGACGAGTGATTCACTTGATGCTCGTTTGGCTTTGCTTCTTGCGAGTGTTGAATTCTGTAAACTCGCAAGCCAAGACCCTTCTACAATAAAATAAATTCTTTCAAAAAATGAATGAGCACAGTTTTAATTATTGCGCGCGATGGCAGATGGACTAATACGGATATTTCTAGATAATCTGATGGAGCGTGATCCATCCATGGTTACTCAATTTACCGGTTCTACAGGGCGATTAAGTCGGCCGTTTCATCTCGCGAATCTTAATATTATTTTGAAAATAAATTTGTAGGATTTATAAACGTTGTTCCGGGGTCTATCCATCATAAATTAGCAAACCAAACTGAGTATAAGTCAAGTAGCAACTGCCCATAAGCCCAACTCCGAAAGTAGTGCCTCCTTAAAAGAGACATGTCTAAAGAAACATGTGGTATTAGTTATAATCCGAAACATATAAAATTGGATAGATCAAAATCTGATTTTGCGGTATGGAATATGAGGAGGTTTTGGCCTGAAATAAAAAAAAAAATTACACCAAACCACAGTAACCTCCATAAAACATTTTCACTAAAATACTAATACTAAAAGACTAATTTTAAACACAGGGAGATGAAGAAATTTTTAATTTGTTCAATGTAATACTAGGCAAGACATCCTTAAGAGGGTGTTCTAGTCTAGAAATTAAAAAAAAAATCGACTTTTTTATATTTTCAAATTTTAACTATTCAAGAATATGTGTACAAGAGGATTTTTCAAAATTAAAATTTTTTTCGAAGATATAGGCAAGCGAAACTTTAAACGCGTTTTTCTCAAAACTGACTTTTTCGGAACGATGCCCACGATTTCTCAGGTTCTACTGTACCGATTTACTTGAAATTTTTATAGAGTCTTCTTCATAGGCTTGTCTATGGTTGGAACTAGCGCCATCCCAAAATTTTTATTTGTATTATTTTTAAAAAATTCGAAATAGTCAGAAAAAGTGATCTAAAAAAATTTTTTTTCAGGCAGACGCCATTTTGTGCAAAAAAAAATGTTTCCCACTTTTCCGTAGTGCCGACCATTGCGACATTATTCTAGATTAATAATATGTTTTTTTTTTTTGGTTTTAGATAACTAGGAGGGTTGAAATCATGGGCGTGGTCATGTAGAAATTTTTAGAGACCCCCCCCCCTTCGTCAGCTCATAATTTTTGAAATTTTTTACTCTTTTTAGTTTTTAATTCTTTTCTGTACTCTTCAAAAATTAATAATCGCCTTTTTTGCGACACTTTAAAAATTAACTGCAATTCATGCTTCTAGACTGGAATACCCCCTTAACTAATTTTAATGATATTTATATAGTATATCACAGGCTGATTTATACAAGTATTAGATGCGACAGCGCAACAGCTAAGCGAATTAGGAGCAAGAAATATCACTATAAAAAGCTTTACTTTAAATCTTTGTTTTGCTGGACGATTCTCTAAGGTAGTCATAAAGTGTGATATCTTAAGTCCACGGATATCAATTCTACTCCCAAAAAAAGTAAAATATACTACAATTAGGCATAATCATGTGCCTATGATCAAAACGGAAAGCTTGAGACTATTTATCGCCAACAGAGAACTTACTAGCAGCGTTGGAATATCGGAAAGATCAGTGAACACAATTTTTAAATTTGATTAATCATTTGGGCCTATGAAAAGTGAAAGCGCGATTGGTTCCAAAATCACCAAATTTTTCCGAAAAACAGAGTCGCATTGACGCCATTGAGATAATGCTTTCCGATTACTCGGATGTCAAAAAACACATTATTCCTGGCGATTAGCCTTAGATACATATATGCTTACGACCCGGAAGTAGGCGATCAGTCGGCTAGATATCGTGAAAAGGTGAGCCAACGTCGAAAAAACACGTCAAAGCAGGGGAAAACTCAAGCTATGTTGACAGTTTTCTTCGATTATCGTGGTGTTTTGGACTTTGAATTCCTTCCGACCGGTCAAACTACCAACGAGGGATATGATTTGAGTGTTATGCGTCGTTAGTAAAAAGAGGCCGGAATTATGGACCGGCAACTCTTGGTTTTTGCACCACGACAATGCATCGCCGAATGCTGCATTGATTCTTCGTGAGTTTTTTCGTAAAATTTTCAACCGATATCTACCATGTTCGCCTGGTTTAGCACCGCGTAACTTCTGGTTATTCAGCAAACTCAAACAACCGCTCAAGTGAAACCAATTTTTTCAATAGAAACCATTAAACGTTCATTGAAGGCTATTCCAGAAATTTACTTTACGAAGTGTTTCGAAGATGTGAGAAAACGTTGACATAAGTGTATTGGGACCAAGGCGGACTACTTTGAGCGGGACGACATAGACTACGCAGAATAAATTAAGAATTTCAAAGAAATGAAAAAAATCGTACTATAATTTCCTCAAAGTACTGCGTGCGTTTGAATCGCATCGTTTATCATTATACTCTACTATACGGCTCATTTTCCATTTAAATCTAAAATGCGAATCTGAAAATACCGTTAGGTCGTTAGTATACAAATACCTCTTTATGCTTTATGCGCATATTAATTTCTTTTGATAAGTTCATCTTTTTTATAGCACACCATGGCATACTCATTGGTTTATTCGAGAAAATGTCACATTTAAAATTTTATTTCAGGATTTCCTTGTTGTAGGTGTGTTTTAGGATCCTAACCTACAAATCTCATTTTTATGCCCGTTAAATTTTATGTCCAATCATAAAAGCAATTCAAGCATTAAAGGGTACATAAATGTGACAAATAAAACAAACTGGCAAACACGAGCGCTTTCTGCACTCATATTTACACACATGCATATGCATGTATATATGTGTGTACTTATGTAATCATGCAGTCATATGTATTTATAAATTTAATGTAAAAAGCGATCCAGTAGGAATTTTGTGAAGAAAGATATTTATGTTGTGAGAGAAGATACAAAGACGAATTTGGTTATAACTAACGGATTAACTTAGATTGAAGTTGCTAAAAACTTGATTCTTATATAAAAATGGATTTAAAATAAATTTAATTAAAAAAAATATATTTAAAAATATTTACAAAGCTTTTTCAGAAAGGATCACTGGTGTTTCTTTTTCATTATTTTAGCCTATAAAAGAGAAGCGTTTTGGATGCTGCATGGTTTGCTACAATCCAAAAACAGGAAATATGTCAAGTTCGAAAAAATCGTGGTCCTGAAATAATATTTGAACTATGAAGAAGTGGAAATTTGTTTTGAGCAGTATGTATGTGATTGGTCCAGAATTTGTAAGTACTTGGCGGCTGAAATCAGATGTATGTATACAAGACATAGTAAAAGCGTTGGGTTCATCAATATGCCAGACTGTAAGTGCCAGTTTATTTATATTTTAATTTTAAACCATGATTTTTTCTATATAAATATATGTACCTATATATGTATATCATCACTCTCGTAATTCCTTTTATGTAAGTAAAATTTTTCCTTCCAAATTTCCTGCTGGGCTGCTTTACATGACCGCTGAAACCACGCGTGTAAATGAAACCATAAAACAGATGTTGCCACTAACCACCTCCGCAAAATAGCCGCTTCTATACATCAGCTTCAATTTGCAGAACCATATGTGGCACCTGCCTGCTTCTAGTTACTTTCTCGTAATTGGTGAAATACAGGGTGGATTTGGTGGTGCTTGAAATTTTTTTAATTTTTTCTTGACATTTGGACCCTAGTTTATAGTTTATTAATATTTTTATATAAAAATAATAATTTTATAAAAATAATTTTTTTTTATAACTCTTCGAAGAGCTGTTTTCTATGAGGCATATAGACCTCGACTGGGATGTTAGTTACTTCAGTGAAGATCTATAGTTAACCTTAACCTTAAAAGAGAGAATACTAACTGATCACCATATAGTGACAACACAGGCCCGTAATATTAGGCTGACAGTTCGAGAAGACTGCATGAAATGTCTAGAGCTGGGCACCAGGGAAACAGTGGAGCATCGCTTCTGCACTTTTTCCGCATTAGCCAGACTACGCTATAAGTGTCTGGGGTTCTCACGGTATGTTACTCTGAGGGAGGTATAGATAGTGAGGCCGCAGAGTCTGTTACAATTCGCGTCAAGCGCAGACATCCTAAATGACTTAATAACTCTTGGATTTAGTAACTGAACTCCGTCTGGTATCGCAAAGGACCAAACTGGTCTATGCGTGGTTTATTAACTTAACCTAAAAAGCGGTTGTTGCGATGCGCTTATTTCAGTTTAGGGATCTTACGAAAGTCAAATCCAATAAAGAAATTATCAGCTTTTATTTTTGTTCGGGATTCGTAGATAAGTATGTCCTTTCCGTACTTTTTTAGCCGACTTCTTTGCCAATTCTTCAGTTATTTTGCTGCAAATTCTTCCAACTTTCCGTTTTCTACTCGAAATAATAGATATTATCGGTCAAAAAGAACTGCACAGTATCTTAGATATTTTCCTTACGGGAACTCTGTAGTTTCTGGCTATAATTCTTGCTTCTTCAATTCGACAAAAGTTAGCGAGTAGTGAATCGAACAAGCTATACCAGTTATGCACAGAGAATATCACGCACTGGCGATGGAACCTTGAGCTAACAAGTCTTTAACACAAACGCTATGGCGTTATATCTCTCTATTTGGAGTAGAAATGGAAAGTAACATTTCAACATTTCCCAAATAAATGTCTTTCGAGTAACGTCCCAGTTTTACGTTTCATAGAAGCTTAGAAATAGTTAAGCGTAGACCCTTATTCTAAACATTGAGCAGCCTTTACTGAACTTCTCGCACGTGTCATGTTTCGAGCAATTCACTGCCTTCCCGAAATACTTTATGTTGCCTTAGTACTCACTGTCGCGATTTATTAGACTGACAACCACTAAATTAAAAACTGTGATAATTATATTTTGTATTTTTTTTTTCATTCTCAACACACCCTTTATATGAAAGCATTTTCTCCGGCTCATTTAAAAATCTGGCATCTGCCATTCTAGAAGCTTTCGAATGTCTTTCGAGCGGCTCATTTCATTTGCTGGAACACTGATACCTGCCATAAACATTATGAGTCGGAATGAACGCAACAGTCAACATCACACTGTGACCCCACTGCCACCAATCTACATACGTATGTAACCACAAACCTGGCAGTTTGACGCTTGTATGGTTATGTATGTACGTATATTGAAGCCCTCGAAGCCAACTACTCACATGTGTAGAGAGGCTGTCAGACGCGCCTAACACATTGTCGTTGCAACAGTATGACGGTGTGGGTGAGGCATAAAGGCATAAAAGGTCTCGAAAAGGGTGCATCAGGCGCGGCCCATTAAATGTTACGACCATGTACGAGAGAGATCTGTGTCGAGCCTGTTACAGATGACTTCCCTGCCAACTGTGCACTGGGGACGATGCCACATGCCGACACACACAAATTCTTCGTGAATCATTTAACCCGAAAGCAATTTTAACGAAACGAAATTATTAAAATTGTTCAATGGGGTTGGCAACAAAGGCGAGTGTGGAGCGTCAAGCGTATGTATGTATGTCTGCTGTGCATAAGTATGTTATGTTATGCTCCCTTCATGAACGCAGTTAATGCATAGCAATCTTGGCTGAGTATGCAATAATAGGTCTGAGTAGCACGTGTAGCTACTTCAGGGTTTCTTCAACATCGGTCTATAGGTACACTCACTCCACATATAGTAAGTGTTTGTAGAAAACTTTATAATTGTAAGAGGCATTTAATTTTATATGCGAGAAGATGAATACACCTTTTCTAATGATGGCATGTTTGTTGCAAAGCTTTCTGTGGTTTTCTGTTGTCAACTAAGCCCTGAGCAAAATGGCAACATGTCGCATGTCGTAGGTGCAAATGGCTCGTGAGAAAATGCCGGTAAAATTATAAAAGCTTCTGCCGCAGCCAGATTCGGTAATTGAGTGCGTGATGAACTCTCACCGACGACCAACTGTTGATCAGACAAGAGACATGTATTCGCAATGAATTTTTGTTGTAAATTTAATATGGTAGTTGTCGAAATTTTCTTTAAAATATAAGAATAATTATCTTCTAATACACAAATATGTAGTTATTAAATTCTTGAGAAAAAGAGAGCTTTTGGGAGCTTGCTTTTAAGGGCTTCAATTACCGATTACAGTTGCTGCTGTCCAATTTCTACAAGTCATTTATCATCCTCGTCCGGCTATGTATATGGTACAAAGGCGTGGACGATGACAACATCTATTGAGTCGGCGATAGAAAGGTTCAGCGGAATATTTATCATATGGCTCTTAAGCATTGGCCACGGCAAATACCGCAGTCGATGGAATAATAAGCTTTACGAAATATACTACGAATTTTGACATATTTCAGCGGCTTAAAAGAGAGTGGCTAGGTTGGCAAGGTCATTTCGTTCGAATGGATAAAAATACTCCAGCTCTGAAAGTATTAAACGCTATACTCGCCGGGGGAAGCAGAGGACGAGGAAGACCTCTAGACTAGGTGGAGAAGGACCTGGCGACAAACAGCGAAAAGTAAAAACGACTAGCGTGCTGTTGTAAACTCGGCTATAACCTCATAAACGATGTCTATGCTAATACAGAAGAGGAATAAGTTGCTGCCTTTCACTTACTAATGCAAGAATATTTCTTCAATAGCTGCCTGGAAGTGCCTTTGGAGACCTGAAAGAGCAATGTCCGTAAATTGGGATTCAAGGAGATTGCATTAAAGGTCTTGAAAAGTCTTTCTAATTTTTCTACCATTTAGTAAGTAATAGTTTGGAAAAATGTAATACCAATTGATCAAATATCATCCGGACTGACAATTTATACTCCTTTTTCGCATATTTTAATACAAATCTCAATTACTGCCTTCAAAATATACTTCTTTTGAGCCAACACATACTTGCCAATACTTAATCCAACTTTTCATATAAGTTATAAGCCCCGGTTAAAGTGACTATCAGTGCTTGCAGCAAATTTTTGTTCGCCAGATTGTTGAAAAGTGTGAATATCATGTTCTTAAACCCACGTTTCGTCTTCAGTAACATTGCGATTGGTAAATAACCTTTGGCTCAAGTAGAAGTACTTTTTTCAATAGCCCTTTCTTGACACATCTCGCGTGAGTCGTGTCAAGCTGTCATGTTATTTTTGTTCGGTGTTGTTTGGCATTTCATCATGGAAAAACTTACGCCTAAACTACGTTTACAAATCATTCAACTTTATTACGACAATTCACGTTCTGTGTTTCTTGTGTTTCGCTCAAATAATGTTCTACATATTCGGCCTACTGAGCGTACTATTCGCAACACCATTACCCATCTTGAGACCCAGCATTCATGATTCGATAATATTCCATCGAATAGACCACGTCCAGCACGCAGTGAAGATAATACGAACTGCTGTAGCTGTGTAGCTGAGAGTGTAAGCGAAAATCCTGGAGAATTCAGACTGATGTATGAACGACTTTGCGCATTTGACGTTGAGATCTTACATTGAGAGCGTACAAAATACAGCTTGTGCAAGAACTGAAGCCGTTCGAGCTTTCCAAGCGATATCGCTTTGCTCTTAAAAAGTTCCAAGAAGATCCGACGTTTTGGAGCCAAATTTTGTTCAGCGATGGCACATTTCTGGCTCAATTTGCACAACAGCGGTTTGGTGTGGTTTGAGAGCCGGTGGAATCATCGTTTTCTTTAAAAATGATGCTGCTGAGAACGTAACCGTTAATGGCGACCGTTAGCGCGCCATGACAACCGATTATTTGATGCCTGAATTTGACGCTCGTTAGCTCGGCAGTATTTGGTTTCAACAAGACGGCACCACTTAACACACATCGCAACAGTCAATGGAATTGTTGAGAGAACGCTTTGGTGAGCAAGTAATTTCACGTTTTGAGCTGCTTGATTGGTCATCAGGATCGTGTGATATCACACCATTAGACTGTTTCCTGTAGGAATATGTAAAGTCTAAACTCTATGCGGACAATATCGCTTCGATTTAGCCTTTGCAGAAAAACATCACGCGTGTCTGTCTCCAGTTACCAGTCCAATCGAGTCAAATGATCAAACGAGTCATCGAAAATTGGACTCTAGGCATGGACCATCTGACACGTAGCCCCGGCCCACATTTAAAAGACACCATCTTCGAAAAATAAATGCCAAAGAATGTTCTTTCGAATGATGACAAACATTCCCCATTACATAAATTTGAAATGCTTGTTCTTTTTCTTTAAAAAAGTGGGCAACCTCGATTGGACGTTTGAACTTGCAATAGGGATAAGTATATGGAAAAGCTTCCAAAACATGAGAGATATAGTAGTTTATAACAGCACGTTGATGCTAATACCTTGTATTAAATGTTGGGCACCATCGAGAAATAATGAAAATATAAGAAGTGAATATCCTGACACATTTTTTTGCGCTACTGACGATTCAAGAGAACACACAACCTTTGTTGTTAACTCTTGCAAATTAAAAGCGTACATGTGCTGTAGATAAAATGAAGTAGCCCACGAAAAGTGTGAATGAAAAGATGTTAATTATGGCATCTTTGTTGCGGAAACGTTCAACATTAAGACGCATTTTTTAAACGTTGCAGCCGAGAAGTTAATACAACACAACAAATTGTTTTTGCTTTGCCAGCTGAAAACTTTTAATGAGCGCTTTTTCTTGGCCATTCTTCCTGGCGTAACTGCATATTTTACTGCATTCTCCGCTGCGAAGCACGTGTATGTGTTTGTGTGTTAGTGATCACCTGGCTGCAGACGCTTTTCCATTTACTTTTGTTCGTAACACGTTGTTATGTTTTGTTTATTACGTGTTTAACAAACGCATTTGGCGCCTGCGCATACAAAACAATTACACTGACCCAGCTTCAAATTCTCCATTATGTTTTGTAAAGCAGAGCGAAAATTTAATGACTTAAATTTTTTCTTGAAAGCTCGTTTTATAAGCCATCTTACATACTTTAAGTCTTACCGATTCATCCATTGACACATTTTAAGTTGAGTGTTTCTAAATTAGAGTCACTTGGGAGTTTAGTATGTACGGTTCCTACCTCGTAACATGGAAAACGCTTATATATATATCACGAATAATGACAATAACACCCAAGATCTAATTTGGAACCACTTTTCAGAACATAGCAAGACTTTTTTCGGCAATATCGTACCGAATATTGATCTCTAATGATCGGTGTTAGTTGGTTTATCAGGATTTACCATTATCTCGTAGATCCCGCTACAAAATATAGTCTAAAGAAAGCTTGTCACACGACCCAAGTTGGCAATTAGTGTGCTCGTTCTCTTTTGAGAAAGTGCTTGCCATGTCAATAGCTATGCCTTGCAAAACCGAGTACACCGCATTAGTTTTGGAGGTAGTAGAGTCATGTGCAGTTATCCGTAGACATCAAAATCTTTCAACTAAATGTAAAAAAGAGGATATAGCCATGTGTAGAAATTCACGAAGTGAGGAAAGCTCTCTGAGTGCCGTTCACTTGGGAGTGGCCATAGACGATTCTTTTTCATATGGCTCTAGCAGCTCGCGACTTCCGGTTTTAGACAAAGAATCATCTGGGTAGCCAAAAAAACATCCGTTTAAAGGCAAGCTAAAATGAGAAGGCAAAACATCCCTCCAGAGGGTTGTGTGCTGGGATTGGAATCTTCCACGTAAAAAAACATCACAAATGAAAGGAAGAAAACAGTCTCGGATGAGAGACTCCCTTTACAATAACGACCACTGCAAACGTTTACGGATTACGAATAAAGGGTATGCATCACGAATGTCCGGTCACTTAATTAGGAAGGTATCGCTGCCCAGCTGGTTGATTTCCTCGTAAAAATAAAGGCTGACATCACCGCCGTCTCTAAACAAACAAAAACCAAATTCTAAAAGTCACTCATCACCAGATTGATGGATCGATGAGCTGTACGAGATTTATGACGACATTTATATAGTCCAGTGAATTAATAAACATCGGCTAAGCTTGCTAGGTCATGTCGTCCGAATGAATAAAAACACTCCAGATCTGAGAGTATTCGTCATAGTAACCGCCGAGAGAAACAGAGGAAGAGGTAGACCTCCACTCCGTTGGAAAGATCAGGCGGAGAAAAATCCGACTATACTTGGAATTTCCAATTGCCATTAAATAGCAAATAGGAAGGACGACTGGCGCACTGTTGTAGAAGAAGAAATGTTGGTAAGCGATATATTCAGTGATGTAGCAGAAGTAAAATGATCAAGAAGCATGTCTTTTTACCGGCTTTAAGTACAAAATCTGAAGTGAAGACTAAGCGGAAGCTTAAACCAGATATCAGTGTAACTTCACGAAAGCCAGATACCATTACCAACAGCCTGGCAGAGTGTCGACGTCATACATATGTATCACCTAGGTCGCTCGAGTATCCATATCAAAGGTTAATTACAGTTAAGAACTGTAAAAATAAAAATGTACACCGCACCTAAAAATATATATAGTAAAATAATGAAACCTGTATAAATATTTAGAAGAAAACTAAACATCATCTGCCTCCTTCTGTCCTACCCTAATGTTATGTAAGACTTTTACATTCTTTATATAACGTAAATACCGTTGCGAGGAGCTTGCATACAACACGACAACAAAGTGCGAAAACAACGTAAGGAATCACTTGTAAGCGAATCAAGTTTGTATGTGGAAGCTGCAGCTTGGCAGACACTACTTTGTTGGCCACACATTTCGGCCTTAATTACGTAACACAAATAACACTTGCACATCTTGCCACAAGAAAGTTTTGCAAAATACACATTCACGTGTTTAATTACATCATTAAGAAATGAGCCAACTTTCCAATTTACGTCGGAAATTGTATTGGGAGCGAAGGATCTCTATATACAGAATTTAGGTTGAATGGAATAAAGGATATTTTTATTATTTCATTTGAGGAACCGAATTTACCTGATTTAACCGATAAAGCTCCAGCTCTTGGGATAGTATTAAACTAGCTCATTAGTAGCAAGCTCCAGTTTCGACTTTTCTCCTATCTTAGTTCGGGGATAGGACATTTATTTTGTCTTTAAAATTTCCGGAACTTCCACCTCACTTTGGTCTACCATGATGTGTTGTCGTATATTTTGAAGCACAACGAGGTAACAGCGACCTTTTACCGGCCGTACTCTGGTTATTTGGCTCATTTCTATGTCTGGCGATTGTAATCTTTTTTCTCCGTATAGTGTTGCCTGAGGTTTGCTCTGCGCTTTTGTCTCATTTTCTTTGCTTTGTTCATTTCTCTCTTTCTGCATGTCTTTTGTGTCTCTTTCTGTTATCCTGTTCCGGCGCAGGCTACCGATAACGGTGAAGTGCTTTTTTAAATCAATATGGTTAATTTCACTCTTTTAATGGTAATGGTGGAGTACAAGATTTTCGTTTAAAACTGTAGAAACCTCCGATCTTCACATGGCTGACAATCTATGGACCGGAAGCTAGTCAACCGCCTTTCAGTGTATGAAGCATAGTACTTATAAGACAGCAATCCGTTGTTTCCTTGGGGGCTGTTGAGATTTCCTACAGTCTTCTCGTCCTCTCAGCCCCATTTTTCACGCATGTTCCGCCACTTAACTGTGAGCAGTGAGTTTTCCATTTAAGCTCCTACAGTCCTTTCTATTAAGAGTGAATAGGAATTTTATGTATTTTTGATATACTACTTTGTAATGTTTCTGTTCAATAGAAGGAAAGTCGTTTGTTCCTTGGGACACACTTCACTGTTGCCCTCGTTCCTAAGGCAATTCTGGCGGACATCCGAAACGAGGTTAGGGAATTGATTGCTGCTTGGCTATTTGTGTAAATAGGTATTTACCCTAAACTTGCCTGCTGATGTATAAGAGGCCAGCGCACCAAATAGTATAAGCTTTTTGCAAGCATTATTTGGGTGCAAGTGGCATCGAGAACGTTTCCATCCTTTCCGGGTTCAAGGTCAATCTAAACCTTTTGCGTGTTGTGCGTTCGGCACCCGGGTGCAATGCGACTCCACACTGAACTAAATTTAGGTTTAAACAACATCCACCCCGAATTTTCCCAAAGAACTAAACCCAATGAGCAGGTTGAAGTGAACTCCAAAGGTTTACTGCTCCCCTTGGTACAAGAATTAAGTCTCCGGTCAAACTTTGTAGACTTTGCTACCATCAGTTGAGCACTTATCAAATTCAATGACCGGTGACGTTTGTTGCTTGAACTCTAAAGATTTACTGCTCTCGGTGGTACCAGACTTAAGTCTCCGGTTAGACTTTGTCGCTTGAACTTCAAATTACTTTTCATTAGAAGGCTGGGGGTCTAACTTTGGACAATACGAATATATCGCCGCTGTCCCTCAAGAGCCGGTGTTTTCAGCAATGAAGTCTATAGCTGACAGGTTTTGTACTAATTCAATAGTCGCCGTTGGGGTGGTTCTTATAGTTCCCTTTATGCACAGATCAGTAAGCCCATGCATTCTTTTAATTGGCTTCGGGTAGGTCGATTTCCGTATGCCTGTTCTATTTTTAGAAAACTTTTTGAAAATTTTCGCATTACCAATGGCTACTTTCGATTATTACAAATCCCAAGTGGTATCTTCAGTTGATAGTGAACTTGTGAAGCGAGGACTGGAGGAGGACTGGCGCATCTCTATTTTTGCACTTAGTGTTTTTTGGTGGTTCAAGTAAATGTAAGATTACTAAGCATTGTCAAATATTACACCAAACAAAACTCTGAATATGTTTAGAGCAGAATTATTATACTCTCATTACGTATACTAATACCAATTCGCAAATATTGTATATTTTGCTAGAAACTTTTAGTTCGATACACAATTTTCTACATACATATTCCCAGCTTCGGATTACATGACCAGCTAAATCGTTCCAAGTGACTGCATTTTTTCCTCCACCTCCAAGACAAATTTTGGAATATTTGTAAATATGCTTGTCGATATGTATCTGAACACCTTGCTTAGCGCCGCGAATGCGCACCTCCGCTCTATCTACGAGTTATTCATTTCGAAAATTTCCTTTCTTGCCAATTTGATCCACGTCGCGTTCTTATTAATTTTCCATTCCACTGCTCACTAATTACAACTGCGAAAATTACTCGAGAATTACATTTTCAGTTGACTGTGTAATCTATGTCAAAAGCGTTGTAATACCCCCACACTCACTTACCAATGTGCACACTTCAAGGCGTCTGGATTTAGGCTAGGAAATTTTTCCATTATAATTATCCGGTGTGCAGCAAATGACAGCGTTCAAGAATTTCATTATGAAAATTCCTTGCAGCATTTTGAAGTGGGACATTTAAATGAGACTTCCATTTGGAGTGGCAACAATTATTTGAATAGATCTTTTGTTATTTGATTGTAATCAAATATATCTGAGAGCTGAAGGCTAGCAAGTGGCTAATGAATTTTTAGAAAAACAAATTACGTATCGTAAAAAAGAAGGGATGGAAATTTTTTCCTTCAAATAAAAACTAAGTTACTTCTTCGTTTTCTTAATAAGCAATTTAATTACTCAACCGATATTTACCGAGCCGGTTGGTCTTCTTTTCGCAACTTAATGACAAATTCAAAGGATTTTTTACATAGCAAAATAAATATGCTGTTTCTAGTATTACCGCTAGCTGGTGTATTTTTTAGTTACGGCTTAAAGTGACCTTTAAACTAGTCAAGGAGTGCATGACCTCACTATCTGTGAATCTGTGACAGGTCCGTGACCATAGCGGAATCGTCGAAAACTGTAGACCCGAAGATCTCCATAAAAAGGGCATTCATACCCAATTCCCATTAGCATGGGAACAAGCAGAACAACACCTCTTCATATGCCTGGGCACTGGATCTATGGGCTTCGCGCGAGCTGAGTAAGCTGTGATTGGCAACCAGCATTTGAAAAAATCTCCCGACCCAGAGTTGAACGCAAAATGTCCACGAAACTACAAGCTCTTAGCGAAGTTAACATGACCGCAATGATAGGAGCCCCAACTGCACACTGTCCCATTGAAACTCAAGCGGTGAGGTTACAGATTTTAGAGGATGCAACTTGTAAAAACTTCAGGCATCAAGATGAGTTGGAAATATCTCGACACTTTTTTCTTCACCATACAGCTTTGACCAGACTAAGCTTGAAGCATCTGGGTTGCCATTTTTTCTACGAATCTGGCGAATTGGTTGGAGTAGATGTTGGCGAGCTCAATAAAATTGTGGCTGTCGATAGGAGCTTTATAGATATAACTACAACGGTCATTTTGATCCATATTTAAGAGCTCTGGGCATCACGAAGGACAAGCGTCTCTAGTAGTTAAAGCGGATTGTGTTCTCATGAATATCAGCCTATTGACCTAAACTAACCTACCGCTGACTTTTGTTGCCTGATTATCCGTCATTTCTTTGTAGAAAATATTTGCCATTGCCGAAGCATAAAGGTTTATACCCTCAACCTTTCTCCCATACATACAGGTACTGTATGAGAATAAAGTACAATCTAACAGTTATTAGCTGGGAGAATTTTATATTTGCATGTCGTATTTCTCAACGGATGCTATGCATGTTTTGTTGGGTGCACCCTCTCTTGACCTGATTGTCATGCAGCATGCTGTGGCATTCAGATTAAGATGAGACTTCAGTGTGTCATAGCTGCGAAATGATTGGAATTCCGATGATGATATGGGAGAGACATCTGGGGAGCATTATACTTCTAGATTATAGGATCAGAGAGATCGGTTGAGTGGTTTACGTGTACATCTGTGTCATTAGGATTGTTAATAATCACCCAGACTTCAGATTCTCTCTGAGTCTAGGTTTTCTGCTTACGGGTCGTGGGCCTCTGATTGCGTTTTTGCTTCAGAGATACCTCTCTGATAGGTCATAGATGCTTGTGTGGGGCATGAATCGAGGAATGGGTGTATGTAATTGCGTTGTACTCGGACATTAGGGTACTGGGTCGTATGAGGGCTAGATGTTAGCAGCGTGATCTCCAGTAGTAAGAATGCCGAACAGTGAGCGTCGTTTGGAAATTAGGGAATAGTTTTTTTGTGACTGGTGTGTATATGTGATGTGTGAATGGGGTTAAACCCCTGGTACGCAGTTCAAAGTAGTATGGAAGCTCAACTGTTAGCAGTTTCGGCTCCGAAGTGTGGACAGAGACTTAATTCTAGTACCGCGGGGAGTAAGAGCTCTTGTCCAACCTGCACTTACGGACTGGTCCCCTCGGGGAATATCGTGGTGGTTGTGCTTAAAATCCGAATGCGGGAAGAACGGATGCTTTGTTAGTTGAATGTGGACTTTCATTTTACCGGACCCAAAGTACGGCAGAGGTTTTAGATGGGCCTCGAACATTACCATTACATGAGTGTGTCCATTCTACACTGTTAATTGGTACTGAAAATGCCTGCCTTAAGGCTGTCGTCAGGAGGTACTTACATTAAACTTCCTTAGAGGCGTGTGACGTTGGATAATCCTTACTTGATCAATAAGCATTTCAAACTTAGTGCATTTGCCAATGCGTAAGTTTTGGTATAACTATTGCCGACTTAGTTACATGGCTGGATTTAATTTTTTCGATGGAACCTGCTGACTAAAACGTCTATAATTCAGGTAGTGACGCAGTAGTTCATTCTTAGTCCATTGCTGAAAATTTGGTACAATATTCTGAAATTCCTCAATTCCCAGTCCAACTGCATGTTTGCCCATGTCTTTCTTGTCCACTCTGCTTTTAAAATTATGGAGCACCTATAAACAACACTTCTAATTTCCGGTCCCCTGAATTCAGCGGTAACAACGTTTTTAATTTTGTCGATCATTATAACTATACATATGTATGTATGTATATATAAGGGTATGAGAAAAATTCAATCTTCGTCGCGATTCTCATATTTCTAAGCCATGAATTTTTCACTTCCCTCTTTGACGTTCGGAAATTATTCATGTTTTCTCGGCAAACTCCCGCTATAGCAAAAAGTGCGCTTCTACCAGCCGCGTCTTTGTGTACAAGCGGAAAGTGTCATAGTCTCATTAAACGTATAATTTTGCTATGTGTGAAAACAGAAAAAAAAGTTAAGAAAAATTTATGAAAGTATAAGAACTACTTTTTAATGACTTCAGCTCATCAATTATGCTGTCATCAAGTTTTATGTAAATTTGCAACCATAGGCAGACATCGGGAAAATGTTCGAGGAGGGGACGCACTAGTATTGCAAGAAATTTCAAATAGAGTACATGCAATGCAATAAAAAAATATAGGTTTTAATAGTATTTTTTTTTTTTTTCAAAGTAGTAACACGTGGGGATAGTTCAAAGATAGTTTACTTGCTTTCACAACCCAGTTATTTTCGAAAAGCTGTTCGACGATAACTTCCTTGCCAATACTGAACTTAGAGATAAACATATTCAAGCTTACCACCTCTTAATTCGAGACTTCATCCTAATTAGTTAATGTCTTGTAAACTATTTCGGCTAACAACCCCATTTTCCCCTCCGACAAAATTAACGCAACGCCTTTGAGTCTCTCTACGCGGTACCCGCTGTGGCGTTGTTGTCAATGTTAAAGTCAAACGTCTCGCTAGTGTGAAACAAATTGAGCTCAATAATATTCATTTTAATTAACGTCAATTGGTAATTATAGAAAAAGACGGCAACCTTTCTTTTGATAGTTTGCTTGCCTTTATCGTAAAGTATATTTACTCACCGTGTAATTACGAAAAAGTTGCCATTAAGTTTTTATGGTAATATGAAGGCGCAAAGATAGCGTATGCAGGCATCAACTGCTATTTGATGAGTTCCAAAGGAAAATAAATTCATGTATAAATAATATCAAGCTGCACTTTTTTCTGGAAAGACAGCTGAAAATAGTCTGGTTTATTGCTAAAGACCAATGACTTCAAATAGCCTCATAAAAAGTAGTCTAAAGGTGTTAAAAAACAACTTCTTGGAGACCATTCAATGTCACAGTTTCTTGAAATAATCGAATTTCCAAACTTTTATCGCAATAATTCGGTTATTGCATGTGCTATGTGGCAAGTTGACCTGTCTTGTAGGAACATTATGTTGTCAAGATCAACTCCTTTCAATTGGGTTCTTAAAATGTTGGTAATCTATACCGCTCTCCATGTTACAAGCTTCATTTCGAAAGAAGTACGGACCAATGATTTCACCAGACCAAAAGCCAAGCCAAACTGAAGAATTAGGTGAATGTTATGATTGTTCATGAATAATTTTAATTTATTTTTTTTTTTTTTTTGCACCAGCATGGACAATTTTGTTTACTCAATGCACCACTCAGATGAAAGTGAGCCTTCGGAAAAGATGATTAAAAAACTTTATCGTTTTCAAGGCAAAATCAGTAAATTCGCGACGTTCACGGTGGTCAAATGGCTTCGGTTCGTGAGTGTGAATATTTTTATACGGATGCAAGCTAAAGTTCTTTCTCAGAAACCGCCAGGTTGTGGTTTGGGACAGGTCGAATTCTTGAGAAGGTCTTGGAATCGACAAATTGCGGTCTTCACCAATCTTTTCCTCCCTATTAGAAAGCCTTATAGTTAGAGTATTATAACTGTGTGTTAAAACAGTCTGAGTAAGGGGTACTTCATAAATTTACTAAGTTAATACAGTATACCTCTTGTACTTGTATAGTATACTTCAAAAAAAGTATCTGCCAAGCTAACGGCAGCGAATTGCATGCAATATTTGAGTTCCATAGCTTTAGGGCTTTAAGACGGCGATTTTTTGTGGTTCTGACTACGAACTAAAATTTTATTATCCATTAGAAGATATACTCAACTTCATATATCGGCAGACTTGACACGTGCTTTCTTGATCTGCCTTGTTAGGCCCACTATTATGGAACCTCATGTATGACGGGGTGCTAAAAAGACAGCAACCAACAGACGTGAAACTAATAGCGTATGCGGACGATCTCATGGTGGTAGCAGTGGCCAAACAATTAGCCGACCTAAGAAACAAATGCAATGAGTGCTTAAATGGTCTACGCCATTGGTTCTCATCTGTGAGTCTGGAACTGGCGGAGCAAAAAACTGAAGTTTTGCTCATAAGCACCAGGAGGGTAGAAGAACAAATACAGGTTTCCATAGGGGAGTGCGAGATTACTTCGCAGCCGCAATTGAAGTATCTGGGAGTAATATTAGATTCTAAATTAAAATTTAAAGAACACCTGGAGTATTCATCCAGTAAAGCAAACAAAATTTACAATGCACTATCGAGAATGATGACCAATACAGGCTGTGCGCGTTCAAGCCGGCGATTCCTGATAGCGAAAGCAATGAGCTCGGTAATACTGTATGCAGCAGCAGTATGGTTACAGGCAAAAGCATATGCTAAACAAATAATTGCAGTGCATAGGCTTTCTGCAATTCGAGTAATAAGTGCTTTCCGGACTACATCTGCCGACGTTGCTGAAGTATTAGCCAGCATGCCGCCCATTGACATCCAGGGAGATGAACTCGAGCGTTTATATCATCTATCAGCGCCTAAAACAGTATCGGCAAAGACAGAGGAGAGGAATAAAAGCTTTAAAATGTGGCAGGAGCGGTGGAATTCCTCATCCAAAGGGCGTTAGACCCACCGGCTGATACCGGACATCCACTCGTGGATACACAGAAGACATGGGGACCTAGACTTTTATCTGACCCAAATACTTAGTGGACATGGGTGCTTTAGAAGTTACCTTTTCAGATTCCACAATGACACTAGTCCGAACTGTCCGACATGTACAGAGCATAAAGAAGACTCTGAGCATGTATTATTTAATTGCCCTCGATTTTCAAATACAAGGGAAAAACTAAAAACCACACTCGGTGGTAGTTTTAGGTCATGTGTCAGTCGGCTGATAATTGGAAAGCGGTGAGCGAAGTGTCAGCATCCATAATGACAAAATTGAGACTTTTTGAGCAAGTTAGGCGTCCGTCAGTACGCACAATAGAGGAGACTTAAATGTCCTGTCCCTCCCACGAAGTAATACTTAATCGGTGGTTCCGTGGGAGAGTCCTGAGTTGGGAGTAGGTTAGGTTTAGCGGATTAAAGTTCCGCACTCCGGCTTTCGATGCTTCCCTCTACTATACAAAAAAAAAAAAAAAAGTGAGCGAAAGACAACTTTAAAAATCCGAAACTTGTTCAGTATTATTGAACCTAAGTCTGCAAAGAGATTGAGGAAATACTTGATTTCATATATTTGGTATTCACTGATGAAGGCACTTAGCTAAATAGTTCTAATACCCGTTGATCAAGAACGGCATCTCTCTTCCCGAAAACAGTTCAAATGAGACTTCATGTTCAACTTATTAATTATCTGCTTTTCGCAATGCCTTTACTATTACAATATTTTAAATAGTGACATCTTTTCCGAGTTCAATTAGTCAAGAGCACTGATACTTTGGGTTCCCTTTTCAACAGAAATAAACGTAGCACTTATTATAGCTTTTCTTCTAAAATTCTAAAAGGACGCGCCATAAGTATATCCAAATCTAACTTCGTTGCTTACTAGAAGCGAGAGGGAGACACTTAAGAGTCAAAACTTATTGAGAGAACTAATGATGTTTTAGTATAAATTCGGTTTCCCGGAAAAATCTTTCGTTCTACGAAAGGTTGCGGTAAGTCTACGAGTATGTTAAAAAAAAAATAGTTTTAAGAAGTTTTAGCATTTAAAAGGTTGGTTTGACAATATTTTCTAAAATATATAGGACTTCTTCGTCTTTATTGGCGTAGATAATGCTTACGCGGCTTTAGCCGAGTTTAAAATAGTGTACCAGTCGTCGGAAAGACCACGTAGAGAAGGACTTGGTCTTTCCAATGGCGCATAATGAATCGAAAATCTTCAATGCTGGAATGTTTTCTTCCATTCGGATAACATGAGTTCAGCAGCGCAGCCTCTCGATTCTCTGAACTATGTCAATGTTGTCATATATCTCGTACAGCTCATGGTTCCATCGAATGCGGAATTCGTCGTTGCCAATGCACAAAGGACCATAAATGTTCCGCAAAACTTTTCCCTCGAACACTCCTAAGGCCGACTCTTAAGATAATATCTTCATGGCTCCGCACCAAATAACAGCATGGATATGATGGGGCACTTGCTGATTATATTAGAACGATCTCAATGCGAAAAAGAAAGTATAAATCACAGCTGAGTCAATAAAAAAAAAATATTTATATATATTTAAATATCAATATTTATTTAATATTCTATTAAATATGAAGAATTCCATTTTAATTGAAAAACATTTTAAATTCTTTAAATCAAATAATTTTTGTTCATTTTAGCGCTTCCTGTTCATATTCCTGGATATTTATGTATAAATATAATATGTGTGTTTATATGAGCGTAACTCATCGCTCATTGCGCCCAGAGGAAGCCTCACACAATTGAGGTTTTATTTTGATGTGGTCAGCGCTTTAACCGGTTGGATGGGTGCTTATTGTTTTTGTTGTTTCGGTTTCCGTTTTGTTGGATTTTTTTTTTTCTTGTTTGGTAGTTGAAATATTATTTCAAGAAGGCTTCCAAATTAATTTTAAAACTTTCGCCCATTTATTTCATTCCCGCTGTACTATTTTAACATTTCATTTAATTTCCTTTCTACACTTGGCTTCACTTCGTTGGCCATCGTGTCCTGGTTGCATTCTTTATCCTTTAACTTTTTTTCCATGTTGTTACTTTTTCGTTGTTGTTGTTCCTGATGTTGTTGTTGTTCTAGATGTTGTTGTTGTTGCGCTAGCTTTTATGATTGTTTGTTCAGTTGAAATGAATTTTTATTACTTTTTCGAAAGAAGTCCTTGTAAGGATTTAATAATACCACAGGCTGGCTCGTCTATTGACAGAGGACATGGGTGTACCCCCACACTTTATTTTAGTATGTATGGGTGGCGAGCAGAAGGTAACGCTCTGTCGGCTGTGCACTCTGCTATATGTGTTTAAGTATGTGTAGGTGTGTGTGAGTAGCGGTACTTGGCACCAGCGCTTTCACCGCCTAAAACCGCCGTTTGCGCAGCTTAGCGGTCGTTGGTGTTTGTTTGAGTTTACTTGGTTTTTCGGCTTATTTACACAGAGGCTTTTTATTTGACTTTTCAGTCGGGCATAAATAACTTTCTGAGTTTTAACGTTTCGCTTTCATCGTCTGAGGCGCAATGTTGACTAAAGCCTCTTTGTGCTGTTGTTGGTGTAGGACTGTCGGTTTGCAAGAAATTGCTTCTTTAAGATTTTGATTTCTTTATTATTATTATTTTTATTTTTGTAGCATTTAATTTACTTTAGCAAAGGAACTTATAAAGGCATGATGTTTTTGGTGTAACAAAATCAGAAATGTTCTCAGACCTAAGCCCCTTTTCAATGCCATTGAATTAATTGCTCATTCGGGAGTCGCTGTGGAAGGGGCGCAGTGAACTTTTTCATGAATGGATCGAAACTCAAGCTTAAGGTTGGAGTGAGAGACTTTTGGCTGGAAAATTCCATCATGATGGCATTCGAGTTCTGCATCTTTGATCTCAGCAAAGAACGTTAAAAATCCACTGAATTGTTATCTCTTAGCATAATGATAAGTTCATTAACTATACATTGTGCCATGGACCCCACGCAATAAAGCTAAGGATTTCGGAAGACCCAACTAGTCAAAGTTGCTAGAAGGAAGATGAGATGGAAACATCTAAACATATTTTCCTCCACTGTCCAGTTTTTGCCAGACTAAGTTTGAATCATCCCAGTTGCTATGCTTTCTATGGACTTAGCGGAATGGCTGGAAATGATATTAGCCACCTCAAAAAATGTATACCAGGCTCTAGGCACTTTGCCGAAATGCGTCGAGCTTTTTGATCTATACCTAGCAGTTTTGGGCAACACAATGGACACACTCTCTAGTTGTTCAAGTAGAGTTCTTCCTGCAAAAAGATCAGCCAATTTTCATAGCCTTACTCAAATACCTGTTTTCGTTTAATTTTATAGTTTGGTATAAAAACACGATTCGTCATTTCTCTGTTGGCTACACTTCAGCTCTGCTCTATCTTATCAGAGATGCACAGGTGAAGTCAACAAAAATATATCCAGTGGAATTTAATGCAAAGGCACTCAACTGAAGCGGTGTAATTACCGTCCGAGTGGAAAGAGGATCGACGCACACCACTTCTTTGTCTATTGTAAAGATGGTTTTGACAACACGAAGAGGAGCTGCCTTTATGACGCAATGTCTGAATTCCTTATCCCTGAAAAACTATTACGCCTGTTCAAACTGACGTCGAAAAAAAGCTTCATTAGGATCGGGAAGAACTTTTGAGTCGTTTGATACTAAACGATGTTTCGTGCGACCTCCTCATTCTACTGCTGGTGAAAATAATTTGAGTGCAAAGCTGAACAAAGAAGGTACAGTCTTCTACAAGAGTGCACAACTGCTGACGTACTCAGATGAAAATGATATCATTGGCCAGATAAACCGTGTCTTTAGTCCTACATCCTCCAGGTAGGACACAAAGGCGGAGCAAATGGGTCTGTTAGTGATCGAGGGCAAAAGGAAATATCTCCCGTCATCAAACAACAGTCGTGGTACTCGCAACATAGCTCCCAAGTGAGTGCTGACAGTTATAACTTCGAATTCGTAGATAATTTCGTCTATCTTGGAACCTGTATTAAACAATGTCAAAGTGGAAATCCGACGCAGAATACAAGGTTTGTACGGAAAGAAATAGGTCCGATTTCCTTCTGCCGCGATTGTAATTCGGAGCGTGTGCACACCGACGGTAGAAGGCGTTCCAGGCCAAGGAATGACCGGCTGGTCAAAAAGAAAAAAATGAGCAAATCCAAAGTGAAAACGATGCTTATTGTCTTTTTTGACATCAAAAACATTATCCACCATGAATTTGTTCCTCCTGGACAAACCGTCAACGACAATTTTACGTGAAAATTCTCAAGAGACTCAAAGGAAGGATCAAACGGGTCCGACAAGACATCGCAGTTGATTGGAAGTTGCACCACTTCAACGCTCCGGCTAACGCCGCCTTTCTGCCTTTCTTGTGAACAGCTACCTAACCAAGGCCGGCATCCCAACGCATCCACAACCACCTTACCGCCCAGATGTGTACCCCCGGACTATTTTTTATTTCTTTGCCTGAAAAGGTAGATGAAAGGCAAGCATTTTGAGATGACAGAGGCGATCCAAGCAGCATGCACCTCGGCTCTCAAGGCTATACCGGAGAATGCATTCCGTGACGCCTTCAGCGTTTGGAAATCGCGCTGGCAGCGCTGCAACGGCGCAGAAGGAGCTTAGCTTGAAAGTTTTTAAAGAACTGAAACGATGGGTTCAATAAATATTTTTAAATCGAGTAAAGGGGACATCGGTTTAAAATCCGAAGGTATTTGTCTCATCGGAATACTATAGCATTTAGCTGTCATTCAACTGACCGATCAAACTCAAGTCGTGGTATGAAAAGCGTTTTTAGTTGACAAGGTACTTAATATATAACGGTATGACTACATGTATATCATATGTAAATATGTAAAATAGATGCCCAAAAAAAGGTGACATTTGAATTTAAACTGCGCATGTCGAAGGATTTGGAGAATTATTTTTTTTCGTTTAGGCTGGTAGTACTGTCAGTCACATTTATGTCAAATTTCATGTCAAAAAATATTCATTAGTGTTTGAGATATGTGTCGTTTTGTGAGCTGCTAAAAGTGATTTTTTCGTTTTTCGTGTCGAAGACGGAGAGCGTCCAGGGCGACCATCAACCTCAACCGACAAAGCTCACGTTCAACAAATCAAAGATTTGGTGTTGAAAAACCGTCGATTAACAATTAAGGACCTTGCTAATGAAGTTGGCTTATCGAAAGGCTCAGTCAATACCATTTTGAAGGATGTTTTGGGCCTCAAGCGCGTCAAATCTCGACTGGTACCGAAAACATAGAATTTTTTGGAAAAAAGGTCTCGTTGAAGTGTGTGAAACGATGCTTTTCAACTACCAGGGTGTCATGAAACGCATCATAACTGGCGATGAGACTTGGATCTATGCTTACGACCCCGAAACAACCGATCAATCGAGCGAATATCGTGCCAAAAAAGAGCCGCGACCAAAAAAATCGCGCCAAAGTCGCTCAAAATTCAAGGTCATGGTCAAACAGTCAACAAGGAATTTTATTTGAACGTTATGCGTCATCCGCCTAAAAAGGCCCGAATTGTGGAAAGACAATTCTTTGTTTTTACACCACGATGAAGCACCATCCCATACTGCCCTCGTAATTCGTGATCATTTCGCCAAAAAATCAACCCATATCGTTCCGTAACCACTGTATTCACTTGATCTGGAGCCGTGCGACTTTTGGCTGTTCACCAAGCTCAAAAGACCGCTCCGGGGATACCGTTTTTATACGACAGAGGAAATTCAAGCCGCAGCGAAGACGGAACTGGAAGCCATTCCGGAAAGTGACTATAACCAGTGTTTCGAAGATTGAAAAATCCGTTGGCATAAGTGAATTGCATTGGGAGGGGATTACTTTGAAGGGGATGAAATTGGATTGGAAGAATAAATAAAGAATTTTCAAAACAAATACAATGTCACCTTTTTTTGGGCACAGTAGTATGCCTTTTTCCAAAAGCTTGAGAAGGCGTTTTCTAACCTGTTACATATATATTATATATTATATGTACATTATTTATTATGTATCCGTGCAATATTTATGTAACCGTGAGCTAAAAACTGAACACATGAGAAATTAATTCTCTTGAGTCTGTCACATGCAACAAATAACCTTGAAAATATTGCAAATACAATTTACATTATTACAATTTATATAATTCCATATCAAGCCCTATTTTATATTTACACATTATGTTTAATGTATAGAAAGCAGCCAGCGGCTTAAAATTGCGTTTCCGTGACGAACCCTTTTTTGCCGGAAACTTACCATTTCACTTAACTCTACAACACATTTCGCACATTATTAAACAAAAGCCCTCGAAACATTCATGTCTATCATGTTGAGCCGACTGTCCACGAACCCTTAGTGATGTAAGTAAATAATTTCCGAAAAAGAGCAAATGTTTAAAAAGGATAAATATGCATGGCATATGAAAAAAGGGGCAATAAAATGTGGAACATGCCAAGAGTGACCAAAACATTTGGCTGGCGGGCATATGCCACGTGCGTCGGGGACTGTAACTGAATTGAATAAATGACATTAAAAATTGTGCCCAACAAGTTTACGTGCGCACAAATTACGGTACAAATTGTAGCTCAGGGCGGTTAAGAAAGAAATATTGCGTAGGCACAAACAACTATGTGGGACTCAAGGGCAGCAAAAGTAATGATAGTTCAGCGTCTCTCTAAAATATTTAAGGAAAAACGTGGTTTCAAACACTTTAAGCGCTGCGAACCATCATGAAATATGACAGCTTGTATCATGTGGCCACTTTTTCCGGTAACTGCATTGTGGCGAGTGGAAAAAAGGCAACAACAAATTGCGTTGGCTTGAAATACTCGTACTACAAAACACGGTATTGACAAAGGCTTCGTCATTGCTGTTTGTTAATATTCTCCTTTCATATGTCCCATTTGCACATTGCTAAGCTCAAGTTTCCGTTATTTAATTGTTGTTGCATCTCGTTTTCAGTTCCGACTTTGTCAGCGATAAAACTTGTGCAGCTAAAATGTCCTTGCAGCATTTTCAAATAACTCGAGCACAATATCTATGGACGGCGTACCATAAATGTGCCGGCAAAAAGTCGCAACAATAGTTGATATTGTGCAAAACGAAGGCTGGGCCACCCGCATCACTGATATCAACGCAATAATGCAATCGCAATACCAGTTCGTGCTTTCGTAGTTATATACCTACACCATAGAGACATTTAGACGCAATGCTTGTGGCAGCAATGGCCAGCGTTGAATGAGTAGTTGGTCGTTAACTAACGGAAAACTAAATCGACAGTGTGTCAGAAATCCGACAAGAATGCAAAAAAATTATAAAAGTTACGTCTAGAGAATTTATGGATCGCCAGTGAGGTTCGCAAGTGCTGGTCAACAAACAGGACTTGCGCCATTGTGAATACTTCTTTCCCAAAATGATACGTAAAAGGTCTCCCAAACTACTTACATTTAGCAAAGTCCGAGGTTAAACACACGCAGAACAATTAAATGTTTTGTCGTTCGCTCCTTGACTAAGCTAAATGGAGTAAAGCGAGATGCAAAAATATTGTCCCCGTGTTCTCTATTGCTCGGTTTTTGTCAGATTGAGACTGAAATGCCATACCTCGGTAGACACACAGACTTTGAAGAATCTAGCGAAATTTGCTAGAATCGATATTAACCGCCTTAACAAATATGTGGTGAGCCCAAAACGCTTCATCGATCTCTGAGATGATTCACTTAAAGCAGCTTTTGGGTTACATAAAGAACAAAAACATATTAAAATGAGATGCATCGATTTTTAGATCAACCCTAAGGTCAGACCCAACTTACGTCATAGCTATGTTACTTTTATGTAGGGATTCTAAGCGCTCATTGTCCAATGAACGTTTATGCTGGAAGTTTACAAAACGTGGAACACCTTGAATCCCATATCTTTTTCCACCAAGGCTGTCTTAGAC
This sequence comes from Bactrocera correcta, assembly GCA_027475135.1. Lineage (NCBI taxonomy): Eukaryota > Metazoa > Arthropoda > Insecta > Diptera > Tephritidae > Bactrocera > Bactrocera correcta. The sequence goes on along the minus strand of CM050323.1, from coordinate 7,666,063 downwards.
CAGCCAGAATCGAATTCGAATGCCTTTGTAGAATAGTTCGAAGAAATCCGCTCTTATAGTGTGATGACATATATGAATTAATTTTTAGGAGAGTTTAGTTCTGTCCGAGTGCGGTCTCTCTCTATAAAGGTACCAATTTCGCCAGCTGAGTATTAAGAGTTGCTGTCTTCCTTCCATCACAACATGGACGATTTGGTTGGTGGCTTTTCGATCGGGAGGCAGCCTGAAAATACTATATTTCGGGTCCTGACGAAGTTGATAGCTTCAACCCATTTGTAGATGTTTCATCATGGAGGCTGAATTTTCCAACCGTTGTGCCAAATATACCTTCTTTGCTCACCCTGGCGTTAAAGTCGCCAAGCACGATTTTGTCATCTTATCATAGAAGACATCTTTGGTCACATCGTTTTTCTCTTTCGTCAGGACGTGGGCGCAAATCAGCGATACGTTGAAGAATTTCGCTTTAATGTGGATTATGGCTAGACGTTCATCTACTGGGGTGAATGCCAGGGCTCGGCGACGGAGTCTCTCTCCCTCCACGAAACCCACATCGAATTTACGCTTTTTTTACATGACAACTGTAGTAATTGTCTCGTCAATTGCACTTCTTAGATGGCGGTCATGTCAGTTTTTACTTTGACGAGGACATCAACCATCGTCAACAAAAGGAAGTCTCTCAGCCGTGACTGTTCTTTTATTTTCATTCTGGACGTTTTTTACATGGCGGGTCCCAAACCGAGCGCCGAAGTCCTGAAATGCCTGAAGCACATGTAAAAAAATAGTTTCTGGCAACTTCCAAGTAAATAGCGCTCAGAGAACTGTCCTCACTTGCGTGAACTTTTACACATGACTCCATCCTCTGTTTCCAATATTTTTTTGTGACTCCTAGCTACCCATCCAGAAATGGTTTATCCTAAAATTTGATATTTGAGCCAACTAATGGATGAACTTATCTGCAAACTACTTCGCAGTCTCAATATGGTTTTACTAACATTTAATATGAAATGAGGTTCTAAACTTTATTAGCTGTGAACTAAGGGATTCACCGTTGATGTGCGAGGACATTTTCGAAAATCTCAATTAAGACGTTGGCCAGTACCATCAACATCTCTGTATCGATACTCTTCTACAAATGAAATCTATTCGAGTAAATAATCATTTCTAATAAGGAAAGATCTCAATTCGCGGTACTTTAAAGTCATAACCCATTTATGTTTTGATTTTGTTTAAGAATTATTATATCTATCGCTTCAGCTGATGCAATCTGAGGCTAGGGATCCCATTTGGAAGGCTTATATCGCTGGTTCGTTGGCTTTAAAACCCACAGGTGCTTTGAGCCGATTACAAATTTTTTGAGTTAGCCAATGTCAGTTTCAGCTGATCTCCTAGTTCACCGAAGGTGTGACTGCCCAGATTTTGAGCTTCAATTTTACAAAGGTATAAATGTTTCCAATTCACCTTCTTCCATAAAAATTTGAACTAGAGTTTTAAGCTCCAGCAGGAGCACCTACGATTGCGGCAAGATAAACTTCACTAAGCGCAGCTGTTCAGTAGATCTTCTACGTTATGCTCTATGCTCTGCTAATCATACGGGAGATCCATGGCTCTAGTGCTAGAATGCAAGATGATAACGGAGATCCAACTCGTTCCGACTCTGATGTGAGCCAGGGAGTCCAACCTTAAGCTTTCAAAGTTAATAAAGACAAATGGTGATTTGTCATGTTTTGTAGATATTCTGCAATATTTTGGAATATAGGTTACCAGCAGATCAAAATTTTAACAAAGTATTTTCGGTCCATATGATTCAGACGACTTCCAGCATGTCTTTAGTAGTTAAAAATCATCGCCTATACGACACGAGTAACGAGATATGAACGAATATGAATGATGTTCAAACATAAATCGTTCCAAACCAACTTTGTGTATTGAAATCATTATATATATCCGTTTCTATCGGATATGGAGAACCGTGAGACTCAATTGACTTATTTCTTGAGTACTTCCTAAATGAATTGCTCACAAAAAGTTTTGAAAAATATTTGTTGTCACTTTCTATGCCTCTGCCCCATCTGGAGGATGGAGACATGTGTAAAAGTTCAGGCAAGTGAGGAAAGTTCTCTGAGGCCAATTTATTTGGGAGTGGCCAGAAATAATTATCTTACATATGGCTGAAGCAGCTCACGACTTCCTGTCTGGGACCAAGTACACACTGGATGGCCAAAAAATATACGTTTAGAGGCGAGTTAAAGTGAGAAGGCGAACCATCTCTTCTTAGAGTTGTGCGCTGGGTTTGAGACCTGATAAAAGATAAGCCAAAGATACGTAAAAAATATCCCCACCAAAAATATAACCTTATCTTGCATTCCAACTAAAAAATTACTCACTTCATTGTTCCTTTTAAATTATTTAACTTCTTATCCCTAATTTAGTTTTTCACAAATTTCGCGTTTCGTTATTCGTTCAGTCAGAAATCACTGTGCTTTTGTGCCACATTGACGTAGGAAGATAGTAGTATATATGCTGGACAGAGTAGAGTGATAGCGGCAGAGAAAGTTCATTAGAAATTCGAACTATGGAATATGGACGTAACAAAGGTGCTCACATCTGCCAATAACAATGACGTTTGTTGCTTTAACGGTGCTGATGCTATCAAGTTTCTCCGCAATTTTTTAAGCTCCACCGACCATTATCGATACCTAGTTAGATACTTAGTTTTTGAGGAATCTCTACCATTATGCAACGTGACAGTAACAGCAAACGTGAAGGGTGTTTGTTACGTAGCTGCAAATAAATGTAACGGGCTTTGGTGCTGGCACATACATACATACATAAAGACACATGACAAAACGTATCTATAGAGAGTTACATGTTGGTTACCGATCTTAATGAGCATTGTGTTATGAAAGAGTTGCCCAAGCACACCCTCCTAAAAAGGCTGTTGTGGACATGTAGTGGATACAGATGTATGTGAGTACAAGGTTTTTTGAAAGAAAATTTCAGTTTTGCGGTAGCAATATCAGTTGCATGTACTGTCTGTATTTGTTGCACATTACGTCTGTAATTAGTGTTGGCAATGCTTAATTGGAAACCAGCGTTATGTAGACGTTAGTTTTAGTCACATGGCAGAGCAAGTTTTTCTTATGATTGGTTTGAGAAATCTTTGAGTACACTGAAATGCTTATTTTGAATATTTGAGACCATTACTTCCGATAGTGGCTGAGTGAATAGGTCCTCAAAATATCAAAGTATATTCTGAAACTCTGCTATTTAAAGCGCTACTGATTACTCTATGAGTACTTTTGGTCTCATAATTTCTATGTGAGATTCTTTCATGCTGCCCTTATTTTAGTAACCTTCCAAGAAGATTTTCATCCGGGATCTGGACGGCAAGGTTATCGAAAGTGGTTGAAAGCAGTGAAGCAAAAGCTTGGACTGATGACGAGTTCCCGGTCTCCGCCCTAGGAAAACCAACTATCAAGTATTGGTATTTTAAGTTTAGACGGGGTGAAATATTCATCGAAAACAGTAAACACAGAGGATGCCCAAAGGATGTCGTTACCGACGAAAACAACAAAAAAGTCCACAAATTATTTTAGATGACCGTAAAGTGAAGTTGTTTGAGATGGCAGGCTGTCTTCAGATATCAGTTGAAAGTGTACATGAGGAATATTTGGGAAAGAGCTCTGCGCAAAGTGGGTTCCGCGCGAGCTCATTTTTGACCAAAAGCAATGAAGAGTGGATGGTGCCGAACAGTGTTAGGAGTAGTTTAGGCGCAATAAACCCGAGTTTTTGGTTCAATATGTGACAATGGATGAAGTATGCTTCCACAATTTCATTCCGAAGTTCAATCGACAGTCATCCGAGGGGACGGCACACGATTAACCCGCTCCAAAGCGTGGAAAAACACAATATTTAGCAGGGTTATGGCGTCTGTATTTTGGGATGCGCATGAAATAACTTTTATTGACTACCTTGAGGAAGGAAGGACCGTCAAAGGCGATTACATTTTTTCTTTGACTCAAAACAATGCTGGCTGGGAAGCAATTTTCGTCAAATAATGAGGTGATCGTTGAAGCTGAGGCTTATTTGAGGATTCCCGTAATCAGTTTGTCACTCTTAAAAGGCACTATTTTGAATAAAGATAAAACGAATTTTGTCAGAAAAACTGTGTGATTTTCAAGACTGGGAAGACGTTAATTATCACGACTTGAATCCAAGCAATGGTATTCCATGCATTCTTTGGGGGATTTTTCGTTCTATAAGTATTAAAATTTTGGTTATTCGCCAGAT
>CM050323.1:7629126-7660773 GCA_027475135.1 Bactrocera correcta | reverse complement strand
CACTTAGACTATTATATATAGTCCGTTGTGAAGACAGGCGAAAAGGATGTTAAATCTTACCACATGAATCCACATTGCTCAATGTCCACTTCGAATTCCTACAACCATTGAAAGTTGGGCCATGCTAAGAAAGCTACATAGACCTCTATTGGTTTACCTTGGGCCAGAAGAATCTTATAGCTGCTGATGGTTCGTTAGCACCACATTAGGCCAAGCAGTTCAACAGCAATTCACAATAAGTCAGCGGGGCTCATATGCATTGCGATTCCGCATTGTGGTCTGTCACCCAAATCTGTCGTGACGAAAGAGTCCGGACATCCTTTCATTAGATGTGAGCGTACAGTTAGCGAACTCAAAGTTAATATCGTTGTCCTTCTATTAAAGTGGATAGCCACCACTCTGAAGATGGCTGCGAAGTGAAGCAGTGAATATACTTTTTCCTTTATGTCAGCCAGTCAGGACAGGAAACCCGAAAATGGAAAGTTTACGATAATGTATTCCTCAACTAATTCTCGCCGCAAGTTTTGATCCAGCCGTAAATAGCTCAAAGCCCTCTCCTGCAGCGGGTCTTCCCCTCCCATGTCTACCTCGAAGGCATGTGAGCGGAGAAACGACAGAAACGACAGGCTAGGCTTGGTGACCTGGGAATTCATATATATTGAAATGAAGTCAAAGAATTTGAGGACTTCTGAGGCCATCTTTCGCAATTATATATTTTGCGATTATTTCCCCCATTCCATATGCAGCAAGGCGTTCAGCGCCATAGTCATAGTTGCCCGTTGTTGAATACTACCTAATTTTTTGTCGAAGCTACATTCTTCTCCAACTCCTTCTGCCATACAAGAATTCCGTAGAACTTCATAGGCTTAACATTTGTTTCATAAATCCATATAACTATCTTTGGGGAGAGTCATAACTTTTTGTCAAGGGTTCTCCTGCAGCAACACAGTGTTACCGATGTCTTCTTCTTCCCAGAATATATGGAGAGGCCGTTATTAGCACCTCAGTTGCTTACGATGCTGAGGTACCCTTGATTTAACTCATATCTCAGAAATTTTTCCTCCCTGCCTTTGATTATAAAATGTGCCTAATATTATCAAATAAAAAAGGTTTCCCTACAAGACCTAGAGTTCAATAAGTCTTGTATGACAGCTATAATCTAGTTGTCAGCAGATTTAACAAATGAGCGGTATCTTGGCGAGAAAAGGGCGTGTGCAAAGTTTCTGGTCGACACCTTAAACACTGAAGGGGTTGTTCGCGTGTATACAGACGGACGAGTCACGGCAGCTCATCACGATGATTATTTGTATGTGGATATGCTTTATCGGATCTAGAATGTTTCCTTCTGCGAGTTATAAATATCGTGGCAAGCTTAATATACCCTGCTTTAGCAAACATTCATTTCATTAAGGGGGTATTCTACTGTAGAATTTTGAAAAAATTTGATTTTGTTTCATATATTTAAAGTTTAGACACTTAAGAACATATCCTCCAAAGGATTTTTAAAAATTAAAATTATTTTAGGAGCTACAATTACTTTAGTGACGCAGTACCTAGCCTCTCTCTCCTAGACTCACTTTTTTAAACGCGTTTTTCTCGAAACTACTTTTTTCCACACGGTACCGGCAATATCTCAAGTTCTATACAACCGATTTACTTGAAATTTTGTTCGAACCTTCTTTATGTAATCCTTTATCGGTCGTACCAGCATTGTGTCAAAATGTTTGTTTTTAATATTTAAAAAAAAATCAGGAAAAAAAAGCGTAAAAAATTATTTTTATTTTCAGGCCGTCGCCCTTTTTCCAAAATTTTTTTTTTCGTGTTCCCTGATTTAGGGGCTATAACAGCATCCTTACTGATTAAGAATTTCTTTTGATTTGACCAAGGGAGTCAAGATCAATGCCACCAGGATGCGCCATTTTTTTTACACCCGTCTCTCTCCCCTCTAATTATTTTAATTTTTAATATTTTTTTATAAATTGTTTCTGTATTCTTAAGATATCAATAAAAACACCATAAAAAATGGATAGTAAAAATATTTTTTTTTTTTTGTAAATAAAATTCAAAAACTGCCCAAAATTTGATTTCTAGACTAGAATACCCCCTTAAATAAAATATTTGTAACAAGATATATAAAATGCCCAACTAAATTCTTACTTTTTGTCACCAGAGGTCTCAAGCAGTGGTGATCGATATTGATATATGCAAAACGTGATAAATTTAACATAGAGATTTCTTCAAAAAACTGCGTTTCCATATTAGCGATTTTGCTTATTTTTCATATACTTTTTGTTGTGCAAATATGTCTGGCTTTTTGCCAATAATCCGAAAAAATCCAAAAAGTTCACAGAGGTTCCACACGAAATCGCAGTGTTAGTTTCGTAGTTTTCGAGGGGCCGATTTCGATATTAATGACCGTCCGCGGGGAGGAACTATGGGTTCAATTGACCTCAGTACCAAGAGAGGCACGAAAGATTCTGCTGCATTACAATGCTCGGCGTTATGTGTGCAAGCACATTAAAACCTACCCGAATGGGAAGTTTTATCCCACTCACTATACAAGTATTTCTCAAATATTACTTCGTCCGATTATTAGTTGTCTCCTTCGATATTACTTGGCTTGGCTCATAAGCAGATCCACTCACAGGATGACATTGAAAAATTACTATATTGAGTATGTAGTAAACTTACGGAAAATTGTACGGCTTTCACCATGCCAAATTTATGACACAAAATTTACACACTTGTATTAACCAGAATTTAAAATGACTTAAATGTCAACAAACTGTTAATTGTCATTGTGGTTGACATTGATATAACCATTTTAATGACAAGAACCAATCTAAGCTTTTCCAGCACATCAGTTTGTTCTTAAGTCTTGCTATAAATATGAAATGACACTGAAATTCACTGGCAATGTGTGTCAATGAATTTGGCATAATGAAAACCACACATAATAAATAATAATGATCGCTGAACATCTTCGGTAAGCATACATATTTTAGGGGTTTACCAATTTAAGAGATTATTTCAAATTGACGACATGTTTTATACACTTTGGACTGTTTAAGACATAAAGAAACAGATATTTATGACATAACATAGATAATCATTTAGACAAATTTACTATCCTAAGAGTATAAAATACATTGTAAACTCGACCAAATTTATGACCAAGTGTCACCTTTCATAAAGAGGTGTAAAATTGGATCATAATAATGGCATAATTCTGACAGACTCACAACAAGTAGTCTAAATTACATAGTCACTTTAGAGAGCTAATAAAATGCCATTACTTAAAAAAGTGCGTTTGTAGTTAAAATCAATTAGAAGAATCCAGAATTAAGTTACCCACTCCAAGTCAATAATATAGCTGAGTACGTCGAAGTCATGACAGATTCTCCAACAATGCATTACTACGAAAAATATATAAAATTGTTTGCCGGAAGGATGTCATCGCACACACACACACACACATCCATATAACCGGCGAAGCGCACCAAAATGAACTCACAAAATATTTTTTTATGTGAATTATGAGTTTTCATCGCTTTACGAAAACCGACTGTGAGGAAGTGCTTTCACTTACTGCCAGGCACTTCCCTAATGGCGATTGCTGCTGACTCCTCCAATGCCATACTGCCATTTTTATTGCGCAGTCAATTTTAAGGTGGCAATTTGTTTGAATTTATACCATGCTTGATGCTGAAGAGCATAGCACAGTGTTGCAATGTGGCGAACTGCAGCGTTGCAATCGTTAAGTGGCCACACACACACACACTAGCACACGTACTTATACATTCATCTACTATTGCTGAGCAATAGTTTTGCTGCTGTTGGCCAACCACTGGCAACTGTCATCAGCAACAGTCGTGCAAATGCCAGCGACATGCTTGATGTGACTGCTGTCAATATATACAGTTATACACTCATACACACATGCGCAAGCACACTGAGGTTAAAATGTTTACTAAGCTGTTTGTGTGTGTATGTGGTAAATTCGTTATGAAGCTGTAGATTTATGTATTCTTACTTAGAAAATACACTCAACGATTTTTTTGCTATGTCCACGACCACTTAGTTGGACAGTAAATAATTTCCGAGTAGCTGGCAACGTCTGTGCGAATCGTAAAAATCTTTTGTGGATATGTGGCATAATAAACTACTAGTAGTACTCTTGTACGAATGTGTAGGCGAGTGTCAAATTATTTCCATTTCCATTTTCGGTCTAATATGCTTTATATGACACTCGGCAAATATTTGGTGTGGTCAAGAGGCTTGGAATTTCATATGCTAGTTAAGAAAAAGGATAAGCAAAATTAATGCTTTATTGGTTGTTAGATAGTAAGTATTTTAATTTTTTAATATAATGATAACATCGTCGAAGCTGCAATATTGGCGGCTTTAGGTGATTTTTTCAAAAGAACCTTAGGGCATAGCTCGTAATTCAGGAGTAGAAAGATAAAATAAACCACACACCCTAACACTTTCTCTAAGAGAGAAGGTTTCAAGACACACAAAAAGATAATGGGTGGCGCAGGGACAGGCGACCAAACAGTGGAGCTTTCGGCGCCTACACGGATCATCTGCGCAGAGCCAGATCTCAGGCGACCATTAATGCTCTCGGAATACTGCAGTATCTACAAATCAAGTTCTAACCCACAAGGTAACTTCATAAACGTTTAGTCAGTTATTCAGTCCAAGTTCATGTTTTCGCTAAAGTTCGAGTCTTATAAGATAGCGACATATTCATTGCGACGCACTCGTATATGGGAGGGGATCTGAGAGTGTTAGAAAATTTGTGTATCATATTTCAAGAGAAAACAAGAAAAAACGTTAACTTCGGTTGCACCGAAGCTAAATACCCTTCACAGGTGAATTTCTGTTTGTAACTATGTGTCCAGTTTGTATGGAAGCTATATGCTATAGTAACCCGTTCTGAACAAGTTTTTTAGAGATTACATTTTTGCCTTAGAAAATAATCTATACCAAATTTGGTGAAGATACCATGTCAAATGTGAAAGTTTTCCATATAAGAACTTGATTCCGATCGTTCAGTTTATATGGCAGCTATATGTTATAGTGGTCCGCTATGGGCCGTTCCGACAAATGAGCAGCTTCTTGAAGAGAAAATGACGTTTGCAAAACTTCAAAAGGATATCTTAAAAACTAAGGGACTAGTTCGAATATATACAGACAGAGGGACGGACAGTCAGACGGACATGGCTAAATTGACTCAGCTCAACATACTGATCATTTATATATATACTTTATAGGGTCTCCGATGCTTCTTTCTGGGTGTTATAAACATCGTGACAAACTTAATATATCCTGAAACTGCTCAATTATATCAACCTGATCCTGTATAATGAATATATTGATTTTAACAATTTCTTTGAATTTATTGTCTCGTCAAATTTTAGTAAAGTTGGCAATGATTTTCTAAGCATTTTGCCATTGGTCTCCATGAATAAAATCTAGACAATGTTTTTTTAAGAGCCTGCAGTAATCTGTCGTAAAGTGACGGTCCCATCAACTTTAACACCATTTTTTCAACACTTCTAGATCCTACTGAAACCGCTCTTCCAGTTCTTTACTACTAAGCTTCTCACATTTTACATGTTAAGCGTCGGAAATTTTTTAAAAATAAAAAAAAAACAAAATTCTTGTACTTCTAACGCCTGGACAAATTGTTAATTTGATCAAATATTTGTCTTGGAATCCGTAGGTCCCCTTGAACAAATTGAAAGGACCGAAGGACTCCGCTTGAAGCAATATCAGCGCTTGGCGATAAAGTTCCTCGGTTCTCTCAAGCCAATTTGGCAGGTTAATTATGTGTGCGCAGGGAGGAATTACAATACCTTATAAGTTCTTCAATTTCTCCTGCGGAGTTAGGTTAGAGTGGAAATAGACCGAATTACCCTTTTCCACTCTTCTCGGGAGATTGCACTATCCTAACTACCGCGTTCGCATACACCAAGTTCAATAGAATGTGCTAACAAAGTTTATCGCAAATATTTCGATAAGCGATTCCTGTACACAGAGTTTTAGCCAGACAGGCTTTACACTCATGTGACCTTTGTCACTTGACTACCGTTTGATGCACGTCATGTTCAGTTCCCCAAACTGACACTTCCTTCAAACAGCACCTTTTTGTCTCACTCTAGCAGCTCAGCCTATCTGTCACCGTAGAGCCACAGACTACGGCTGCCGACTTCTCTTTCCTGTCCGAAAAGCTGCGCTTCCTCTTTGCTGTAAACCGCTAAGGATAGAGTGCTTGCCATGCCTCTGCTGGTAATGGCAATTCCACTTCGTACAGTTGTCCTAACATTGTCAGTTGTCAGGAGATTTCTAGCGGCTTGCCCCATATTTTCTTTCTCTAGTGCGTTTGGCCTTGTTGTATCCGAAATAGAAGCAACGTCAACCCCTTTAGTAGTTCTTGTGAATTACAGTTCCGTCACTCAGGCGCTTACACTCTCAGGGATATATCTGGCAGTAGGTTCCGACATGCATTCTTCTCCCATTGTGTCCTTTTAAAATTTTATATAAAAATATAATTTTTTAAGGGGTCTCCATACAGAGCCGCCATCCGTTCCTTGAACGGTAGTCATTTTTTAAAAAAGCCAAGGCAATCTCTCATGAGGCTATGGCGAGGTTTGACTCACGACCTTATGGGGCTGAGCATTCAGAGGAAGTCTTTTCAACCAATACCTACCAAACCTACTAAATAATGACGGAGGGAGAACGAACTCTGATCTGAAAGGGACAATGGTAGTTACGAAGTTAGCCCACCAGAGGTTTCTGTTGAGTATCAGCCCAACATACTAAAGTGATAGAATATCATAACCACCGTATCAGAGTTCAAAATGAAACCCAAAAAGGTTAGTTCCTAATAATAATCAAAGCCGCAAAAGCAGCAGGTCATTAAGTCTTACTTATTCCAAGTCTTGGCCTATAACAAAAACAAAATTTTGTAGAACTCTGTTATACCTACCAACAAAGAGAATATCTAATGAATGGCTGTAACCGAACATGTCAATTTAAGCTTGTTTTTTTGACTTTTAGTAACTTTGAAGTTTCAGTTCGGAGAAAATCTTTTGCATGTCTTTATTAGCAGATATTGCGAAATATAAAGTTACACTAATTGCACAAAAGACTTGATATTCCAAGGAAAGCACACACATACGTACAACTGTATTCCGAATATCCTTATTTTTTCACGGCCTACATGCATATCTGAGAAATGATCAATTCTGATAGGCAAGCCTAGACCGTTATTAAAACATTTTCATTTACTCTCGAGCAATTGTTGGTTTTGTTGTTGCTGTTTTTATTACAATAAGGGCCCATAGTGGCCTGTTGCATCTTCCAGACAAATGTGACACAGTGTTTGTGGTTGGCAGAATTCGAGTCAAATGAAGCGCTCAACGGCACCCAAGTGAACTAATAAGCTACTTCGCAAGCTCACTTGCCGACCGACCGAAAAGGGAACTTTTACGTTTTACGTTTTTTGTGTGGCCTATCGAATGCGCCGTTACCAGGGGGGTATTTTTGTGTGTGTACATATATATGTACGTTTGTAAGTTTGTACAAGTCCCGGTTTGAATGACCATTTGCCGAGTCCTTTATTTGTATATTTGCACAATTTTTATTAGACCCTAGACCAACGTTTTTCGTAAGCCATACCAATTTGTTGCTGCAAAGGGTGGGAGCGTGTGTGTGTGTGGGTGTGCGGTGTGTGTGCAGCATATGAGCAATATTTGCCTGTAGTCTCTTTCTATTTGCTCTTATTTTGCACACACTTATTTGTTTTTACGAGGACTTTATTGCGTACACAATGAAGATTCACTGCGCAAACAACAATAGAAATAACAGCCAACCAAAATGAAAAAAAAAAACAGCAACAAAAAATACTAAAATGAAATGAATATGCAAACGTGTACATTGCGAAAACATATGAAGATAGCACTAATGCTTAGAAACCCCAACGTTAAATGAGCAAGTGCGGGAAACTGGTTGGAACTAGTATGAACTTGGAACCTTTCAAGTTAGTCAGTTTTTCTTTTCCATTACAAGTGAGACGTAATTTTTAAAGGACCTTTTCGAATTGGGTCAAATATGCACCAGAGTTCGGCGTATGGAAACGAAAATTTGGGAAGAGCACAATTGAGTTTTGAAATAGAAACCAAAAACGTTACTTCGAATCTATGTCTCATTCAATCAGTGGGTGGCTCAGCCAACTCCAGCTGCCTTCTACTGTGCGCCGAAATCTACAACGCCGGATTGGTTCTTCAAAGATGGTTCGAAGTTCATCGGGAAGAGTGGTAAGAGTTCCACAGTCATAAGCTGTCCACAAATACTATGTTTTTGGAACCCTGAATATGTCTTAACTTTTAGCACTGGACTTACGGACTTAGCAGGCATTGATCGACGACCGGATTCTGTTCGACTGTGAGATCCTTCTGGTAGAAAGTAGAACGCAGAAAATCTAATGAACTCCATTCATACGGTAAAACTGGAAAGACGTCAAAATAGTATTGATAAAGCTAAGGTTGAAACCTTCAGGCATTTCATCCTCCATTGTCCAATCTTTGTAAAATTGTGGCTGAAACATCTGCTGCGAATCAAGAGACATAGCCGAAACTGACATGAAACTAAAAGTGCTTCGTCGATTTATGAAAGTTTTTATGTTACATTTTTTAGGCGTTGTTATATGCTGTCCGAGTGACCTCTGTATTTGAATCGCCATATAACCTAAACTGACCGCTGTCCGGTGGCCAACACAATGGGGCTGACAAAACGAGAAGATTGTAGGAAATGTCTAGAGCAAGGCACCAGGAAAACAATGGAGAATATCTTGTACATATGTCTCGCATTGGTGAGACTACGTTGTAATCATTTAGCGTCCCCACGGTATGATACTCTAGAGGAGATATCAATAGTTAGGCCGCAGAATCTGTTAAAAATCCGGTCCACCGTTGTCATTCTAAAGGATGACTACTCTTCATGGACCTAGCAACTGAACTCCATCTGGTATCGCAGAAAAACAAAGCTGGTCTATGCGTGGCTTATTGGCCTACCGGATTAACCTAACCTACCTTACCTAACCTTTTATTTGAACCGTATTCGTGTCATATAATCAACGTAAAAGAAGCAGTTGGAACTTTTGTTACCTGTTCGTGTTTTACGTTGAACCTAAACCTCAAGTAAGCCCGCATACGTTGTCCGCAGATATTGACTACCGAGGTTAAATTCCAAAAGATTTAGTAAGGTCCACACTCTAAACAAAGCTTGTATTGCCTCTTGTAGGTTTTTTGATTAATTCACAGATAGACGATTCGCTCAACACTCCTTCTTTGACGCAATATAGTGGTTTACTCAATCCTTCCCAGCATTTTTGGCAGCAAAAAGAAGTTAGTTGTAACTGTAATACTTTGAGCTATAAATTGTAAATGAGTTATAGTATCAACTTTGGTCCTTTTCTGACTAGTTCATTATGAGTCCGGATTTTTTATTTTTTTTTTCGTTGTTTAGTAGTATTATTCCGACTAGTCAGTTAGGCTTCAGACAAAAGTTTCCATTTACAATCTAGTATTTTTTTACTAGTGTGGCATTTCACAGCAGAGATCATTTACATATACATTCGTATGGCCACCTGTATCCAACATATGGCTGCGTATGTGTGCGTATTTTGCATTCGCTTATGCTGAAGCATTCAATATATTGCTAGTTTATGAAGAGTTTAGTTCAAATTGTATGCGATATTATGCAATTCAAGCATATCACACATCCACATTACTACATATAAGTACGCTAACAGTGCTGTGAAAAAAATTTCGTTTTTATTCAAGAGTTTATTGCAGATACAAGTAAGTAAAGTTTCCAGCAAGTTTTTTTATACAGATTGCCAACAAAATTACATTTTTTAGCAGCTTTTCATGTGACCGTGTTTTTACTTCAGTACTTGTATATATTTTTTTTTTAAATTGTAGATGTTGTCAAAAACGTTTGAGTGGACATTTTGTAATTGTTCTTAAAATAGACTTTCATGTAGGAATTTGCAAACTGAAACGAATCTCTAAGCCCAGATTACTAGCTTTCCTACGACTTCTTGCTATCAAACCGAAAAGTTAATGCTAGGCAACAAATCGTGGATATCAAAAGTGAACTGTTTGAAAAACTTTTTATGGTAGAAGCATCCTAGCCAATTAATAATAACTACTGAAAAGCAAGCGCCCTTTTTTTTGTTTTTTTATTGAAACGTAACAAGATATGGTTTTACATTTAATTCGATTTGCAACTAGTGACAAGTGGACTAACAAACAATATTTTTCATAACTTATAAGGTAAAACAATAAAAGCTCTATTAAGAAGCTTTTTCAAAACTAAACTTTGTATTAAAAACTAAATATTAGTTGCTATTTCTGGCCTCTCTAGCTGTCAGGCTTCAGCGTTTACATGGCTTTGCAGTCTTATGGCATGTTTCGATGCCGTTTCGCGACTGACTTCCCGAACCGTTTTTATGTGAAGATCACGATGTAGATCTGAGTTCCGTATATACCATGGGGCATTTACAATTTTTCGCAGAACTTTGTTTTGGAATTTTTGCACAATTTCGATGTATAACGGTGCAGCGCATCCCCATAGCTGAATTCCGTATGTCCAAATGGGCTTCAACGTTTGATTGTAGACTAAAATTTTATTTGGGGTTGTTAGGGGTGATTTCTTGCCAATTTAACCAATTTATTTTGTTGTATTTTAGTATTAGTTTTGCAGCTTTTCTTTGTATATGCTCATTCTTTGCATCCAGTGTCAAACCAAGATATTTCGCCGAGGTGGAGTACGGAATTACTTCATTCCCAATATATAAGGGGATATACATACGTATCCGTTTTGTTAGTGAAGTTTGTATGTATAGACTTCAATAGTAAAGTTTATATGTATAGACTTCAACTCGTTGAGAGTAATATTCCATTTTTGTGTCCATTCTACAATTAGCTTAATTGAAGACTGCATTCTGTTCGACGACTCAACAACATTTTGTCCAGTAGTATGATGCAGGTATCATCTGCAAATGTGGCGATTGTGCTGTTTGGCGGCGTAGACATATCACTAGTAAACAAAATGTATAAGAGTGGTCCCAGGACGCTTCCTTGGGGTACACCTGATTTTATTGGCTGTAACGTAGTATGTGATTGTCCCTGCTTGATTCTGAAGTAGCGGTTGCTCAGGTAAGAGGCAAGTAGCTCAGTTAGATGCTTTGGGAAGAGCAGTTTTAATTTATGAAGTAAGCCATGGTGCCATACTCTATCAAACGCCTGAGATACATCAAGAAAAACAGCTGTGCAAATTTGATTTTTTTCCAGCGCATCCTCAATTATATCTGTTATTCGATGAATCTGATCGATTGTTGAATGTTGCGATCTAAATCCAAATTGATGAATTGGTATAAGGTCGTTTTCTTCAATTATGTTCTGAAGTCTTTTTATTCTTTTTATAATTACAACTTCAAGTAGTTTGGACAAAATAGGCAACAGCGAGATTGGACGATACGACGATGCTTCCTGTGCGCTTTTCCCGGGTTTTTGTACCATAATTATTTCAGATATCTTCCATGACAATGGAACGTACCTGAGATTTAAGCAAGCGTTTATTATCGATGTTAGCTTTTCTAATGCTTTCCGCGTTAGATTTTTCAGTACCTCAGCTGTCACCATGTCAAAGCGGGGAGCTTCTCTTGGTTTAAATCTACTTTTAATTATATTTTCCACTTCTTTAATTGTTGCTGGTTGGATTTCTTCTACGCATTGCGATCCTTCCATCTGAGGTAATGTTCCATGGAACAGAATAGGACTAAACGTTTTAGTGAGTTTCTCTGAAAAAACTTCAGCTTTTTCTTCGTCGCTTTTGGCCCAGGATCCGTTTGGCTTTCTGAGGGGTGCATTTGACAATATTGGTTTCCTAGCATTTTTTACTGCTTTCCAAAGGGAATAATCTGATTGTTTGTTTGGCTTTAATTTCTCAATATAATTAGAAATACTTTGATTCGTGAATAACTTTATTTTAGTACTGAGAACCTTGGCTAAATTGTTCAATTCTGTTTTATATTGGGGAAATCGGGTGATTAGCCATTTTTTGCGTAGTTTTCTCTTTTTCTTTATGAGATCTAAAATGTCCGATGGATATTTAATTTTTTTTGTTTAGGAACGGGAGTACTTATCAAGGCCGATTCCTGAATTGCTTTCGTAAATGTATGAATTTCAACTTCTAACATATCTTGAGTTGTTATAAGTATTTACTTCAAAATCAATATTTTTGTCTAGCATCACTTTGGAATACTCCCAATTCGTATGCCTATTAGAAAGGCAAGGCGGTATGTCGATTTCTTTTAGATCTTGTAGTCTGCGCTTATTAGAGCGGGATTAGCCTTCCTAACATTGCACATACATATGTATATACGTTCTTTCGACACTTTTGTGTAGAAAACTTGAGCTCATTGTAGATAAACTAATTGGAGGGCATCAGTGTAGATTTAAACATTATTTTCACAATATATTAAGTCTAGAAGAATAATTTGCAAAGACAGATGGACATCGTTTTTGTTGATTTCAAAGCCGTTTTCGACAGCTCCATCAAAATCGGGTAAGACCTCTCCGAGTCGTTTATTACCAGACGCAATTTTAGACAGCGGGATTCCCTTTCACGCAGGTTTTTCTTAGAAAAAGAGTCGAAAGAGCTTGGTCTTGTGGCAAGCGTTGGCCAGATAAAGTACTTGGAGCTCACACATAAATATTGCTGGCGGCTTGGGAACCGTTGGTAGCCATAAATTTGATAAAGTTTGTGACTTCGCATATCTCGAAATCTGCATAAATACTACCTAAGCGTCCATCTAACTGTGGAAATCGAGCTCGTAATAACTCTGGCCAGCAAGTACTGCTTTGGAAGCGGTAAGCAATTGAGTAGCAGATCCTTGTCTCGACGAATAAAAATTACGCTCTATGAGTCTCTCATTATTCCCGTAACAAGTCCTTTGGTTAGATTGTGTCGTTCGCATGGAATATGAATGTCCCTTCGATTAGAGACCCACGGCGGAATTATCGTCTGATTGCATGTGGACTTGTCTGCAGGAAGAAGGAACCGCATAAAAATCCAACGAATGCGGTTAGACCATATCTTTCGCAAGAAAGATGACACTCCGGCGAGAGTGACACTTGAGTAGATAACGGAAGTATTCGCAAATATTTAGCGAACTTGGGAAGTGTCGACCCAGACCGACCCACTTTTGTAGTACCAAAGAAGAAGAAGAAGTAGGAATGCACAAAAATCTATTCAATAATGTGTTGCTAGAGACAATATTGCTTTGTTATTGCACAATACTGTATGTGTGATGTTTCTAGAATAGATATTGCTATCTTTTTACACAACACTGTATCTGTAATGTGCATGCGTATGCATAAATACACCTAAACTTTATATAAACGGTGCAAATGGGAGCACTAAAATGCGAAAGTAGGTTCATATTAAACCAACACACCTATATACATACATATACATATACAAACATGCACACAAACTAAGCACATACATACATATTACACATATACATATATGTATATACATACATATATGCATATATAGACGTAGTTAGGTACATAGGTATATGTTTGTAATTCGTAACCATGCAATAACCATTTCTAATATACTCACACACACAAATACATATGTGCGATATAATAGGCATGCGTGTGTGTGTGCTACATCCGCACATGATAGCCAGTCACAGTTGGTTTCGGGCATAAGCAGACCGAAGGCAAAAAATAAAAAACTAGAAAGCAAACACAGAAAAAGTAGCGCTCGTTTACAGCTGGAAAAGTAATACTGCTGCCAACAACAACAACAACAGCAAACAAATACAAACAACCAATAAAATGAACATGACAATATGCCGGGCAATCTACTGTCTTATTTACATATAAGTACATACATGCATGTATGTATATGCCAATAACATACTCATAAACTTTCTATACACACACACATGCATACTTATATTAATATACGTGTGTGTGTGTGTATAGTATGCGCTGCCCTAAAAGCATAGCAAAATTCCCGTGCTAATATGGCTACCCCTTCAGGCACACGCCCGCAACCAACAGCGGCCTGCTACCAATATGTTTGTATGTATGTATGTGCATACATGTATAGTTGTGTGTGCATGCTTGTATGCGCTCTTCCTCCTACAACTAGCGCAAATGAAAGCCTTTTTTTTTTTCTAGTATCTCCATATTGTACTAAAATTAAAACTGTTCCACCAAATGACAGCCACTGCCAGCAAACAAAAAATGAAGCAACATAAAACAAATAAAAGCTAAAAAGAGCAAAAAACAAGCAACAACAACAAAACTATAAAAATATGTAAAAAACTCAGTTGCAATAAACACTGAACGCAACGAAAACATTATTGCTCTGCTGGAAATGAAAATTGCCACACCAGGACCCTCACCACATCCACCAACCCCCTTCAATCCCACCCTCACCACCACTAACAACGCTGTTTGTCACTGGGCTGGGGTTGCGCGCCGTTGCCTGTACGCATTCGTACTATGGCTGGGATGGCAGGCATTGACGACGACGACGGCGGCCTAGTTACCATATGGAATTATTAACTTTTGGATCGTAAAAGAAAATTGACTGAGAAAATTATATTTTCGCGCTTGCAAAATTTGTACAATTTTTATGAAATGTGAAATTTTCATATTTTTTACAAGCACTCCAACACACACAAGCAGCGTTATATGGATATGTTTATAGCCCTACACACACATTCATATAAATACATATGCTCACATCAAAAAAAAAAAAATAATAATAATAAAAATAAAAAATAAAAAATAGCAAATGTGCGTGTGTGATTGTTGAACTGCGTTCGGCAAATATTTTTAGTCTTATTGTTTTTATTTTTGCTTTTACATTTTCCTACGCTTTATTTCCGCTAGCAATTTTCTGCGTCGCTTTCATATTTTTATGGTTTAGCGCGCATATATTTTGTATCTATTTTCGCAAGATTACATTTCACTCCTCAATTTTTGGATTTGTGTGTGCGTCGCACTTCCTAAATTTACATTTATGTACCCACACAGACATATAAATATCCACACACATAGAAACATGTATTTATGTATGTGTGTTCGCATTCCTTTCATTTAGATCGTTTTGTTATGTCAGTGATTGCTTACATTTTTTCCTCGCAATCTGGAAACCAACAAACACACAAAAAAATGGTTATTTCAGCAAATGCAAATAGTTAGCATACTTTTCGGGGACATAAGCTAAGGCATGTGGGTAAAAATGTTGAGGAAGTTACAAATATGAGTATTTTCATAAATTCTCCACATATATATACATATATGCACATATGTACATATATTTATTAGACAAAGGGACAATAATTCGAAGCCTTTTCGCAACCGAAACAAAAAAAAAAAAAAATAAAAAAATAGGTAGAAGCATAATCCTAGCGATTTAGAGCTATATACGAGTATGTAGTATTATTCAGTACAGGTATCAAAATTTCCACAAATTTAGTTTATCAATGCTTTCCTCAAGCTTAGTACTATAGAAGCAAGGCAAATCCTCTTGACTGGAATGAAAAATTAAGTGCAAGCTACTAGTTAGATCTGAAGAGAATGTTCCAATAGAGAATATTTGAGATACATAACTAAATAGTTTCACTTTCTGTAGGCTTTGTGGCTATTTTTATTTTATCTTAGGCTGAACTGTCAGTCAAAGGTTCAGAAATTAATTAAACACCATGAAATACTAAGTTAAAATAAAACAGAACCACTCACAAATACAAAAGATTCCTTAAAAGAACTTTCATTGGTCAGTTTGTATGACAGCTACTTAAATGCTACAGTAACTGAATCTGATAAATTCCTTCGGTGAATAACCATGCCACATTTTATGAAGATATCTAGTCAAATGACAGAGATTTCCATATAAGCACTTTATTCCGATTTTTAGTTTGAATGGCGGATATATGACCAATATCGGCTAATCTAACAACTGAGCAACTTCTTATTGAAAAAAAAAAAAAACGAAGCAGATCGATATCTCAAAAGCTGTGGGACTAGTTCGCATAAAAACAGACGAACGGACAAACATACTTATAGATAGACTACTGACTTTTCTAAATCTACTCAGCTCATTATGATGACTGTTTATATACTTTATAAGACCTCTGAAATTTCTTGCTTTGCTGTAGTTGCCCGATCTGAGCAATTTTTATAGAGATTTTACTGTTTCCTTGGATTATAAAAATAAAAATTATGAAGACAACTTGTAAAATAATAAAGCTTATCATTTGATTTTGTTCGAACAATTATAGATATCTCTCATAGAAGCTACATATATGTTATAGTGGTACGATATCCACAATTCTCACAAATAAGCTTTGATGGAGATGCTTCAGATCGATATCTTCCACAATGCGGAACTAGTAGTAATACTACTGAGCCCAAAAAATAAAGTGACATTGTATTTATTTTGAAAATTCTTAATTTATTCTTCAAAATCCTCCCGATGCAATGCACTTATGCCAACGGATTTTCAAATCTTCGAAACACTGGTTGTAGTCACTTTCAGGAATGGCCTTCAGTTCCGTCTTCGCTGCGGCTTGACTTTCCTCTATCGTATGAATACGGTACCCCCGGAACGGTGTTTTGAGCTTAGTGAACAGCCAGAAGTCGCACGGCGCCAGATCAGGTAAATACGGTGATTGCGGAACGATATGGTTTGAGTTTTTGGCGAATTGTCTTTCCATAATTCCGGCCCTTTTTGGTGGATAGCTTTACGCAAACGACGCATAACGTTCAAATAATATTCCCTGTTGACTGTTTGACCGGTTGGAAGGAATTCATAATGCACAACACCACGATAATCGAAGAAAATAGTCAACAAAACCTTGATTTTTGAGCGACTTTAGCGCGATTTTTTTGATCTCGTCTCTCTTTTGGCCCGATATTCGCTCGATCCAAGATCCAAGTCTCATCGGAAAGCATCGTTTCACACACTTTAACGCGACGTCTTTTTTCCAAAAAATTCAATGTTTTCGGTGCCAGTCGAGATTTGACGCGCTTGAGGCCCAAAAGATCCTTCAAAATGGTATTGGCTGAGCCTTTCGATATGCCAACTTCATCAGCAAGGTCTCTAATTGTTAATCGATGGTTTTTCAACACCAAATCTTTGATTTGTTGAACGTGAGCTTCGTCGGTTGAGGTTGATGGTCGCCCTGGACGCTCTTCGTCTTCGACACGTTCACGGCCGGCTTGGAACTCACTATACCACTTGTAAACATTTGTTTTTTTTGACATAGCCTCATCGCCAAAGGCTTTCTGCACCATCCTCAATGTATCCGCAACAGAAAATTGATTCCGTAAACAAAATTTAATGCAAATTCTTTGGTCAACAAATTTCGACATCGCAAAAACCGAAAAACTCACTTTTAGCAGCTCACAAAACGACACGTATCTCAAACGCGAATGAATATTTATAAAAAAAAAAAATAGTTCTCCTAATCCTTCGACGCGCGAAGTTTAAAATCAAATGTCACCTTATTTTTTAGACACAGTAATACATAAGATGAGCATGGCTGTCCGACTGAGTTTGTTTCGCTAATAATTTGTACAAATGATTTATGTTGGATGACACTAACATCATAATAAACGTAATAAACTCCGTTTTAATATCATTTAAGGTAAAGATGAATAGATAATGGGTTTATTGGTTTATTGGTAAAATATTTATAAATTAATTTGGCGATATGAGATTGCGGACATTCAACCCAAATAAGCAAGTACTAAGGAAGGAAAAATTAAGAATGAGGAAGAAAGACTCTAAGATTTTCCGAAGTTCTGTTGAAGACTTCGGCTTGTGGTAAGAAGTAAAAATTCAGTGGCTTTCTATTTGTAAATGTAAATGGAGTTGTTAGCCGTCACAAACTGTAAATATTTTTAGTCTAGAAGTACTTTCAGTTGAAGAAACTTTAAAACTACATATTCTAAAATTTTTTTAGAGAACACTATGGATCTTGCAGTATATTTAATAAGGATGAAGAGGAATCTTTTTCAAATAAGCATTTTAACTAATATGTACCGTAAAAAAATGTTTCAAACGGTACGTAAAAACTGTTCAATTTTTTGGAGTGTGAATATCACACAATTTAAAATCTTTAGGTGTAAAAACATATTAGTTATTCGGTTCGTACTTACTTTTTCTTTATATCGAGATGTTTGAAACTTATATTTGACAGACTTTTGATAGATAGATAAATAGATTAACTTGACAAGTTGGAACAACTTGATGGTGGATTATTTTGGTACCTGAAAGGATAAAAATAAAATAAAACAAAAATTAGTAAAACAAAAAACAACAATTTTACATATGGCTTAAGCAGCCCACGACTTCCGGTTTCAGACAAAGTATCTTCTGGGATCCGTTTCAATGCGAGTTAAAGTGAGTAGGTGAATCCATAACCAGGATTGTGCACTGTGTTTGAGACCAACAACGTAAAACACCACTCCCAACAACTCATATCTTGGTAGGAGAGAGACACCGTCTGAATTCTATAAGCGCTTGGAGCACACCTATGAGAGCTGCGCACGCCACGATGTCAAAATCTCAACGTTAGGATCGACTACAACATGTGCGGGAAGTGATAGGTACCGAGAGTTGATGAGGGAAGAGAGACGCATTTGCAGGCAAAACAGTAAAGAGGCCGAAATGCGTGAGTACGAAGAGCGTAGCAAGCTGGCTGGCAGGTGTAATGCTCTAAAATTATACAAGGAAACATTTCTCTAGCCTGCTGAATACTAATGTTCCATTGCCCGACCATGAAGAAAGCAATTACCCGGCAATAATGCCGGCAGCAGCTAAGAACTGATAAGGAATGTAGAAAATATTTGGACGAAAGCATGCGAAACGATTCAAATTTAAGTCTGCTTTGAGTAATCCACAAACAGGGAGGCCCTACAGTGTGCGCCAACTAACGTGGGGTAAGACTCCTTTCAGATCTGCCACAACACTGCACTTCGGATCACGACAGGATGCCTCTTGATGTCTCCCATCGAACACTTACATAATGAGACGCTTATGCACACAGTTAAGGAGCATAATGAACTCCTTTCCAAGCAGTTCTTGATAGGATGCTTTCGTAGAAATCATCCCTGCAGCCACCCACAACTAACTTCCGGCAGGTACTGACCGCCAAAAACTCGAATGACCCCTGCGCAGCTTTGTTCTGGATACTGGAGCAGGATAAATTCCTACTTGTCCAGAATAGACTCCGACATATCCAACATTTTTCCTGCAATCAAGGAGTCTCCGCATGACACTGGCCACCTCTTTGCATGCCTCGTCAACCACACTCATCTAAAACTCCTTTCCCTTTCGTCCGACCCTGTCGAAACAGCATGTTTCCTGGGTCTCCCGCTAGATGATGTCGACGACAACATAGACAACCCTCACCATTCTAACTGGGATAGACAATCGGTAGAACAACAACTCCTCCTCATAAGGTTGTATCAAAGCGTTTTGTGTGAAAGATTAAATCCCACCGTCACCAAACTGATTTCAACCGATCAGTGTGGCTTCAACAATCAACAACTTCACCATGCGCTAACTCTAGGAATAGACTTGTGAAAAAAATATCGACACACATTAACTTACGTTGAACAATATCCAAAGACTAGGCGACTCCCTATCGTGCGACTTCTGCAATTAAATAATTCGAACTGCAGCTTGGACAAAGTAGCGAAGCAAATGATTCTGGTTGAGGGCTAAAAGAAATATTTCCTGTCATTAAAAAAAAAGTCGCCGCAGTAGAAACTTGGCGAACACATCACGGTTGACGGTCATAACTTCGAAGTCGTAGATAATTTCGTCTTTCTTGGAACTACAAGTATAATTAACTCCAACAACTGAGTCAGCTCCGAACTTTATATATATATATATATTTTCCCGTAGTTCCTAGGTGGAACATAGGGCCTCCGAACTTTAGCGAAGAATAACTCTTGTCAACATATTCTGCGAAAGATTTATGGTCTCTTGGCGGAGGCGAATAATGCAGTCGGTGGAACGATCAGCCGTACGAAATATTCGACCAAACTGACATTGTTCAGAAAATCCAGAGGCAGTGGCTGAAAGAAGTCATGTTGTCTGGATGGTAGGGATCATTTCAGCTTTCAGAGTTTTCTTCGCAGTAATCAACGGGAAAGCAGAGAATAAGAAAGATCTCCACTCCGATTGACAGACCAGCTGGAGAAGGACCTGGCTACTTTTGAAAGCTCCAATTGGTACCGAACAGCGGAAAATAAGAATGACTGGAGCGCTGTCATAAACTTGGCTATAACCGCGTAAGCATTGCGTACGCCAATAGTAAGAAGAAGAGTATATTAAGTTCCAAAATTTAGAATATGGACGTGAAAACCAAGTGAGAAAAAGTTGAAGTCTATTCCACAAATGCTATGAGGTTATCCCCTGATACGCAGTTACCAAATAGAATGATTTCTATACCTCGGAGGGACGTTTCATCCTACTTGCATGTAGGAAACAATGACAATATATGAGTGAACTTTTGATGATATCTTTGTTTTTGTTATTGTAACATTATACCAACCACATAAATTCAGAAATGGATTTATACTGCTGTTACCTAAAACAACTGCGCTAAAAATGGCTGCTATTATCCGTGCACAGCGCTTAACTCATCCGCACACTAAGTCGCACTAACATACATCAATGCATATATATATGTTTGTATGTAGTATGTGTCTATGCATACACATAAACACACTAATTGCACGAAAGTTATGCAACATGCAACACGTTATGGCAACGTTTTTACCGCTTATCTGCTTTTGATTTGCTTTATTTGCAGGCAATGTTAGCTACAATGTCCATTGTTGACTCCCCCCGTTTTGTGTGTGTGTGTATGTGTGTGTGTATGTGTGCGTGTATTTGCTTTTTTCCAGCTCTATTATTTTCTTGTTTATGCGACCAGCGTCAGCATTGTGGGCATGATGTTTCACTTTTAATGACCGCAGGTGAGCCACAGCGCATGGAGCTCATGTATATGTGTTTGCATGTTTGCGTGTGTGTGTGTTGGTGAACTGACAAAACGTGACTTTTGCTGATGAGTTGCGCTTATAAATAACAAAACGCTGCACCGGCGCCCTACGTGTGTGGGCGGGGCGGTGCGGCTGTGCGCTGCGGTAATCTCCAGCTATCATAGCGGACACTGTTGCTAAGTAGCTGCCGCTGTGTGCTATTTGGGCACTCAACGTGCCTCACCGTGCCACATCGCTGTGTGCATTAGTGTGTGTCGCTTGCAATTGTTTACATTTTATTAGCTTTTTTATGACATATGTGTGGATGCTATTTGTGTTTGCGCACAGCAAATGGATGCCATTTTGAGTTACTAATTTCTTCCCAAGCGTGTACCTATTGTTTTGTATTGTTGTTGTTGTTATGTGCAAAAAATGTAGCAGAAGAATATATTTCGAAATAATGCATTCCCATTTAGATAAATTTGTGTTGAATAATAGACGTGGAAAATACCAACAAGGGAGACGTAAAAAAGCGCTACAAAGACCAGCTTGATTTGGCTTTGTGAGAAAGGTCGTTTGGTGAGCTTTAGCTTTCATGTGAAGCTAATGTTGTAGATGAGTGGAAAGAGACGAACTATCAGTCGGGTTGCAGCATTTTCGTGCCATATGTCCCAGTTTGAAACACCTAAAACAACGAGGAATAGACGAATATTCCCAGAGGTGAAAGATTGGCCACCCTAGCTTAACATTGCCCTTTTGTGCGCTACTACGGGTTTTTCTCATTTTTTTACTTTTTTTTTCTCTAGGTTTACGATACGACACTCGTTTTTTAGTGCCTCGCAGATTTCTTCAGGTGTTTGTAAGTACGTCTAGGCCCTTACACGCTATTCTAACGTTGTGGGTCTTTGACTGTATCACCGCCATTTCACTCATTGACGCTTTGGAACCACTCGATTCTCTTATTTGCCTGATTTTTTAAGGAGTCAGTGGGGTAATCTGGCCTATTTTTTGACACTTTTTTGTCGTAGAAATTTTTATTCTACAATAGAATTTTTTTCACATATCATGAGGTAGTTACCCGAAGCCCTTTCTTACTTGTATAATATAAAGTTTTGCCAGCACCGGAAGGCATTTCGCCACCTTTGACCCTTGCAAGTGGGAAGTGTATGAAATTTTCGGTTGCTTACGAAGTTATAGCCTTAACAGACGGCAGCGTTAATCCGGATTAACAGCGCACTTAATCAGATCCAAATTTGTAAGTGAACGATGGCAGCCAAGCGAGTTTGAAACTCGCGTAAACAGCTAATAGTAATTTTTATATTTTTTTCGATGAAAATTGATTGAGATAAACATTGCGGTTGTCAGTGTTGCTTGTTTTTCATTCACAATACGAGTATATTAAAATTGGCCATTTTTAACAATGCTGTCAACGAAAGTGCAGCTAAATCCCTAAAATTTTGAGGATTAAATGGGGGTTAGCAACGGAGTTATCTTCACTAACTACTGAATTAACGCTGCCGTCTGTCAATGCTATTAGCGATTCCTTTTTTATTAAGAACTATACTGAAACGTATACGAGTACGATTGACTTCTTCAAATATACCATCGTCGAAGCTTAGACGGTTGGATGAGATCTGCAAAAGAGCTTTGTCTCATCTTTGAATAGGGAAAATCAGATATTAGATATTTCTAAAGAATATAATTATTCGAAGACTATGAGGAATAAGCTTGTAGTTAAAGTTATTCAAACCAAAAGCGAAATATTTCGGTTTCTGT
This sequence comes from Bactrocera correcta, assembly GCA_027475135.1. Taxonomy (NCBI): domain Eukaryota; kingdom Metazoa; phylum Arthropoda; class Insecta; order Diptera; family Tephritidae; genus Bactrocera; species Bactrocera correcta. The sequence goes on along the minus strand of CM050323.1, from coordinate 7,637,893 downwards.
GGACAAACTATAAACTTCCTCTTGAGGTGTGAGATTCCCTTCTTTGATGTGTTAACCGATTTGAGTACCCTTCTCCTTTGTAGAATCCGAGGTTTAAAAGGTCACTATTACCATCGCTGCGGTCATATTGTTTAGTGATGGAGTGGTTTAAGGTGTCTTTGACTATGAAAGATTTAGAGTTTGTCGAAAATACGAAGGAGGAATGAAAACTAAATGCTGCAGGAGAGGTCAGCGCTATCCTGTGACAGATTTTTTTTTTTTTAAGTATAAAATTTTCAAAGGATTATGCTTGGAAAGCGAGTCAGTGTCAAACACACTTATAACTTATAACTTATAACTTTGCTCTTTCCCAAGTTTAAATTATCCACTTAGAAGCTTTCTTAAAATCATACTTCGGAGTGATTTATTTGCTGACGATCTTTTTTCAATCCAAAACCCATCATGTCCATAAGAAATAAAAAAGTTTGGCTTCTTGAATTATGAGTTAACAGGGCAGCACATAAATAACCACATTTTGTGTCAATCAAAAAACTTTCGAGAGAAAAGCCTACAAGAGAAACGCTGAAGATGAGAACACGTGTATAAGTAGCGCTCACACAGGCAGCACATGACTTGTAGTAAACAAGCAAATTGGCAGAAGTAAACGAGGACAAAACAAACTAATGGGCAATGCAACAATAAATTACCGAATACAGATGAAAGAGGCGAGCAATGCTGCAGCAAAGGCAATCAAATTACATAACCTCAATAGGCTCGCAAGGCAGCTGAAGAACATGGCACTGACTGCGCTTTTGTCTGCATATGAGTACTCATGTCCATATATGTACATATGTTTATTGATTGCATCACACTTAGTTCATTTAAGGGCGCATAATTTGTTGCAGCCACTGTCGCTGCTGGAGCTTGTCATCAGCGTCGCTGCATTATTCTGCCTTGTTATTCCAGGCAATGCTTCGACATGACCGAACATTAATTGCTGTTGTTGCTGAGCTCGCGACCCAAATTGCTGCAATCACTTGCTTTGATGTTCGCGGCACGTCGCACATAACTGCAACCCTTAAGCATCGACGGCCGTCAGCCCTGAAATCGTCGACGCCGCCGCCGACCTCTTCAAGGCCCTTGTTCTTGTTCTCTAATGGCTACATTTTTTTTTTTGGCAGAAGACATTGAATATAATTGCTTTATAATGATTCGCATTGTGCCGCAGCGGGCTGAGCGGAGCAGTCGGCGAAATAAAAATGGAAAATGACTATTTGATGTTGTAACTGCTGTTTTTGCGGCCATTAATTTGTATAATTTTGTTGTCGGCATCAAATTAAAGAAGGCCTGCTATTTGATAGATATTTTAATCAAAAATCTGTAGGCCAGATTCCGAAAATTGTAATTTGACTTGTCGTTCGGGTATTTCACAAATTTATTCAATATCTATTGCGACTGGTAATAGTTTTTGTTGGATATCGTAGCGAGGTTCGCATAAAATTTCTATTTATTAAGGTGCCCTCTTTATTTTTTCGATTAATGGCTGAAATGGCAATAAACCTGTAAGGGAAAAGAAGTTACTTGTGATTTTCATTTCTTACGAATAGAGAGAATACCTTCCTTTACCTCTGTTCAAAGACAACAATCAATTTCTTTAAAACCCTCGATGAAACTACAGGTATTTTTAAAAGGGGAGCTCATTTGTTATATGGTAAATTGAAACCGATTCCCGATCTCGACCGGAGCACAAAAGGGAATAAAGCATACAATGAATGCCATGTGATCGTTAATCCATTAAAGTCTTTGAAACATTTTACGAATCGGCTCAAAAGTTTTTAGACAATGTTTAAGCTATGAAACGATCTGAATTGCTAGATGTCATGAGATGAGATGAGATGAGATGAGATGAGATGAGATGAGATGAGATGAGATGAGATGAGATGAGATGAGATGAGATGAGATGAGATGAGATGAGATGAGATGAGATGAGATGAGATGAGATGAAATGAGATGAGATGAGGTGAGTTGAGATAAATGAATCATCATAAATATATTATAAGAATGATGTCTTCATATATATACGCATTTAATCCAGTTTTGTAATAACCACAAATATATTCTTCCTCCTTGCTTGGACCGTCGTGTTGTTCATTGAAGACCGATCCTCTAATTAAAACGGCTGATATGTTTTATAATATAACAGAAAGCGTTTAGACACTATGGTTCATTTTCTCAATATCTCGTTAACAGCCATTTGTCAGTCAAGTTCTGGTTAATTTAACCAAGACATCTTCTTTCGGTGAAGAACATTTCTTTAACCCGAACTTAACTCACAGATAGCTGCTAACCAAATATTGAGAAAACGGCCTTAAGTCTAAATTAGTATATATTGTGGGCTCGCCTCCACCTCAGCACATCAGTCTTTCAATGGGCAACTAATTAAATAAGCTCAAATGCCAAAACGTTTTTGAAAACTAAAAAATGAAAAATATGGCTAAATAGATATAAATATTGTGACATTGTGACAAGTCAATTGAAAAGTCCCCAGCCTGATAGATGGAGGATGCTATAAGAATTAAATCGATATGATTTTTAGGTAACCCAAAACTTCCAAGGGCGCATATACATATGTATATTATATCACTACGAGTGAAGCAACTTTTGGTATTGTAAAAAATAGATTAAAAAAGTGTCACATGTTGATAAAATATTGCTTTTTCAATGTAAAAGCATCAAAAACATTTACAAAATAATTTTGGCTGTTCGTAAAGTGAAGTTGTTGGAGATACTCTAAAGATATCAACTGAATGTTTTTATTATATCTTTCAGGAATATTTGGGTATGAGAAAGCACTTTGGAGAGTGGGTGCCGCTCGAGCTCACTTTTGATCAAAACACACGACGAGTTCAGTGTATCGATGTCGATGCTCTATCGTAATAAACAGGAATAGTGCGGACATGTGACAATAGTGTAAGCATGGCTCTATCATTTCATTCCGAAGTCAAATCGACAGTCATCCGAGTGGTTGTGACCTTCCTTTTTATTTATTTATTTATTTTTTATTATTAAAATTTATCAGCTGATTGCTATTTTATCCATACACACAACCGAATTTATAGCCTGGACAACAACCGACAGCGTTAAATGTACAATGTTTCAATTTCAACTCAATTTCTATTCGATTAAGAATTAATGTAGTAAACTTAGATATTTATTTTGTATGGCAGATCGATCTAAACAAGCGCTTTAATCGAGCAAAGGCCTTTTAATTAACTGCTGTGCGAAAAAAATAAAAAGTATGTTTGACTACCGGGCCGGGGACTCTTCAATTGACTTGTTATCTTTTGATTTATTCCTAAAAATTTAATACATGGTATTCGACGAAGGCGACATTTTTCTCTAAGGTTAATAGTGGAAACAGCAAGATTTAAAAATTAAAAGAAAATTTTAAATAATTTGTAGGGATGGTATATAATGTAAGTATAGTATACTAGCAGCCCGTCCCGGCATCGCACGGGGTAGACAATTATTTATTTTTGGAAATATGTATATAAAACACTTTTTTCACAAATATTTTTATTTGTATTAAAAAAAATCCTACAGTTATATTTGTATTGTAAGTCTATTTATGTTCAATTTCTTTGATGGTTTCAGTGACGGGCACTTTTGAAAAATTAAAAAATAAAAATAATAATAATCAAAAAATTAAAATAACAGTAATAAATAATGAATTCAGTCGTTTTACATATAAGTAAATAATAAACTATTAAATAAATATATTAAATAATAGTAATAATAATAATATTCTTTAAAAATTAGCGTATAAAAATATTATAAGTAAAAGTAATAATTACGAAAAAAAACAAAAAAAAAATAAAATAAAAATACTAATTATGAAAAAATAAAAAACAATAATAATAATAATCAAAAAATTAAAATAACAGTAATAAATAATGAATTCAGTCGTTTTACATATATTTTTGCCACTGCTTTTTAGAATGCATCGGAAACAACGGCCACGGCGCTATGGCGATTTTGTTTACTTTTTGAATTTTTTAATTCATAATATCTTTTGAATGGAAAGTCCAATTTAAATAATTAAAAAACTATTTTATAGGTAGTTAAGTGGTCTTGACCATAAAATAATTTATTTGAATAAGGATTAATGTAAACACATAAATAGCATGGTTTGAATTTTCATTAAAGTTTAAAATGAAAAAAGTGTTGTAGTGAAATAACTACAATAGTTGGACATATGCTACCGCAGAGTTTTTTGTAGCCATTATGATGTTCTTCAACATTGTTGTACATTATTTTGTTCTATCGCTAATAGTTTCGGCAACGCATTCCACGAAAGAAATTTTAAGACTCATTTTTCTACTCCTTCGGTTACATTGTTCAAATTTTATTAAGGATCCCTAATATTTTTCAAAATGAAATGTAGCCTATGTCAAATTGGAAGAATGTAGCATTCTATTGGTGAAAGAATTTTTTAAATCGGCCCAGTACTTTTTGAGACTATTCATTACAAACATACAAACCTACAAAAATAGGTACAAATCTTTCCTCTTTATAATATTAGTATAGACTAAATGAAAAAAGTTGTTGTAGTGACATAACTACAATAGTTGGACATATGCTACCGCGGAGCTTTTTGTAGACATTATGTTGTTCTTCAATATTGTTGTACATTATTTTGTTCTATTGCTAATAGTTTCGGCAACGCATTCGACGAAAGACATTTTAAGACTAATTTCTCTACTCTTTCGGTTACATTGTTCAAATTTTATTAAGGATCCCTAATTTTTTTCAAAATGAAATGTAGCCTATGTCAAATTGGAAAAATGTAGCATTCTACTGGTGAAAGAATTTTTTAAATCGGCAAAGTACTTTTTGAGCCTATTCATTACAAACATACAAACCTACAAAAATAGGTACAAATCTTTCCTCTTAATAATATTAGTATAGATAATGCCCAATATTTTGTCAAAAATATCCCTGTCTTCCTTTTGCTTTCTTACAGTTTTCAAAAGAATTTTTATTTCTCAGAAAATGTTTATTTGACTTACACTGAGTTTTGTCTCACTTTTTAAGTGTTATTATTACTTGTGATGTGTGGTTGAAATTAGTGTATGCTCACTTGTAATATTAGCCCAAATTATGAACTGATTCACATAGAGGCTTTGTACGTCAACCTATTCACTCTTGCTTTAGTATCTGCCGTGACCATTATTTTGACTATTTTAATAAGCCTCAAAGAGCCGTTAATTGGTGAAAACTATAACACTGATATTGCTTATATAGCCATCTCCAGCCTTACATAGGAGGCACAAATAATTGGAGATTTTTTTTTGTTGAAATCCGAGCTTAGTGCTATTCGAATGCTGCCTGAACACTAAATTATGTAACTTATACACTAAATATATGCATTTTCGTCTACGCATAGCACATTTCCACATGGATATGTGATATGAATGTGCTCAAATGGCACCGTTCACACTTTGCTTAACATACTCCTAAGCCGATTACTCCTGAAGGAGTACGTATACACATATATTTGTGGAAATGTTACTTGCACATTAGCCGAGGCTCGTGCAATAAATATGCTTGTAAAACACACACATACACAAGCACACAGTTATGCTTATGTATGAGTAGCTATTTGTGCGCCGAAATTAATGAGACAAGCTGTTAGGAAATCAGACAGTTTCAGATGACAGCTATATTTGCTTACTGGGCGAGCATTTAGACTACGCCGAACTTAATGCAATACAAGGAAATTAATACGACAAGGCTTCGGTTAATGAATACCACAGGGATATAAATACTAGTATGTATAAGCAACCGCACAGCTACTCATGAACAATCTGTTTTTGGCTTGAAAATAGGGAACTTTAATAGTTTGGATTATTTCATCTTAAAATGAATGTAGTTAAGGGTATATTTATATTCGATTTAGCAGAGATTTATTATGCCGTGAAAGCCTTTTGAAGTTTCCAAAGATGAGATATTTTCGGTTATGAACAGAGGCGATAAGAATCACAAGAAGTAAAGGCGTGCTAAATCGTGTAAGGTGTCTACGCTCCGCTCTCTTTTTTAGTGCATGATAAAGAAATGTTATTTCTGATGACTTCCCTTGGTGGTTGATCAAGTTTTCAGCCCAACATTATTCAACTTTTTCGTAATTTTGAATCCTTAAACTAGCTAATTAGGTCCCACGCAAGTAATGCACCAAATACCGATAGTCGGATGTTTTTGGAATGAAATAAACCAGAAAGATATTCATGTTCAATATAAGGAGGGTTAGCAAGTTGTGAACAGACTTAACCTAGTTTTTAAAAATAATTGATACATGTTCTAGGAACTATGTGAATCTTCACTAACATTTCTTATCGGGTATCCTCTACTCAGCCTTGAACTTTTTCATAAAATTATAAAGTGAAGTCACACTTAATGCGTTTTAGGCGAGCATTTTCCTAGATAAGCAGATATTTCTCCAGAATCTAAATCGTTATTTTTAAACTCAGTATTGTTTTTTTCTCGCGGATCTCACTTGAATAACTTCGAACACTGCCGCGTTGAAGAACCTAATAATCCTATATATAGTAATTAATTCTAAAACCCTCACTTATCGACAAAGCGGTTTTGTTCAGACGGCTGAAGACAAACTCGGTTGTGACACCTGTTCCTCCGACGGTAAGACTACTGATAAGTTTCAACCTTAGACTTGCATAAGCTGGACAATTGAGGAAAAATTTAATCGACGTTTTGACCTTACCCTCTACATACGAGTAAAACTTTAGGAACTTACGTCTTACAAGATTTTTTCTCTTACCGCAAGAATAAATGAGAATAACTTTGCTAAGAAAAAGTAGTTAAATAGGTCTCCTGCGATTTACTCAACGCCAAGGCCTTACATTCGCACAGGAGCGACTCGTCAACCATCGTTAGGAATCAAATAGTTCTCATTTCGATGACAGTGTGGCATGGTCGTGGCTCCTCTGTCTAGCTCGTCGGCTTTGCAGTTACCAGTGATTCTCCTCTATAACCGGGCACGAGTTTGAAAAAGTATCTTGCTGCAATTTCTTGTGAGCACAGACACTTATCGACTAGCTTTGAGCGTACAGTTCAGTTAGCGAGTTTAGCGCTTTCATTGCCGCTTTGCTATTGATCTGAATGCTCACCTTCCTGAAAGGCGTCGTTCTTCGTGGCTGTACTTCTACTGCCCCCTTAGTATCAGCTACTTCTGCTTGATATACATTATAGTGATCAGGTAGTCCAAAGCTAAGATTGACGGAAAGCTGCTTACCGAAAACTAACCTTCCAAACTGGATTTGCCTCATGCGTAACTGTTACTGCGCCTCGTTTGCAGCGACTTCTCGCAGTCTACTAGTCTCTCGTGGATAGGTGAACGGAGAAACAGCTGGCAGCAGTGGCCTCGAAAACGCAGTGATCCAAGTTTTCAGGTACACAGTTGAAAGACAGCTAATTTCAGCTTGTTCTTGTATCTTCATATATTATAGTATACCTAGATTCCCTGAGCTTTAGAGCGCACTTTTTAGCAATACACCTATCGACAATGTCCACGGGTGCTATGTAGTGGCACGTAGCAGGTCTCATAAAGAATCTGGAGGATATAAGAATCCAATCATAGGAAGTTTTCGAAACCGCATTTATCTCCTTTAGGTCTAAGTGACCCATCAACCATGAGGTAATCAAAAATATTATACACTACATAGCAATTTACGAAAATGTTGATGTAAGTAGAGAGAGTAAATGCAACAATATGGGCAATAAACTAAATAGAAGTTTTCTAATGAAAAGCATACCATATGAAGTGCTGCCACATGTTTAAAAGACGTTATTCTATAAAAATGGCAAAATACTTTAAATGTTACTTTAAAAGTTGTAAATTGACGGTATAAAAGTAAATATTTCAGTCTAAGAGATTAAAATTGTTCTAGGAGATAAAAGGGGTTGCCATATTTTTAAAAAAATGTATGTTAAAAATATTTAGTACTGAAACAGCAATATGCTTTATAAAGTCCACAAATCAAAATTTTTTTTGCGACGTTGCCAGATGTTTGTAGTTTTTTATTCAATTAAGTATATAAAATAAATGGATTATTTTAAGGTTGAACTCAAAGAAAAATTCATTTAAGACACATGTCCAGTAAAATTATTTCTGAAGTGAGTTGCCACATATTTGTAAATTGTATGTTAATTAATCAAATGAAAATCTGCAAAATAAGTATAACATCAAAAAGACGGGGGTATTCTACTCTAGAATTTTGAAAAATTCGATTTTTTTTCATATATTTAAAGTTTAGACCCTTAAGAACATATTCTCCAAAGTGTTTTTAAAAATTAAAATTAATTTAAGAGCTACAGTTACTTTACTGACTCAGTACCTAGCCCGGTAGGTAGGTAGACTCACTTTTTTAAGCGCATTTTTCTCGAAACTATTTTTTTTCCACGGCACACGGTACCGGCATTATCTCAAGTTCTATACTACCGATTTACTTGAAATTTTGTGTGAACCTTCTTTATATAATCCTTTATCGTTTCTACCAGCATTGTGTCAAAAGTTTTGTTTTTAATATTTAAAAAAAAGTAAGAATTTCAAAAAAAACAAAAAAAATTAATATTTTTTTGTAAATTCTTTTTTTTTTTTTTGTATTCTTAAGATATCAATGAAACCACCATCAAAAATGGATTGTAAAAATATTTTTGGTTTTTTTTTTAAATAAAATTCAAAAAACTGCCCAAAATTTGATTGCTAGAGTAG
>CM050323.1:7601872-7628126 GCA_027475135.1 Bactrocera correcta | reverse complement strand
GTAAACTGCTTGGAAGAGAAGCAGATTGTTACATCACAGCACTTCCTTGTCGAAAGTACGGATTTTGTCAGATCAAGGCTGCAACACCTCGAATCTCATACTGTTAAACACCTAGGTAAAATAGCGAAAATAGATCGAGCTGTATTGATAGCCAACTGCAGGCGTCTTTAACTGCAAAAGATTATACATTGTGACAAAAAAGTACCCGTAAATTGTAAATAAAATGCAACATTTTTATTTATTCATCAATATATATATTTTTTCACCTTCAAAGTAATTCCCACCAGATGTAACACACTTATGCCAACGATTTTTTTGCTCCTCGAAACATTTTTCACAAGCAATTTTTGAGATGGCCACCAGCTCCTTCAGTGAATTTTGAAACTCAAAACGAAAAACGGGTTGCACAAAACGGCTGCAATTTCAGTGTGGGGATCAAGAAAAAATCACACGGAACCAAAACTGGTGGCTGATCGATGGTATTTATTGCGTTTTTGGACCAAAAGAATCTGTTTACTTTACTTCTTTTAAAAAAAAAATTCAGCTTTATCGGGACACCCAAGTCATGTCGAGCTAAATATTATGGCTTAGTTATGACACTTTATAGGTTTTCGGTTTTTGTCATTTTGTGGGCGTGGCTGTGGGCCGATTTGTTGTCAAGCTAAATATTTTCATCAGTTGAAGGTCGTCCAGAACAAGACAAGTCTTCAACGAAATACAGTTTTTTCAAATATCATTTACCCTGAGAATTTTATTACACTTTCTGGATACTTTTTTGTCTTAATGTACTCTATCAGTATGATTGTGATCGCTATCTTGAGCAATTGGCCGTCTATCTTAACCTTATCTGATGTAATTATTGAAACAGTTCGGTGGTAGCAATTTGAACAGGTTCCAAACAGGTTCCTCTTCAAGTAAATTTTAATTGAAACTTGAAATATTCATAACAATCTTTTTAATGTCATAATTAGTTGGAAAATCGTACCAAAATTGAACTTACTTACTTACTTCTAGTATAATTAGATCTCTAATGTAATCAGAGCATTTTTGGTTTACAGAAGTTCCTAACTGACTGCTTTTTTTAAACTTTTGCCCTTCATATGTATTTATGTATGTAGTTGATTACGCCATCACATTGCTTATTAAATAAATACGATAATATTCACCCCTGCCTTGCGCTGCCGCCGTGACCATTGATATGATTAATTGCAATAAATTGCTAATCAGCATTTATCACATTTCAAATTCCACTATATTTTGTGCTGATTTTATTCAGCGATTTGATTTATTTCCCTGCACAATTATTATCAGGCATAAGTCGTGAGTAAATGTGGTTAAACTATATGGTATATATATGTACGTAATAAATTTAGATATACTATACATACTATATACATATACTTGTATATATATAATATACTATATATATGTGCATTGCATATTAATAGCGTAAATCAAATCTACCCAAAATTAAATGATTTAAATGGTTTTAAAAAGTCAAACAAATTGGTCCAAATGTTGGCGGCTACGATTCTTAAATTTTGATCCCTTTAACAACCCAGTAATGAACTGCATCTTTCTGCCACCACTAACTACAGGTTAAAGTGCTTCGTCAAAAAACAAATGAATCAAGCCAAGTAAACAGAATCAAGTAGAAATGGACTCGCAGTAGTTGTACACTTACAAAATGTTGCTACAAAGTATAAAGATTTTTTTACCTAACGGTTTTTTATATTACATAAAACTAGTCGATATTTTATATATATATATATTTTGTGTCTATACTAAAAGACTAACCAGCCAACATATTATATCATGGAGTATATAAACAAATTTTTTCGGAAATTTTTGATGACATCTGTCGGAGAAATGGCTGGGTGAATGAGGTGCGCTTTTTCGCTGGCGGACACGATTTCTTATGTTTAGATGATCTGAAACACAAAAACCCAATTTATTCTTAAAAAGTAAGTGAATGGTTATCGTGCTTACTAGAATCATGAAAAAATATTGATAAATAAAAAGTAATTAACGGTTTTGTTATACCCTGAAAAGGGTATATTAAGTTTGTCACGATGTTTGTAACACCAAGAAGAAAGCGTCGGAGACCCTATAAAGTATATATATATAAATGATCAGTATGTTGAGCTGAGTCGATTTAGTCATGTCCGTCTGTCTGTCCGTACGTCTGATATATATGATGATATATGAACTAGTTCCTCAGTTTTTAAGATATCCTTTTGAAATTTTTCAAACGTCATATTTTCTTCAAGAAGCGGCTCATTTGTCGGAACGGCCGATATCGGACCACTATAACATATAGCTGCCATATAAGCTAAACGATCGGAATCAAGTTCTTGTATGGACAACTTTCACATTTGACAAGATATATTCACGAAATTTGGTATATATTGTTTTCTAAGGTAACAATGTAATCTCCGAAGAAATTGTTCAGATCGGTTAACTATTGCTTATAGCTTCCATACAAACTGGACACATAGTTACTAACAGAAATGCAGCTGTGAAGGGTATTTATCTTCGGTGCAACCGAAATTAACGTTTTTTCTTTTTTTTTTTTTTTAATTTTTCCCCCCTGTTTTTTTGCCTAAATTTTGTCATAACATTGTCAATAAATTATAAAAAATATATTTAGGAAAAAATTAAGCAAATCGGTAGAGAAGGATAGACATTAACGTTGAAAATTTGCAAACCCTTAATTATTATTTTTGGGGCTTTTTCAAAACCTTCCTATAGTTAAGTGGGTTCCTACATTAATTCTATGGGTAAAAGAGAACAACAAATGCAAAAAAAAAAAATATTGAAATAAAATTACCCTACTGACCCCTTAACACAATCAGTAGGTTTTCTTTCATCGTTTTTGATATGTAGGTCACGTTTGAACCCAACTCTTCAAGACCGCTGACGCTGTTTATATTCCGGAAAATGTCAGTATAAGACGCACTCTCCTTTTAGTTAATATGATGGCGTCTGCTTTCATCCACCAATTTTTCACCTACGACCCGTACTTTTTTCTCTTATTACTTTCGCGCCCCCACTGGTCACACCTTTTCAATTCCCTTTTTTTTTTTGTTTTTTCGTTTTTTTTGTGGGGCGTAAGTATATCGATTATTCTCGCAGTCATTGTGGGGTATTCATCTCTTTATAAATGCTATATGAGATAACTGTGTTGCTTTCCCAACCATAATTTTTCTCTCCGCTTTATCGGCTGTGTTATATGGGCTCATTATACTACTTAGTAGATAGCGCAGAGCTTGGTTTATGTGCTTTTAACCAGCCAACATATTTTCCAGCTCTCTACATTTCCTGCTCAGCTTGTTAAATAATCGAAGATCTCATTATTGTATTACTTCACTTCCTTTTTGTTTGCCTGGTCAGCAGTTTCACCATTTAATACTGATCCAGCAGCAGAGGATTCCTTACTTCTAGCATTATGAGGAGTTTTCAAAATATTAGAACTCGTCCGAAAGGGATTCTGTGGTGTATGCCCCATACTATTCTCCGAGGCATCTGTATAGCTCTCAAAATCATAATTTTTTTGCATTCGGTTCAAATTGAATAATGTTACCGGCTGCAAAAGTAAAATATTTTTTCCTTAAGTGCTGATAGTACTAAATGTTCCAAGGAATAAATCACAAATGTTGTAAGGTACTTTAAGAGTTAGGGTATTCTAAGGTTTTAAAAAAATCTATTATTATAATTATTTTGCCCAAATAAAAGTTATTACACCGAAACGATTACAAAATTTGAAGAATATTGGGACAAAATGTTTCACTCTCTTTGATCCGCTGCATTGTACAGACTTTGAGGTCTCTAAGCTTCAGTCTGAAGAACATAAACCCTGTATGATCGAAAATGTTTTAATATTTATTTTTAATTTCTAGACTTGAATACCCGCTTAAGGCTACGGTAAATCTATCTCTCAGGAATCTGTGTATTGATCTTATCATGTATGACAAAACTAGTTACTCAAATTCCAAAAAATGCAATATAGGATGAAGACGTGCCGTCTGACTGGGTACCTAACCAATCCACGAAATATTAGGTTGTCAAAAAAGTCTTGCGGTATTTTCGCTAGTTGGCGCTGAAAGCGCATAGTTCTAGTTTTATTCGCCGCATTGGGTCATGCTATACATTTTTGGAAAGCTCATTTCACGCGCTAACACGTGTTTGATTGATTGTCATTTCTTTTAAGTCGTTCGTGAGTTTCAGCGTCGCAAACATGGAGCACAATAAAGAGAAAATACGGAATATTTTACAGTACTACTACGATAAAGGCAAAAATGCATCTCAAGCCGCCAATAAAATTTGTGCAGTTTATGGACCCGATACAGTTTCCATTTCCACCGCACACGATGGTTTCAACGTCGTTCTGGTGAAGAGGTGGTCGAAGATGTGCCATGCTCCGGAAGGCCTGTCGTTGAAAACTGCGATAAAATCGCTGAATTGTACGAAAGAGACCGGCATAGTAGTCATCAAACCGTTATAAACCCTTTGAAGAAGCTTGGAGTTACTAAGAAGCTCGATGTATGGGTGCCACACGAATTGATTCAATAAAAATACAGCAAGACTTTTTTGACAAACCATTATTTGAGGCTTTTGCCTAAAGTAAATTCCAAGGAATGGAAAAGATTCAAAAATGTTTAAAATCTAAAATTTTTCAATATATGTATGTATGTATTTTTTGACCGAAAATATTTTCCAAGCCTATAAATTACTGTATGCGTCGATTGTGAACATCAATCAACTTACGGATAATAACTTATAGTAAAGGTTACCAATAAATTGGAGACATTTCTCCATCCTAAAAGGTGAAGAATGTTGATTTTAAATATATGAGATTCTGTAAAAACTCTCATCCCCGAAATTTCTTTATTCATTTTGACATATTGTTATTTCAGATCTGCTTCTTCTTTTGTTCTGTTTGTACGTTGCTAAAAAATGTTGCTCATACGCCCCGTCACTTCAGTAGTGCATTCATAACATTAGTTTACAGTACATTAGTTGCCGAAAAAATTTTAGCTGTTGCTGACTACATATAATATGCTATTTCCAAAAATATAATTTAAATATTTTTATCAGCTCTAGTTTCAGAGTTTCAGCTATGTAGGTATTACACAGAAAAAAGCATGTATTTATTGAGAAATAATTTACTTATTTCATTAAGTTCTAAAAAAAAACAGCTCTTCTCCGATTTGAAGACTTTGGAAAATGACGTATTAGAGACCAACAATAGTCAGACATCATATTTGTATCCCAGAAACCCTGACGCGTAAGTCTTGATGCATACGCTCTCCCCGCTCTTCGCTCATATCTCCTAAATTTTCCGGAAACCTCTCTAGATGACTATGGAAGAGGTGGAGTTTTATACTTATTATACATCCCATATTTTTTAATTGTAGCTGAAGGTCTTCTACAACTTGAATATAATTTTTAGATTTTTTATTTCCAAGTAAGTTCAGATACGAATGCTATCCAAGCCTTTAGTTCTGACTCAGTCATAGAATTTCTAAATTGAGTGTCTTTCATAAGTTGTCTAATTTGGGGGTCATCAAAAATTCAGGCTTTCCGTAGTGAGCTGAAGAAATTTTTGGCAAATGTAAGAAAAGCTGTTCCCATCTTTATCTATTGATTTTACAAACTGTTTCATGATGCCCAGTTTTAAATGTAATGGTAGAAGGATAATATTGTTACGAGCTACTAATGAATTGTGGACTATATTTTGCTTTCCAGGCTCCATTTTTTCTCTTAAGGGCCAGTTTTTTCTCACCCAATGCTCTTGTTTTGCTCTACTGTCACAAAGACATATAAAACAGGGAAACTTGGTATAACCACTTTATTGACCGAGAAGAATGTTGACCATTTTTAAATCGACACAAATTTGCCAATCATGGTCATTGTATTTTATTTTGTTCAAGACTAGCGAAATGTTACAATATTCCTCCTTTAACTTTGTACTGTGGGCAATAGGCACCCTTGCTTATTTATTTGCATTATGTAATAGAATACATTTAAGGCTACGTTTTGAGCTGTCAATGAATAAACGCCAGTCGTTTGGTTCGTATCGCTTCAAGCTCATTTTTATCAACAAGTTTTTAATATCTGAACAAAAGGTAATACCGTTTTCTTCGGAAAAATAACGCCGTAATTCTGCATTTCACGATAAAAACTTATTTTAGTATCCCAGGATAGCAAGTTTTTTTCTTTTAGTCTTGATGCTAATACTTCTGAAGCTTGTTTAGAAAGATTTAAATCTCTTACAAGATCATTCAACTCATTTTGGGAAAAGCGTTTTGGCTCATTAGACATACCTTCAAAATCAGCATAATTTTGTGATGAGCTTGGTCATTCAATATCTTGCTCTAATGGTTCAGATATATTTTTAGGCTCTGAAGACTTAGGTGAACGCTGCACTGGACGTTGAACGTAACTAGTAATTGTAGTAGTAGTATTTTTAGTGTTTAAACCGTTTATGTTCACACTACAAAATTACAGGCAAAAGAACAATATTAAATATTTCACAAAACAATATTAAATATTTAACAAAAATGTCAATACTGTAAACTAGTGTACTTATACAATTTTTAATAAAAATTTATAGTTTTTGAAAGCTCAAATTTCAACAATTTGCCGTCATACTCATGGCATTTAAGTGAAATATTAAAAATAAATCACGACGAAGTTCGGCTGAGACCGAATATTTGATACCATGTCATGCAAAATTTAAAGGTCATAAGGAGTATAATAAATATAATATAATGAATGAATTTATTTCGTATCACTAATTATTAAAATCATGGCAACAGAGGGTATAAAAAAAACGGCTTTACAGAAGGATACGCCACTGGCTCTTCTTCCAACATACGGCGTTACAAAGAGGGTAAAATTAACAAAGAAGTTTAAAGTGACTTTAGCCAGTAAGGTGGACAGGAGTAATTCCACACTTTGCTTACTATGTATTGAGGAGCAGCATTATTCTATGCTACACTGGCTGCTCGAATATACCGGAGAAAATTGAAACAGGCATTGCCGAACCGCATGTCAAGCTTTCCACACTTTCTATAAGTCAGTGTGCAGAAATCAATCTCCAACGCAGCTATAGTAACCAGCGTATGACTATATTCAACGATAGTAAACCAACTCTGAAATCGATCTCAACCCACGCCATTAAACAGCTACTAGTACAGCAGTGCAGAGGGAGGCAGATTCAACTATCAGTTTGCAATTGTGTATATCTGATCTGTGTGCCGACGAACTCGCCCGCTCTGCGGATGTTTCTAGGATGATGTGGACATAATCATTTATTGCGGTGTTCTCCAACACTATAAATGCACTGCTCCTCATGGAAGGAAGAGTTAGTAGTGAAACTAGCAGCAAGCAATAGATATGCGCTATGCTAAGCTGCTATTTGGAGGTCACAACTTAGCAAAGTTTAAATGTGTGAACATCCTTCCCCTAGACTACTGTCTCCTAGCGCGCTCTATACTAGGTACTACAGACTCAAGAAATACTTGTCCATAAACTGTCGGTTTTCGATATGGAACTTCAGTAGACCTGATTCCAGACCGCACAACAATTTGTAGACGGAGGTACCAGGCTCTTGGATCCATTTATTGCGATAGAGAACACATCAACTCAATAAAGCTTAGCAAGTTTCTGAAATTCGTCAAAGTGCTGGGCTTTTGGGAATACTTGTGATGGAGGAGAGGACACAATAGACACTAGGTCGCTGAGCAGAGGTCGTCTAATTTGTAATATATTCTATTTATGTATATACACCTTAACTTTACAGGGCATCTGAGGTTTCTTTTCGTTAATTTTTAAAAAATTAAGAGTCATTGCAAGTACAAAACCACTCACGGAGGACTGACAGATTTTCTATGCATAAATACCGCTATGTGACCCTTTTAAGAAATCTTTGAAAAATATTTACATATGATGTCGCACCTCATTTGATACACATGCCATAGCTACATGTCCCATCTAATATTTTTTTCTTATTCAACACTTGCAAGTTCTTACCACACTAGAGTAACATTACTTTACAATTAAGCACACGGCATGGTACTTAAGCCACATAGAAAGCCTATGCACATACACTCCGAGAATAAAATAAACCGACAACAAGAAAACACCAGAAGCACGGCACCGCAAGTGCAAGTCCTAAATGGCACAACGCTTTTTAAATAAACGAGAGCCCCCGAATACATGCCTACCTTATGTGTCTCTCATGCAGAGGTCAAACAAGCTTAAGAGTGTGGCGCATGTAAATAGAAACTGAAGTGTGTATCTTCTGACGCACTCGGCAGGCAAAGACAAGTGCGACGCCTACAATTGCAAGGTAAATATATGTATGCAAGGTGGTCAGAGAGCTGTAGGCTATAACAGCGTTACTAACTATAGAGAACTTGGAAAACGCAGAATTTAAGTTTATTTACATAACATATGCAAGAACTACTGTTGGATATAGTGGGAAAGGCTAGATTTCTCAAGATACTCGTATTTGTATTTTAAGAGTAAACTTATTTTGTGAAGACTCTAGCATAACTAAAGAAAACTAGGTATACTGAATAGCTTGCATGTGTGGCAAATGGACGTAATGGCAGAATGGCCACGCCCAGAAAGAATATCGAACTAAAAGAGCTCATGTTTGTTATTGAGACTCATATAAGCTCAGCTTCTTACAACTCCTTCCAAATACATTGGTAAATCTGAAAATGCAATATTTCTCAGATAAGTAGAGACTGGTATAAAATAAGTTAAAAATGTTGATTAAGAGACTTTGAAAATCAGTAAAATCTAAGAACAGACCCATAACTATAATTTTTGAGCTGCGTTGACGTGTTTTTTTTTCGGCTTCGGCTCACCTTTGCCACAATATTCAGCCAATTAGTCGTCTGTTTCCGAGTTCTCCGCCAGTAGTAATACGTTACATGGGTTCCTGGTAGTCGGAAAGCATTGTTTCACAAAGGTTAACGCTGCGATATTTTTTCGAAAAAATTTAGTGATTTTGGAACCTATCATGCTTTAACTTTTCTTAAGCCCAAATGATCTTTCAAAATGATTTTCACTGATCCTTCCTGATATTTAAAACACGCTAATAAAGTTTCTGGCAATTAATTGTCGATTTCCAAACAGAAATTCTTTTATTTTATTGACGTGTAGATCATCAGTTGATGTTGATGGCCGTTCTTTACGTGATTCGTCGTCAAGACGTTCTCAAGCTTCTTTGTGGTTAAGTTTAGTTAGGATATATAGTCGATCCTAATAAGTAGACTCATAAATCGACAAAGCGATTGGAGTTTATCACAACTTTTTTTGGCCATGACACCAGTTTTGTTGAAGGTATGAATGCTGATGTTTCAGCCTCCGTCTTGCAAAGGCTAGAAAATGGAGAAAAAACGTCTGATCAGGATTCCCTAAAGTTTGAAAGTTTATTGGACAATGTTAGATCTCCTGCGGTTGCGTCAAGATGAATTTTGCTATGGGAAAGTAGTTCAGTATATCGTCTACGTTCTGCTCTAAGTTAAGCTCACGCACGCCTGCTAAGGTCATGAGATGTCCATAAGTACAGTGCTAAAGCGCAAGATGACAACTCAGATCCAACTTGTTCCCATTTCCATGTAAGAGAGGAAAGTGTTCCCTCTCTGGCTAGCTCAACAGCTTTGCGATTCCGCTATGATCAAGCAACCAAACTAGTCTGATGACGAAGTAGCTTAGTGCTATTTCTAGTGAGGACAGGCGCTCCCTGGCTAACTTCTAGTGCACAGTTAACAACCTCAACGCTAATATCGACGCTCTGCTGTTGGAGCGAATGCTCACCTCTTTGAAAGAAGAGAAGCTCTGGATTAGCAAGTCTACCGCCACCTTAATAACAGCCATATCTGGCTGAAAAAAAATATTTCGCTTAGCATAAGGTGTTTCAACGCTAAAAATTAGTGATATCGACGAATTCATTCCTCTAGTGGTGATATTTTGAATTTGTGAATTCAACAAGTTCTTTCAATTTTAAAAAATATAAATGGTTTCTATAGTAAGTAACCTTAATTAAGCTAAGGGGTACGTACTATAACACAGCCTACAAATAGGGAAAAGAAGCAAAATTCTATTGTTGACCTCACATAAGAGTGAACATGGACGTTGTATGCAAAATTTTTTTTCCAATAATGGACTAGAGACAGCTTCAGATACTTCTTGAAAAGCTTAATTTTGAAATGTTTTTTTTTTTTTTTTCTGAAATTTTGTAATAATTCTCTTCATTTACACTTTTATTTCGGGGTTTTTAATGTTCCCTTCGACCTGAATTTGTTTGTTTTCTTTATATTTTAAGTATTTCTTACGAAAATCAAAGTATGAGATAACCAACAATATTCTCTTTAATTCGACCTTTGTAAATGTAATGAAGAGTAAAATGTTAATTATCATAAAGAGCTCTGATGAGCGATAAGAAGTCTCATATATTTTTGTTTTCCATATTGTCATTCATATGACTCGTTTCCCTGTATAAATGCAAATTAACTTTTCGTCGACATAAAATACATCATAAAATGTTTATTGCTTTTGAAATAAGTATGAAAGTATGGAATTATGTGGAATTCTGTGACATCAGGACAAACAAAATCTCACCTTGAGATGCACTTAGGTAAGTACATAGACATGTAGGTGTAATTGTAAATAAGGTTAAAGGTGCGTTTATTTTTGTAATTATATGTACACAAGCACACATAAACAGTAATGTCATAAGGTATTCATATCTACATATGTGTTCAATATATACTTGTATATAAGCTATAAAAAAAAAACATATTTCTCAACAGGGAATACGGAGGCGTCTTACGAATTTATGCTTCTGAAATGTTGCTGCAGGCGATTTTAATATTTTCAAATAAGATATGAGATTTTATGGTAGCCTTCAGCGTGCCGAGAAAGTAAAAGTTGAAGCCGGTATGCAGATTTTTGATAAGCTTTTGATAGGCCTAATATATAAACGCTTGACTAGAATAATTTCAAAAAAAAATTTTGTTGATTTCGAAAGTCGCATCTAAATTAGAACGGACAAATTTTTGTTTTTTTTTTATAAAATTCGCGAGAGTGAAATGCTCTGGCGATCATCCTTAACAACTTTTCTAAAGAGAGTATTATACTCATACCGGTTTCGATACAGCAGTTTTTAACACAAAGTTTATATTTTAGCGATTATAAAAAATTCTTCGTTGGCTTTTGAGATATCTGAGTGATATTTAACACATATGGACTATTTGGCATTCTACTGCTCATTTGCCGGAAACGGCAAGATCGGACAACTTTATCAACTATCTCCTATTTAACTCATTATTTAATTTTTTTTCGGACTAAATTCAATATAAAATAATAAATAAAGAAATCGGAAAAATCATAATCGTAAATCGTTCGAACATTTTACGGAATGCTTTTTATGTATAGGAATTCTAACAAAATTTTTAATCGATAAAAAACTCCCCAATACAGATCAACTAAAACTCATGTTAAATTGCTTTAAGCGAAATTAACTCGAAACAAAGTACGGCGGAGACAAAATGGTTAAGCTTTAATTTAATTAATTCCTTCTACTCTTGACTTTACTACTAATAGTATATCAAACCCTATCAAGGTCTACTTATGCTCTAAAGAAGACAATTCTAAGAAGTGTATAATGTAGAGAGAGAACTTTGATAGCGATTTTTGTACTCATTTAATCCCATAAGCTATAATACAATATTTCTACTTAAAAGTCATACATTTGTTAAAGACTTAATGAAGTTGATCAAAATTGAATTTATTGGTCTTTAGTTGCTCTAATATTTAGAACTTGTTAAATCTAGTATAAGCCCTAGCAAAACTGCCGCAATTTATGCGAAGAACAACCCGAAGAGATTCAAGACTTGCCACCTCATTCAGAAAAAACAACGGCATTGTGTGGATTGTGGGTCGGTGGAATTTCGGTCCAACGATTCAACGAAAATTTTACTCAACGAATGGACCATCTGAGACGTTGGCGCGGCTAACATTTGAAAGAGAAAAAATAAATGCCAAAAAATAATCTTTTGAATGATAATAAGCATTCATCAATAAATTTGAAGTTTCTGTGTTTTATCTTTAAAAAAGTAGGGTACATCAAAATGGATTCCAAAGATACACTACGTTTTAGAAAACCAATTGTCAACATTATCGTAAAGTATACTACTGTGTCCAAAAAATAAAGTGACATTTTAATTTAAACTGCGCGCGTTGAAGGATTTGGAGATTTATGGTTTTTTAGGTTGGTAGTACTGTCAGTCACATTTATGTCAAATTTCATGTCAAAATACTCATTAGTGTTTTAGATACGTGTCGTTTTGTGAGCTGCTAAAAGTGAGTTTCTCGTTTTTTGCGATGTCGAAATTTGTTGAGCAAAGAATTTGCGTTAAATTTTGTTTACGGAATCAGTTTTCTGCTGCGGATACGTTAAGGATGGTGCAGAAAGCCTTTGGTGATGAGGCTATGTCTAAAAAAAATGTTTACAAGTGGTATAGTGAGTTCCAAGCCGGCCGTGAACGTGTCGAAGACGAAGAGCGTCAAGGGCGACCATCAACCTCAACCGACGAAGCTCACGTTCAACAAATCAAAGATTTGGGGTTGAAAAACCGACGATTAACAATAAGAGACCTTGCTGATGAAGTTGGCATATCGAAAGGCTCAGGAAATACCATTTTGAAGGATGTTTCGGGCCTCAAGCGCGTCAAATCTCGACTGGTACCGAAAACATGTAAAATTTTTGGAAAAAAGGCGTCGCGTTGAAGTGTGTGAAACGAAGCTTTCCGACTACCAGGGTGTCATGATACGCATTATAACTGGCGATGAGACTTGGATCTATTCTTACGACCCCGAAACAACCGATCAATCGAGCGAATATCGTGCCAAAAGAGAGCCGAGACCAAAAAAATCGAACCAAAGTCGCTCAAAAATCAAGGTTATTTTGACTGTTTTCTTCGATTATCGTGGTATTGTGCATTATGAATTTCTTCCAACCGGTCAAACAGTCAACAAAAAATATTATTTGGACGGTATGCGTCGTTTGTGTAATGCTATCCGCCTAAAAGGACCGGAATTGTGGAAAGACAATTCTTGGTTTTTACACCACGATAATGCACCATCCCATACTGCCCTCGTAATTCGTGATCATTTCGCCAAAAACTCAACTCTTATCGTTCCGCAACCACCGTATTCACCTGATCTGGTGCCGTGCGACTTCTGGCTGTTCACCAAGCTCAAAAGACTGCTCCGGGGACACCGTTTTTATACGATAGAGGAGATTCAAGTCCAGCGAAGACGGAACTGAAGGTCATCCCGGAAATTGACTACAACCAGTGTTTCGAAGATTGGAAAATACGTTGGCATTAGTGCATTGCATTGGGAGAGGATTACTTTGAAGGGAATGAAATTGATTTGGAAGAATTCTCAAAATAAATACAATGTCACCTCATGTTTTGGGTACAGTAGTATAGCAACCCAAAAGTAGATCACTAACAACAACCTTAAGGGAACGCCGACTAATTCGAATAGCTGCAAACCGTCGCATACGGTGTCAAAACCAGAATTGACTGTCGGAAAAGTTTTTGTAAGTATATAGGGTTGACGTGGAATCATCTGCTACGAGTTGAATACGGCTAAACTCTTAATTTGGCTGAGCACTCTCAACAATTATTCGGTGTGAGTGACGTAATCATCCAGAGGAATTGTATTACATTTGGACATGCACAACGTCAGAGCACACACATCGATGGTGAATCGCTAGAAGCTTGGTTGGGCGTTGTATGACCTGATTTTATGTGATTGCTAGTAGGTGTTGTTACAATATATGGGACGGACACTAAAACTAAAACCAAATTCAATATATTTTCTTTTTCTACAAACAAAGTTCTCAGTCTCAGCCGAATACTTTTTTAATAAAATGTATTGTCTGCAAAATCGAAATCACTCAACCAATACTGTATTAAGTAAAATTATTTTTTACATAAGCCGCTAAATTGAAATATAAATCCGAAGAATTTTGTACAAAAACATATAATCCACTCATTATCTCCTGGCGAATCATGAGATTTAGTGTTGAACAGGACAAACAAGTGCTCACGTGTCGCTACGCCTAACTTTTTCCATTAAATTTGCCGGAAATTGTTGCAAAGCTATCCTTAATTTGAGTGCATATTTGTTATTCACAATTCGCCCGGCTGTGGTGCGGTGCGGGCCAAATAAAGATGGCGACAATCTACGCTAAGTACTTCTTCTGACGACCAAGTGTGACGGCAGGTGTGCGTGTGTGTGTGTGTGCGTAGTTGTAATGTAAAACCTAAAAGTTCCGATTGGCACCTTTACGTGCCTACTTGTCTACTTTACTGTCTGCGGCAGCACTGATTACACTGGGTGAAATGTGTGGCAAAGTACGCACAAGTTCGTGGACGCGGCCGAAGGTGACGCGACCGACCATAAGCCAGTGCGCAGCTGCTAACGATGCAGCGCGACCCCGGCGACACGTACGCAACGCATAGCGCCAAATGGAAAAAGTTTTCCTCATCAGCGTTTACGTATAAATTGCGGAAATTATTACTAGTTAGAGGATACATGTCCTTTGAACAGTTCTTCGAAACCTGCATTTACCTGCAAATTATTTCTTTCCTTTGCAATTACTTTTCTTTTGCTCATTTGTGCGCTGAGCCAGGCGAGGTCTTCGTTGCTTGCAATAAATTTGCACTTTTATATGCGGAGATAAATATCGATGTGTGTGCGCGAGTGTGAAGAGACTTACTTCGTAGATACTTATGTATAGCAGTTGTTGTTGAACAATTTGAGTCGGCATCTGTGTTTATATGTGCGACTTATTGTACTTGCATGCCTAATTTAACTAACAAAGTAATTGGAATGATTGTGAGCTAATCGCAATGTTTTTCTCCGAGCTTGTTTTATGTCAACCACAGGTTTTCTGGATAAAAGGAAACATATTTTAGAATTGAGTAGTTTCAATCCGAATGTCATATTAGAACACATAAAAAATATTTGAATATTTAGGGATAAATCATAGATCAACATTCAGTGTACTAAATCTATAGTTCGAGAACTATAAATGAAACAGTCTAACTAACCGTGTCTCCTCATTAATCTATTTCTCGTTGCGACCTATTGTATATGACCGCAATGATGCCCCTAATATAACTGAATCAAGGAGAAATTTTACCGATAGCAGAGTGAATAGACCTTATATAAAGCACTTTGAGATCGAGAGTAGTTCCAGATAAAAGAGAAAGTTATTGTGTTGTAAAAGGAATTGTTGACCGAAAGACAGAGAAATCAAAACACTTGAAACTGTAAAAAAACGGACAGAGTGTGACTTAAAAACGAAAAGGAAATCTGACGCTCCGAAAATACTAATGGTGGCACACTTATCCAATAATTACTGATGTGTTAAGCCTTAACCGCCATTCATTATACCTACCAAGACAATGTTCAGATAATAAAACCAGCTGCGAGCTGTGGACGTCGAAAGATTATTGGTAGAGCTGTTTAGATTTAATACCCACTTGCAGGAAGTCATCAGCTCTTATACGGAATACCGATTAAATTTGGGGATACCCCATCGAGTCAAGAGATAAGAATTTAGCCCCCTGCAGGCTATATCTGTCATATGCACCATATCTTCTCTAAGTGCTTGGACTCCAGTCAGAAAATAGTGCCATAATATTCAGCTTGAGCTGAAATTATAAACTCCAAACGAGATTCCTCCAAATGGAACAGCATTTGACGTACAATGAACTCAACTGAAATAAGGCTGCACAGTATAATCGAAGTCTTATTTCTGGTACCATGCAAAGCAGTAAGCACTTCAAGCTCATTCCACTTGGTTCATAGCATTCGGCAATTTAGAGAGATTCGTTTTGTCTTAAACTTAAACACAAAGACAACAGAAAGCTTTATTTGGAGTCGCATTGTAATCGTGTGCCGGAACCAAAATACGTCAGAAGTTTAAGATGGGCAACGCACCCCACCAAGCTGAAATTAGTTGTCTTTTCCACCTTAGGAACCGGTATTAAAAAATAGTTGTGTTGTTTGGGGCGCTTGTTTTGATCAGCTATCCTCTTGAGCACCTAATCCCACGTTAACGGCAGGTAGGCACGAAGGCTGTAAATTGGGAATAACCTACTCAACTCACAAAAATCTGGTTTTCAGATTTTACTCCAATTATGAAAAAATAGAAACATATAGATTAACATCTGTATTGCTGGACAAAATAATGATAGATGAGAACAAGTAAAAAATATTTCTTTCACTTTCAAGCCTAGATTCAAACGCACCCGAAGCATCCAGGTGTAGTAACTGCAAAGTAAAATCAGCTTAAGAAGTTTTTTACCTTACTTATGTGTGTTTCAAACTGGAAATCGAATGAATAATCACTCTTACCAACAGGTTCTACTTTGGATTGAGTAAGCAGTTGAATAATGAAGTGCTCTCTCGATGATCAAAGACCAAATCTACAGTCTGAATCGACCTTCGAAGTGTTAGAGAGAAAAAATTTTGCGGAATATTAATAATCGCACTGGTAACGGCAAGTACCGCAGTCGATGTAACGATGAGATCTAGGACTTGGATGAAGTATCATATAAGAAGGTAGGCAAAAAGAAGGTGATACAAAAAAATATTTGTTTAGCTGTAAGCTCGATGTGAGTATCGAAATACAGCAGAAATACAACTTAATATTTTTTTACGAATTTTTATTTTTAGCAACTATAACATTAAAGAAACTAATTCAGTGAATATAGATTTCCAATAATTTGAACCTCAAACGTACGTAGTTTTTACTGTTAGAAATTTTAACCAGAAGCTGACTTAGTAGCGCCTTATTCTGTCAGGCATATTCCGTACGCATGAATGAATTGCATATCAATAATTTATAGGTTGAGTTTATCAATAAGCAATTTACATAATCATCATTATTTTAGAACACAAGTGTTTATGATGACGTTAATATAGCAATTATTTTAAATAACATTAATATATGTATGTCGATATCAATATCATCAAATCAACACACAAGATTCGATAATGATAAGTCACTGCTTTTGCATGGCAGGAAAAATGTTGTAGTATCAGATTATTAATACCTACGCTATATAATCATCATCAATAGGTGGTCAATGAAGTTATATTCTTTCATCTATATCTTTACAATTTTATATTAAAAATAAGTTTAATATTAAAGATTTAGAGCGCATTGAAGTTCTCACTCTTTGGGTATCCAAAATTAGAATAAGGTGTGAAGTTTCAGTTATGAGGTGCCGAGATGTAGCCAAATTAACAGTATTAGCAGAGAACTCTCAACCAAACTTTACGATCACACTTTTCTAACTGTCAGACCCTGATTTTATCCGACCAATCTTGTAAACTCAGCACCATTCTACAATGGTATCTAAGGAGGATGCATGTTTGGATTTCCCAAAAATAGTTGAAAATAGTCGAAATTAGAATTCAAGTTCTAATATACTGCCAATACAACATCTTTTTTAAAACAATCACATAATTTTGTTTACAAATAGGTAAACTGCGTATCTGTGAAGGTGTCGAAACAATATATGTGACCTGGTCTACGAAAAGGGAGCTTAGGTGTCAAAAACAAAAAAAAATAGATGAAATAAAAAAATAAAAAAAAAAAAAAAAAAAATAAAATAAACTAAAATAAAAAAAAAAATATTTTTTGACACCTAAGCTCCCTTTTCGTAGACCAGGTCACATATAGCCCAAATAGTATAACGTATGTGACATATGACATAACAACTGTCAAAATTCGTCCGTACCCATACTCATATGCCGAATAAGACGAGTATAATAACTGAATGATATATCTAAACTGAGATTTAGTGGATAATTTAAATTTCGCGCGAAATTTCGTTCGTCGAAATATTTTTTTATATGTTGGTATGACTGGCAGTGACATCTGTGCGAAATGTTCCATCGAAGTTATCAAAAATGTTCAGTATACACTTGTCCTTCTGAAGATTAAGATGAAGGCCTTCGGTCATAATTTTTTATCGCGAGGAAGTGTGTTGATTAGCACAAATTACTCAAAGAAGATTGAGAACGCTTTGACGACGAATCACGTCCAGGACACGCATCAATATTAACTGATGATCAACAACTCAATAACATAAAGGTATCGGTGCTAGAGAATCGACCATTAAAAGTAAAAGATCTTATGGCGTCGTTGGAATACCGAAATACCATTTTCAAAGATCATCTGTGCAGAAGAAAAGTGAAAGCACGATGGTTCGAAAATCACTCAATTTTTCTGGTGATAAGTTTTGGATTTATGCTGACGAAGCGGAAACGTCGCGTCGAAGGCCGTAAATCGAGGAAAAGGTGGGTCGAAGCCGAAGAAATCACGTCAAAACAGGTCAAAAATCAAGCTTTTATTGAGAGATTTTATCGACTGGCGTGGTGTGGAGTACTCCGAAGTCCTTCCGACCGCCCAAATTGCCAACAAGAAATACCATTTGAGTGTTATGCTCTGCTTGCGCGAAGCTATTCGTAAAAAGAGGGCGAAATTATAGGTCGAAAATACTTGGTTTTTTGCAACACGACTTTGGAGTGACCAGAAAGGATTCTTTTACATATGGATCAAGCAGTTCACGATTTCTGGTCTCAGACCAAATACCTTCTGAATAGCCAAAGAGCATAATTTTTAAGGCGAGACCGAACATTCCAGGTGCATGCCCTTAAATTGTAATTCTTAACACGGTGGCAGAGGTCGTTTTCAAAAAGGAGGGTCACTTATCCAATGCTATTTTTTCTTTTTATTGGTAGAGTTTTTCACGTGGCGGGTGCCAAACCCAGCGCACAACCCTGTGGAGAGGATGCTTCGCCTTCTTACTCTAGGACACAGCAATTGGATAAGGGACCCTCTTTTTGAAGACGACTCCGACGTGTTCAGTATTACAATTTAAGGGCATGCACCTGGAATGTGCGATCTCTTAATTGGTAAAGTGCTGCTACCCAGCTAGTTAATGTCCTCTTAAGAGTAAAGGCTGAAATCCCCGTCGTCCAAGAAATGCAATGAACGGAACTAGGACTGAGATGAGTAAGTCCTTGTGGTATTTACTACAGTGGCCATATAAAGGACAAAAGACTGCGTCGCCGAGTACTAGCATACACCCCGGTCGATGAACGTTTAGCCACAATCTGCATCAAAACGAAGTTCTTCAACATATCGCTGATTTGCACCTACACCTCGACGGGAAAGAAGAAAAATGTGACCAAACATGTCTTCTATGAGCGCTTGGCTTGATTCGAACTTATATCGTGTTGCAGAAAAAAGGCACGTCAACAAACACAAGGAAGATTTGACGTCGAGAAGCTGCTATCACAACTTACAGCTCTCTCTTATCATTTCTACTCGACTTGCGCTCTTGCTTTCGGAGATCATTAGTCAGCAAGTTAGTACACATTTTGGAACGGAATTTCAGGCTCCTTACGCACAGCTGCAAACGAAACAATTGGTTTTCGGAAAAGACAAAAGCACAACTGGTACGATGTCACATAAAGTTTTTGAATCATCTGGATAACTTTCTGGAAAATTTGAATCCTGTGAGTGTCGAACACGGCGAGAGGTTCCGTCACGACTTAAAGGAAGCAATAATTTATCCCAGAAGAGATAGCACTGGTTCAATATTGCCCGAAACAAGCATACATTTGCTTGGAAACGTCATCTTAGTACATTCGAGTAATGACAGAAGTTCATACAATCAATTCAGTTATACCGCTAATCGCAATATAAAGTGATTTATGAATTTTCACATGTCTTCAAACCATTTATTGTGTTCAATATGTGTGAAATTTTATTGAAATTAAGTTGATATTTTTTCTTAGGCATAATGAGGTTTAGTGTTGAATATGAATGGAATTTAAGGGATAAAGAAAAGTGATGACTACATGCCTTCGCTGTCCACAATCTGGGTTTATATTTAAAAACGATTTCTTCAATTTTAGTTAAAAACCAAAAACTTCGCAGAGCTTCGCAAAATAACCAGAAACTAAAGCATTTCAATTCAATAATTTCCAAATAATAAAGTTCAATGCATTGTACGGCCAATTGTGCAACAAATTCAATGCTCTAGTGTATATAAATTGAAGAGTATATGTACGTATATATGCATAGGTGCATGTGAACACATCTGCCTATAAGCCAATGCATAATTCATCAGTTGGCTTCTGAATTATTATGGTGATGGCTGTGGTTGTCAAACACGCACTCGTCAGTACATACACATGTATGTGTTCATATATATATACATATATATTTGTGTGTTTAAATGCTGGACAATAGCATTAAAATGCATTTGCTTTGCGGTCTGCGGTTAATTCTTCCGTTCCACTCCTTCCGCCGTTCGCCGCCATTGTTGTTGCTGTGCAATGCTGCTTTAATTGATTTCTTTTTGTTTTGGGTTTGGTGTGTGTAGACCGTTATAATCGTTGCAATAATTTCAAATTTTTCACAAAGTTTTGTGGTTGCGATTTATGCCTGCGTGCGTGTGAGCTTTAAGCCGTTATTTCAATTACCCCATGCGCCATTGCGGAGCGTTTATCTAAATAAAATATTTATTCAGCTCACTTTATGGGCGACGTCATTGAATTTTGCAATTATTTTACAATTTAAACGTATCAATTATGGTTTTTAGCCGCATTTTGCACACAGCTGACAGGCTTTAATTGCTTTTGTCTTGCGAACGCTCGCGCTGCATATGCACAGGCGCCCACTTCCAACGCGCTTGCTGCTTTGCCGCGTTGCACCATTCCCCTGCTAGCTTCGTTGTTGTTGTTGACAGTTGTTTTTTGTGTTGTTTGGCAATGCGTGAGCTTAACTTATTTGCGTTTGAATCGTTTGTCAGCTTGACGCACCTTCTCACACATTATTATATAATACGCCTGTAGTAAATCTCTGCGTGTGCATATATACAAATGTGTGCGTGTGTGTGTGTGCAAATAAAGCGCATTAAACTAATTAAATGTTGAGTTTCCACAAATAAAATGCGGCACAATTAAAAATTTTCACGTCATGCGTGAAGTAATGAATAAAATAAATGCGCGCATAAAAAGCGTTGATTGCAAAAAGTTTATAATAAATGCGTTTTTGGTCGCTTAATTGTTTATAATGCGCACTGCAAACATTTTTTAAACGCCTGCGTTTATTCATAATATTTTTATGTTGCTTTTTTTTGATTTTTTTAATTATGCGTTTTCATTTCGACTGTCATGGTGGCCTATATTCTCGGTAAAGTTGGAAGCTTTCACAAGTCGCAAATCTTTTGTTGTCAGTATTGTAATGAAATGAATGAATGATTGATTCACGAGCAACACTCTACACTTTAGTGAGTTCCAAGCCGGCCGTGAACGTGTCGAGAACGAAGAGCGTCCAGGGCGACTATCAACCTCAACCGACGAAGCTCACGTTCAACCAATCAAAGATTTGGTGTTGAAAAACCATCGATTAACAATTAGAGACTTTGCTGATGAAGTTCATATGCATATTGAAAGGCTCAGCCAATACCATTTTGAAGGATGTTTTGGGCCTCAAGCGCGTCAAATCTCGACTGGTACCGAAAACATTGAATTTTTTGGAAAAAAGGCGTCGCGTTGAAGTGTGTGAAACGATGTTTTGGGGTTTTCATGAAACGCATTATAACTGGCGATGAGACTCAGGTCTATGCTTACGACCCCGACACAACCGATCAATCGAGCGAAGATCGTGCCAAAAGAGAGCCGAGACCAAAAAACTCACGTCAAAGTCGCTCAAAAATAAAGGTTATTTTGACTGTTTTCTTCGATTATCACGGTGTTGTGCATTATGAATTCCTTCCAACCGGTCAAACAGTCAATAACGAATATTATTTGATCGTAGTTCGTGATCATTTCACCAAAAACTCAACCCATATCTTTCCGAAACCACCGTATTCACCTGATCTGACGCCGTGCGACTTCTGGCTGTTCATCAAGCCCAAAAGACCGCTCCGGGGACACTGTTTTTATACGATAAAGGAAATTCAAGCCGCAGCGAAGACGGAACTGAAGGTCATCCCGGAAAGTGACTACAACCAGTGTTTCGAAGATTGGAAAATCCGTTGGCATGAGTGTATTGAATCGAGAGGGGACTACTTTTCAAAATAAAAACAATGATAAATACATTATTTTTTGAGCACAGTAGTATGTAGTGACTTTACTCCCGGATATTCGAAAACCTTGACATTAATTATATAAGGGCCGAGCCAAGTTTTTGCAAAAATTTGCCTATTTTTGGTACAGTGATACACTTTCATGTATAAAACACGCTCTCTGATTTTCGTTGGGATAGCTTACATATTGGCCAATAAATGTGGTACAGAGTCAGCCGGAAGTAAGAAAATTTTTATATCCCGTCGTCCAATTTTCATACCAGCTTCCATGAAACCTTCCACTGGCATCTCTTGTGCCAAATTAGAGTTTGATACCTTAATTTAGTGCTCAGTTAAGACAGTTTATAGGTTTAGGTTAATGGCGTTTCAGATTACGCCCATCTTCGAACTCATTATTTTTTATTGTTCAAAATAAGAAACCCGCATACCAACTTTAATTAAACAAATATCTCAATGTTTATTAAAGTTATAGTTTACATGGCGGACGGACGGACGGACAGACAGTCACCCGGATTTCAACTTTTCTCGTCACTCTGATCATTTATGCATATGTATGTAACCCTGTATCTATACCGATTAGCTTGAGGTGATATATAAAATTGTTAGATGGACACGTTGCAGGTGTATAAAAAAACGAATTTTTTTATATCCCACACTTAGAGAGAGGCTAACCTTACTGAGGGCAAAAGGCCCTCAAAAGGCTTTTGCGACAGCGCATATACCGATGATGAACCAGCGCTGGCCAAGTTTCCGCGAAGCTCCCATTCTATCGATAGCGATTCTGCGTTGCTTTTCCTTGCCAGGTCATCAGTTTTGCAATTTTCTGCGATTCTGATATGTTTTGGTATTAAGGCCAAGAGTAAGAAGAATAATCAATTCAGTCAGAATTTGCAAAGGGGGCTTACAGGCATCGACCAAGCGTCTGAAACTCGTTACAAATTTGGTAAGATGACTTATTTAGTTACCAGAAAGCTCACTGAACTCCAATAATTTTGTCCTGATCTTAGATCTCTGGCAGATATGATCTCACGAAAGAGACTTCCAAGAATTGACTTCGTAACGCAGTAATTGGAAAGGCAAAAATGGGATCATAGCTGATAAGGATGTTACTTGACTTGATTGAATGTGAAAACAATCTAACTAGCAACGTACCTTATGGAACTGTTGTATTTGTAGTTCATATGTCACTGCAAATACTTATATTTACTTGTCCGACTGTGACGGTAAAAATATATAATACTTATTGATCTTTAATAATGCTAGATGCAGTTTCAGTTTAATTTCAGCTAAAGCATTCGTCATGAAGAACGTGAACGGTTTTTGTATTATCTAGGACATCCTAAAATCTAATTTTAGTATTAGTTTAGTCCCTTGAACTGCGAAGAATTCATTCTATAAGCATCAAAGCTGCAAGGGCTTAACACTGATCTGCATTTTGGACTGCAAAGAGTATGAATTATTTGATAGCTCAGCTCAGGCAATGTAACAAATCGACAGATTATGCTGAGAATCTCGAGTTTTTGTTGCATCTTTTAAAATTTTCTCAGCAAGCCTTCCTATACACTCCTCCACTAAATATGATATAACCTCAATCGCAGAGATTGCTCTTAGTGCCGCTTGGCTATCGGTAAGTTTAGTTTGAGTTCTGCACACTGAGTTATAGCGAAGATTTCAGCTTTAAAGATGCTCGGAAAACGATCCATTGGTATGAATAGTTTGGTATGCGGTCCCGCCATGCCTGGACGATTGTTTTCGAGAGTAACTCTAAAATCTTTTGTAAATTAATCCTCTTCGTACCGCCACCCCTTTGGGAAAGAAGAGACAATGGTATGACCTCCCCTTGGGCCTTTTGTTGAGACGACATTATCTTTGCCGAAACGCCGTATATTTCGCTACCCTTTGATCACTTGTTCCAGCGGTGTAAGCTCCAGCATAACTTGAAGTGCTGCGGTGGGGCAAGTGCACATTGCCACTGAAGCGCAGATACAGACGACCTTTGAAGCTTCGATTGTTTAAGGCTTACCGATGGTACTGAAAAAAATGAATCTTCGATTTACCGTTGCATAAATATCACTTTTCTTTATAATAATAAAGTAAGAAAGATATACTCTTGGAAGCAATATTTCATAGAAACAGATACACAGTTCCATTAATAACAGCATGTACTAACAATTACATAAATATTTATGTAGATGACTCAATGCCACTGTTCAAATCCCTGCACTTATTTTTCATGTCATATCCTTGCATAAAGATCAATAAATCCAAATAACTAGCCTCATTTGTTTATTGTGGAACAAGTTCCATCTGTTTGCTGTCAAATGCTGACATTGCCATTCACATCCGATTGCAGCTATTATATTACCACGTGTCTACATATGTACCACACAATTATATATGTATGTATTCATGCCTTTCTTGGCTGCACGGATGTACATGTTGTGGCAGCTAAAATACCATTTTGTACACTGATGGCCTAATATCAGTTATTACTAATGCAACAAAACAACAATGCAATAAGGACAAGGGTGGCAATTTGTTTGTTGACTGAAATGTACAATATTTGAAGCACCCAAACGGTGAAGGCTAGCTGCAGTTAGTGTTGTTCGCTGGTGTGGAGATTACAATTATGTATTATTTGGGTAAGTATTTTCATGCGGGGGCTGCTAGTGTTGTCCTGTTTTTAAAATGCAGTGCTGGATAAATATGGAGTTAAGTTGCATAAGTGAAAAGGGTCCAAAATATGCTGGAGCAGAATTGTTACTTTATCTACTCTGATAGAGGAGCATACGCAGACATTTATGTACAGCCTTTGGTGAAACCATATGACAACTCCTGTACTTTCATATTAGCTATCGACAAAGTTCTCCGAAGCTATCACAAATCTGCCTATGTGTTTGATTTTATATCCGCTGTTCCACCTGGATGTGTAAAAGCATGAGATCCGAGTTATCTGGCCTTAAATCTGGCGTGATATGATATTGGATATTCGAGGAGGAAGTGTTGAGATGATTCAATATTATCTTCTTCCAAAGAACTGCTGCAGCTGGCATTCGGTAAAATGTTCAATCTTACCACATGACTTCAGATCGGACAGTGTTCGGTTAGAACTCTTATATGCATTGAAATGTGGAGCTTGCTAAGAGTGAGGAGCTCCATAGAGCTCTTGCAATTTACCGTGGGTCAGAAGTACCTTGGAACTCTACAATTGTTGTCAGTTGACCAAGGTATGCTGAGCTGGTCTGAGGCCCAACAGTCTAGTAGTCGGATCACAATAAGCCAACAAAGCCTCCACGTTTCCATGATGCAGTTATTGAAACTCAAGTACATGCCCTAGCGAGCTCCTCAGTCTTTCAGTTTCTTCCCATACCGCTGTGGTCAGATACCCAAACCAGTCTATTAATAAAATAATTCGATGCTAGGGATAAGGAATCAATACATCTATACTATCCTTTCACTGATGAGTTCACAGTCATCTATCTGAAGGCTGTGCTATGATAGGATTGGATAGTCACAACTCTGAAAGTGGCTGGGCACTGGAGCAGTAGATGCACTGCTACCTTTATGGCAATCACCTCCGCTTGAAAGACCCCGCAGTGATCAGAACTAAAGCTATGGCGACTGAGGTAATGTGTTTAGCAATTTCATCCATTTCCGCTACCAGGCCACCATAAAGTCCTCTCGAAAAGACAAAAGTCCAAACTTTTCAAGTCAGTTATCATCCCGCCTTGCTAAATTGACATTGTTCAGCGAATTAAGACATAGCTGCTACGCTGGTTAGGTTATGTCTACCGAATGGATAAAAATACTCCGGCTCTGAGAGTATTCGTCGCACTAACCGCCGGAAGAAGCAGAGGAAGTGGAAGACATCCACTCCAGATTGGAAAGACCAGGTGAAGAAAGATCTGGCTACACTTGGAATCTTCGATAAAAGAGAGATTGTCTGTTAACCTACTAGTTCTATAGTAAACCCCGCCTGAAAATTTCAGTATTAATATCAGTCCATACCTCATTATGCTGGAAGACGGAGTAAA